>JARHVA010007765.1:0-612092 GCA_037957365.1 Torreya grandis
AATCTTCTTTTGGATCTTCTCTTTGATCAATCTGATTGAGACCAATCTGAATAGCATCCTCATCTTTTTTTGTAAGAGCTATATGTTTTTCAAGAATCTCAAACCTATTTATGCAGTCATGATGTGATTTGGAGTTAACCTCTTCAATTTTAACTTCTTGGTCATTTGAAACCATTTCAAATTCATTTAAAACCTTATCTTGTTGTCTTAGAGAACCTTCAACATCAAGACTAGCTACAACCTCAACAAGATTAGATGTAATTGGATCTCCTTATTGAAGCATACTATCAATACCATCTTCTATAACCTCATCTTTGAAAACTAAATTCCCTCTTTCTTCCCCAAGTGGAATACCAATGGAAATATCTTCCTCATACACACTTGAATCATCTTCATCACACTCTTCTTGGAACTCACTTGTAGCTACAACTTCTTCTTCATTTGCCTCCCGTAGAATAGGTTATTCCTCAAGAAAGGGAGTATGAGTCATGGTAGGTTTATCATGAATAGGATTAGGAACCAAGGGAACACTCTTGAAACTTGAGATCTTGGGGATGTAATACTCTTTTAGGAATTCTTGGAGAGAGAGAGTAAATTTATTTAAGCTATAAGTGTCTCATTCTTCTCAATAACAACTTCATTATTATCATAGCCTTATTAAAGACCCTTAACAACTAAAACTTGATTTATAATCTTCTCAAATAGAACCTCTTTCTTGTCTTGAATGCCTTCTTGGATAAACCTCCAAGATGGAAAAGATTTAGGTTCTTGAGGAAGGGGAAATGGGGCTTAAATAAGCATAAGGTCTTATTTATATTTAATTTATAAATTTTGGCTTGATTCAAGCTCTATGATTTTCAATTCCAAAGATTTAATTTTCTTGTCTATATTATCTTGGATTAACTCTTCTAGAGGATGGTCAGTGACATCATGAGGATAAGGATCATAAGAATGCAGATAAAGAATGCAAGAAGGTTATTGGAAAACTAATCAAACTCACTTATTTGTCTTTCCCAAATCTCCATCTTCTCCAATACAAATGTACACAAATAATTCCTCTCTAATGGATCATTAGATGTATCTTGAAACAACCTAATTACTTCCTCATATTTATAGGTTGAACAAACCCTTTTTGCACATGCTAGTATATTATTTTCCATCTCATCTATTCCATATTGAAGACCAGGTTATTTATATGCATCATCATATCCACATGGGGTGAAGTAGGATGATCATATGACTGATATGTCTCATATAGAGGATAAGGGTGATACTCTTGATAGTAAGGAGGGTGACAATATTGATAAGGTTATTAAGGTATATAATTAGGGTCATAGTGAGGTTAATAAAGAGTACTATATGACTAATATGAATCATCATACCATTGGTAAGGATACTTATAGGATTGATAAGACTAATTATAAGGTTGATAATGAATACCATAGCCTTGAGATGCCTCATCAAGATAGTGAATTAAAAAAACACAACTTAATTTGAGAAAATGTCTAGGCTACTAGAACTAATTGATTGAGCTTAGATTCATCATTGATGTTTTGAATGCATCCAAAGGCTGATATGTAGAATGAAAATACCCAAAATTATTCAATCACTCTAAAACTTGGTCCCACCAGGTGTGCCAAAATTGTTATAGCCCAAATTTGGACCCTTGGAAGATTGTTCAAGTATTTCAAATTTGGGACAGCATGGAGACAATCCTAGGTTGTGGGTGACCTTTAAGTGGATTGAATCTCTAGGTTATAGGGATATCTCCTTTTGATGTATCACTTAGATCCTTCACTAATCTATCAACTTATTAGGAAAAGAGAGAGAGACCTACTCTAATGGAGGTGATGCACCAAAATAATTTGACCATTACTAACTAGATGCATGTGCATATCAACCATGAGACTACCTTGAAATAAACACTAATACTCATCTACCTCTCTACATCAAAACTTCACATAGAGGTTATGAAAGATGCTTGGGATAGGAAGACTAATCAAGAGGTCATAAAATGACACTAATGAATATAAAACTCACTCAAACTTCACACCTCACTTAGATACTTCACAAGACCTTCAAAGAAGCTTTCAAACTAAATATGAATGTTAGAAAAGGACAACATGTCAAGGAAGCTAAGATAATAACTTGGAAAGATTAGCTAATCATAAATACATTGAAACTAGTAAAAGAAAGAAATAAAAGCAAAATTTTCTCATTGATCAAAGGCTTTAAAAATGGGTAAGGCTTTGCCATACTGAGGTGGAAGATCAATACATAACCAATCAAAGCTCAATTTATAGAGAAATGAGAGAGAAGAAGAGATAAGGGCATATGAGAGAGAGGTAACAAGTGTATATAAGGATTTAAAATCAATAAAGAGTTATGAAATAGTTTAAAAAGATCTCAAAGGACACGTGTTCCTCTTTTTGAATATGCTTTTATCTCCCAAATGGCATAGGAGTTTTAAAACTTGGCTCGACACTTTGATCTGTTCTTCTTCAAAGATGCCCTTCTCTTGGCTTAGAGAGTGACAAGTGGCACTCATTGGTGATCAAGTATTCTTGACTTAAATATTTATCTACTATTTTACACCTTACACTTGTTTAGGAGTCTTCATAATTGATGCCACAATGATGATTACAACTCCTTAGGTGTCTTGAAGCTCAAATGGTTTTTACTATGCCTATCTTTGCCCAAATGGCTCAAAAATTGATTTCATCTTCAACAAGACAATATATCTCCATGGAAAACATCTTAATATAATTATATACCTAAATAATCCCCTTTGTAAGTGTCAAACACTTACTAAGCCTCATTTTTCACCAAAAGCTCTCACTTGGCCTCAATTCTTTATAGCCTTAAAAATAGATAAAGCTAATTATGTATGATGGTGTACAAATGATCCTAGAAAAATAAAAGATAGTTCTTGATTACCCAGTATCTTGTTACAACTCCATGCTAAATTTCATGACTTGAAATCAAGTGCAATTGTACTTTGTTTGTTTTTTCTCTTTCTCCAATTAAGTCTCCATTAGCCCTCTAAGCCTAGAAACTAAGTTTTGAGTCTAAAATTATCCCACACATGTGAAACCACCAAAAATTATGTGATTAAATTTACCTATTATATGACCATTTTCCATGTCAATTTTGTGCTTTTGAGACCATGGGTTAATATGTAAACCATGAAATGGTTTAAGAAACTAGCTTTTCTTAAGCCCTTTTCACATTGCCTTCAAAACTAGACCTATAGGAACATATACAGGGTGGGATATAAGTTTTTTAGGTATAATTAGGTATAATACACATTAATCCATCCTAACTAATGGTTTTCATATGCACATGATCTTCTATACCCTATTTTGAGCCTAAAAATTCACAAAAGTACAACATTTATTAAATCTATACAATTATAGTTAAAATAAATAGAATATTAATGGTCCTCCTAGAGTGAATAATGAGTTTAAATTTTTTTCAAGTTCAATCCAATTATTTTTAGGTGCTTAAGATATCAATCTCTCTCAACAGGTCAAACTTGGTCCTCTAGATAGCTTGTGAGTGCCTTACACTCTTGAAGATTATTTATATATCTCAAGACATGAATAATGAGTGAATAGGGGAAAACTATTTTTCATAATATCTTGATCCACCATGTATATCTTCATGAAATAAGTGAGCAAGTTTAGGTAGCTCTCAGGTGAGTAAACTATGCTTTGGTGAGGTCAAGAAAGAATGCAAGCTTGAAGTGTTATTTTGGTGTTTCATTTTGATTAAAAACAACTTAGGGAGGTCTGTAACACTCATGATTACTTGTTACAATTGTGATATATTCTAGCTATCTACATAATCCTATTATGACATTCATTGACTTATACCTAGGGTTCTCAAGCCAACTAATATAAATTAACATAGCTGACTATGTTTACCCCTTTTATCACTACTAAAGGGATTGAAAAAATCTTATAATGTTGCATTGAAGTATATAAACCTATTATAAGGTCATATATACTACCCTATCACCCTCAAAATCAACCTTTATCATGACTATACATATAAGTTGTGTATGTGGCTTCAGGCTTGCCAAGGTTGAACATGCTTATCAACATTGCCATCCTTCATTGACTCTAAAATGATCAAATAAGGTCATATTAACAATAGAGGATAATTATAATGTAATTTTATTCTTTCCATAATACCTATTTTGTCTTTCAAAAATAAGTAGGCATCTTGTACTTGACTAGGCAAACAGGTCTAAAAGAGTACTTGGTTGAGTGTATGTAGGGTTCAAGTGCATTTTGATTTTGACCATCCTCTTTGGCCTCCTTTTAGGTCTATTTTTATTTAAAATGACATTTTACACTTTATCTATTCACTGCCTTAAAATAAAATTCCATTATTATTAATTTTATTCTCTTTTCTCATGTTGAAAACCACTTGAGTTGCCTGAGCAAACTTGCAGGTAGTGATTTGAGTCTTAATTACTTTTTTGGAGTTTAATACCTCTATTAAAAATACCTAAAACTTAAATTATATTCATTACAGTGTTTAGAATTTATTTATCTTATTTTAATCCTCTACAATTTTTTCAATACCTTGAAATTTTAGTTTGACCATACATATTCTCTATACCTACTCAAGAGCTAGCAATAGGTGGTGATTGAGAGTTTTTGAATATTGAGTTTTAAAATATAGAATTTTTCAACTAGATTATTGGTATTTTATTATAAATTGGACTTCATTTAAGGTTAATTCATATTCAAATTATCCCTTTAAGTTTTATTAGCATTTTATTCTTCCTGACCATGCATGTATGCTCTTTTTATCCTACTTGCAGGTTTGTTTGGGTTTCATTTCCTCAATGTGTTTGATCACCACATGAGAACACTATGAAGTTAGATATAATTGAATAGATATAATTTTTTTCTAAAAATTCCCATGGATATATTCAAACCTTCCATGTTTAATTAAATAGTTAAACTATTTAAGTCTTTCCAAACTTTTCATATAGGGTAGTGATTGGGTCCTTGAATGTTAGGTCTTGAAAGCACACCTTCTCTATTGATCTTAAATTATTAAAAATGTTGAAATAATGGAATGGAATGTATTCATTATTTAGGTTTTAAAAATAAAAACTTGATGTAATTTTCAACCAATTTTGCACAACATGCAGACCTACATGTCTACAGACTTGTAGGTTTGTAAACTTGTAGGTCTGTAGACTTGTAGGCTTGTAGACCTATAGGTTTGTAGACCTGTAGGTCTGTAGACTTGTAGGTCTACCTTTTTTAATGTTTTAGGCCTACACATGATAATAGTTTGATATTTTGAGCCATAATAACATTTATGCATTGGTTTAATACAATTATTATGATGGTGAAGACTCCCATAGACCTTTAAAAAAGTAAGATTACACCTTCTCAACTCACTTTATGTAGGCAAACCCATAACACAGTCCTAAACCAAGACCATTACATATTAATTATAAAAAGTGGTATTAGAGTAGATATTAGAGAAATTGGACCTATAATAAAATTTAAAAGAGTGATAACATAGTGATATACCCATTCCATTCCTTCAACTATTGAAAACCTTGGAACAATCAAGAAATAATGATAATCATCTTGCAAACTATGTAGAAGAAGAGTTTTCTTGCCAATTGAACTCAAAAATTCCAAGTGTGGATTGAAATAAAATGTGAGATATATAAAAATACCCTATAAATCATCTCTAATTTACTCCATGCTTCAAACCAGTCTAAAACTATCATTTCAAGAAGAAAATTGAGCCTGTGAGATTTGTAGGTAGTTTTAGACCACCCTACAATCTTAGTGATTGTTAATAAAGGAGGGAAAATTAATATGACCACTATGAACATTAATTTAAAGCTCATAATGAACCCCTAATTTGTAAAAAATCTTAGGTCTCAACTCCCACTATGATGTACAAAATGAAAATGTAAAAACCACCCTTTGTGAGCTTGCTAAGGGAGGGATGAAGGTTCTGAAGCAAATTTTGAAATCCTGAGACCTATACCTACAAAACAAGCATGTATTTAACTTGGATATGTTTAAGACAAAACATTAAATTTTTTTCACTAGAAAATGAGTCTCCCAAATCTATACAAGTGCTTAAAACTCCCTTTTTAGGAGGTTAAACCTACAAAACTGATGTAATTTGACACCCTGACATACATGGTAGTGAGATAAATCCTCAAAGAACTTGGAAAAAGGTATTTATATAGGAATTTTATTACAAAAAAACCCTATGTACTACTTAAAATATGTGATTATAGCTTGTTTTAACATGTTTTGATAGCACTGGATGAACGGCGGTTGATGATGGTTCTGTTTTAGATGGTTGAGATACAAGATATCTTGGGGAGTTGTTATGATTATGCCATGTCATGGTTGACACTCACATTGGATTTATTCAATATTGATATGCATATTACTTACACTATATTCAATTTATCCTATTATATATATGTTACTTTAGCTTAGTTACGTTATTGTATGTTATTACTTTAGCATGTCTCACTAATGTGGATTGACATTGATTTATCTTGCCGCTATTGCTTATGTTCACAAGGCATGCTCAGGGTCAAGATAATTAGTATTAAATTTGGTCCCTTTTTAGATATAGATGATTATACTTGATTTATTATTTCATGTTTAATTATTTATTTTGAATTCATTATTGTTTAATATTTATATCGACATCATTTTAGTACTGCTAATGTTTTATTTGGTGGATACAAGAACCAGGCTATGATCTAGGCTTAGCAGTAGATTTGGACATCATGGGTATACTTATGGGGTAGTTGATTAGCTATAATGTCATTCTGATAGGTATATAATGTATTATATGATATCAAGCCATCATAGTTTGATTATTGAGTTATTGCTTTTTGTCTTTTATTGGCCTCAACCTATATTGAGCATGCATGTTTTGTTCTTTTTCCCTATCAGAGTTTTTGAGTTTGTTATCATTTTTTTATCTTGCCTATCCTTGTGTGATTGAAGTTATTTCTCATGTATATCTTCATGATTGTTTATCCTACCTGGGTGTCATGAGTACTAGATGATAAAGTTGTAATGTAGTGACTTATCTTACTAGCCGATTATGATTTTGGGTATGATTAGACCATTTTGGGCCTCTTGGATTTAAAACACCATCATGATACTTCCATTCATGGACTATTAATTTACCATTAGGTTTGATTCGACTTACTATTTTTGTTCATCATTATTATTTTAATAATAATAATAATTATTTAATGATTTTTGCTTCTTATTATTGTTATTGTCTTAATGATTTTGTTAATTACTATTTTAATGATCTTGGTTGTTTATTATTATTATTATTATTTTAAGGACCTTGTTGATTATTATTAATAATTCATTATTTAGTTATTTAATGATTTTTCTATTTTGTTAATGGACTTATGGAATTAATTAATCAACTTTGTTTTGGTATGGTGTTCTTTTGTTTTGGAAAAACATTATTATTATTTTATTTTCATTGGATTATGCAAGAAGCAATTGGGAGGAGGATTATATTCTATTTTTTTATGGGTGGCATTTGGTTTTGGTTTTTGGGCTATGTTGACTCACCCTAGTAAAGGATTCATTTTTCATTGGACTTGTTTGGGTAAAAATACCTAGGGGCTAGGCACTTGGCATGGAGAGAATGGGGTGTGATTTTAATGCCTATGTGGGAAAATAAATTAAAAACAAAGGAAATATTGTATTCACTCCTCGATCCACAACAATGTCAGAATGCTCTATATACTCAAGTTAAAAAATGAATAGTAAATGTATGAAGGAGACTATGTTTAATATTTAATGCAAGATAAAATGTTGGATTGAACTTTGTTTTTACATTAGATTTTTGGTATTTCAATTTATTGGTTTGGATATCTTATTAATCTATAAAAAATGGAAAGGGGTCAAACCCTAGGTCATGCCATGAAAAGGAAGGTGGAGCAGGGGAGTTGGGTGTGGCTTTTGTGGGGGCTAGGTCAAAACCCCAAAAGTCAACACCCATATTTGGTGTCCATTTTGACATATCGATAGGATTATATAAAAAGAATGCCCTAACCCTTATCTAGATGCCATAATTTTACTACCCTACAAATTTTTTTGGTATGATTTAGATTTAATTTTATTATTAGGAATGTGGTTTTTCTATATCAATCCCCCAACATAATTTATTTGAAGCATTCTAGACTCATGGGGAAGTAGTGAGACTTCCCCTATGAATATTTAATGTCCTAAATTTATTTAAAAGTTGTTTTCCCTCTTGATGGGTGATTTTAGTATCTTAGTTTTAGATATTATGATTTTAGTTTGTCAAATAATGGAGAAATTAAATCATAGGATTCAAGTATTAAATGGTTTGGAGAAATTTTAATTAATTAGTGGACCCAGGAATTATTTCACCAAGTGAATGGTAGTGACTTAAATCCTTATAAAACTTGTTGTAACTATTGGAAAATTTATAAAACTACAAGGTAAAACAATGGTTTTTATGCTAATACCCATTTGGGTGATTTCTTGCTAATTGGACATTGTATATAAATAAGAACATATTTATCTGAGACTTTGATGCCTTGATTTTATGTGACTATAT
Organism: Torreya grandis; assembly: GCA_037957365.1. Classification (NCBI taxonomy): domain Eukaryota; kingdom Viridiplantae; phylum Streptophyta; class Pinopsida; order Cupressales; family Taxaceae; genus Torreya; species Torreya grandis. The sequence continues at coordinate 8,632 of JARHVA010007765.1, forward strand.
TCATGCTTATTATGCTATCCATATATATAAATAAAGATAGGTTTTTTAGAGCTATAATGCTTTCCTTATTATGCTATCCATATATATAAATAAAGATAGGTTTTTTAGAGCTATAATGCAATTATTTTTATGCTTGTTAATGAATATCACATGTAAATGGGAATAAACTTTCAGAAGCTTTGATGTCTTCCTGATTTATGAACCTGTTCATGCTTCAAAAATCTTTGGCTATCACTTGATGCCATACTCTCTGATATGCATATCTCTTTTCCAGGTTTTGATTTTGGTTTATAATGAAACTAATTTATCCTTATTGATTTTAAACCTTTGTTTTGCTCTAATTGGTTAGAGTGGGTTTTTCCTCAAACTAGTTGGGCAATAATTACCAGGCTTGGCCTGTAATTGCTTTTATTCCACTTTGATAGAATGAGATTAATTTTTTTAATTTTATTTTTGGATTTGTTGAAATATTCAAAGGAATTAAATGCTAGTTGTACATGACTATTTAAAGCCAAACCACGTTTAATTTTTTGTTAATAAATGTTATGTTTTTTCCTCTTTTTGACTTGTTGGAGTTATTTTGGCTATTGTGGGTGGAACCCATTATTTTTGATCAATTACACTCAAAAATACTCTTGGGTTGAGAAATGGACTTTGGATAGACTTCTAGTCTTGTTGAATGTATATAATAGATCCTGATTTATGGTGTAAATCATCTTATATAAAAATCTAAAGTATGCCTTGGGATTTAATCATGACAACTAGCTTGATTGAGTGTTATGGTTTTATGATGATTGCATTGCTTCTCTCATCCTTATTGACTATTTTTATAAGTCTTGATGTACTTGGTTGCTAAAACCCTCCACTAAAATGATGGTTGGGGTGGTAAGGGCCACCAATGGTTGGGCTCATAGGGCTGGTTTTGAGGGGTGTTATAATTTTTGTATTCATCCTCTTCAGTTGATGTACTAGGACTTGCATGCCGTACCATGTTTTTTTACTGTGTAAATTGGTACATGGTTCTTGGTTGGCATACTAGATTGAAATTGGATGCCCCTTTCTATGCCATGATTCTATATTCTCATAATATATAGTCTTGTATCATTGTTATATTAGAAAAGAGTAATATCTAATATGATGTTATTTGTAGATGGGTTCTTGTATAATCAACCAACTATATCCAATTACTTGATATGTATATATGTTAGGTTCTAATTCTTATATTGGAAAAGGTAGTTGTAACTTTGATTTTAATATGTTATGCTTGATCTCTATATTTTATTGTAAACACATTGTGATAACATAGTGATTCACTTGTAGATGTGAAATATGCATGAGTTGTAAGAAGTTCAATTTGAGCTAGAAATTATATTTAAGATTTTTGGTTAATTTTAGACACTTATATATTTACTTGTTATGGTGGAAAGAATGTATATTCAGTGTTGTAATTGGTTGTTCAAGTTATTGGATTTATTTCCTTTTACCATCAACAATAATCTTATTGTGCTGACCTTGATTTGTAGTAGCTATTAGTCAAGCTTGTTTCTTGGATATTTATTATAACATAATTTATTGGTTTTAGTATGCAACTGGTATCATCTTATGGTATGCTAAAAACATCTATGGGTTTTAATTTCCTTGAGGGAGTTGTGTATATACATATAGATTTCATAATAAATATTATCTAGTGACATTCTTATGGCATGGAATGCTAATATAGAATATTTACTTACCTCTCATTTATGACATGGGCATGATGTTTTCTAACTGTATTGAGATATGTTATCATTTTTGAAACATGTTCAATAACGTATTAGAATTGGGCTTAAATTAGTATCCATAAATCAAGTATGCATATTTTTATGTGATTAATGCATACTCCCTATAATTATTATCATTATGATGTTTTATGAGTTCATTGTTTCACAGGTTATAACCAACTAAAGAATTAAGGTATAACTATATAAACTAGTTATTCCTAAAATTATGGAGGTGACATTGTTAATAAATAGATGTTATGTTGTGTATACTACACGTAGAAATCATGACTAACATATGGTCTACCTTACAAATGATAAATGTTTACTTCCCTTGTTATGGTTTAGGTTTAATTTGGATCATGTTGATTGTATGACAACTCTTAATTTGTGGAATTTTTATTTGAAAACATGATCTAGGGTATATTCATAACTAGGACTAAATTATCCATAATAATTAGATTATGTAATCAATAATCTTAATGATGAAAAAAAATGTGTTTTCACTATAGTATTGACTACCCGAATTGATGTGGTATCACTTTTAGTGAGTATATTTCTATTGCTTAAGCAATGAAATATAGTGCAATCTAACGATATCCTTTTTTAGATCTGGTAATTTTTTTTTGTGGTTCATGCCAATAAGGACAAATTAGTGATAATTTATTGGAAAGTTTTCCATAAGTTTATTATTTCAACCCTTGATTAATGGAAGGTTGGTTATTTTATTATTAATGCATGCATGGGACTTACGATTGTGGGATTATTGGTGGATGTATGTGTTTAAAATTCATAAGCTTACCCTTGGCATTGAAGGTCTTGGTATGCCTTATATTATGATTATTTAATCATGGAATAATATTTTTGAATAATAAATAATCCTAAAATTAGGATGAGGATTTATAAGTTATGGAAACCCATAATGGTTACACTTGGTTACGAGTTATCAAGTTATAACTTTCCTTATTAGTACCTCATGCTATTGGTTGAATTTAATTAAGTAAGGTTATCTTGCATGGGCATACACATATTAACCAAATGGCATAAACACCGATGTTTTATTCAATAACATGATATTTAACCAAAGGGAAAGTAAGCAACATTTTGGTATAATGAACCCAAGAACTTTGGATCATGGTATAATGATCTGATGGGGGGAGGGGTAGCACAAGGATTGACCCTTTACTCAAGTGAATCCCAAAACATTATGGTAACTCAATAGATTATCATGTTGTCTTTAGTAATGGATTATAAATCTCCACTTGCTAATTGCACGATGTGGTAAGACTTGTCTGAGCAAGTTAGTGGCATGTTGGTTGTTGGTTATTAATACTTTATATAATTATATATGAGATGCATTGTACTGAATTAAAGTTGTGTAGTGGGACCTAAACATCATTCTAATGTACTTTGAAAGGCAATTCTAATTTTTTTTGGGGTTGTTTCACATTTCTCCTTAATTAGCTTTGACATGCATTAAAATAAATTATATGCACTTTTCTTTACATAAAACTTTAGCTTAAAGTTTGTAAATAAACCTTAAAGTCTCCAAACATATGTGAAATGTTTATACAAGGAAATTAAGGGTAAAGATGAATTGAAGAGCAACCTAGTGACCTATGACACCATTTAACCAAGCTCCATTACACCATGGAATGACTAGAATAATCTAAGACAAAGATAAAGCATTACCTTACTCTTATCAAATTAACCTTAAAATATGCTAATAAGACCTCAAAAAGACCATTTCAAGATCTTATAAAGCACATAATGGGTTATGAACAAGGTATGGAGGCATGAAAAGTAAGTTTTTACTCATAGGGGTTGACATTTTAAGTTAGGATTCAAAATTGGTCAACAAGCCCTTCTTTGATCAATCATGTAATGTCTAAATGTGATGGCTGAGTAGTATATAGAGTATTGAGATTTACTATTGATTGATTTTATATAATTTTGTGCCAAAATAGTAAGTTATAGTTGTAAAATTCCTTGTGAGGCTCTTTATATAGAAGGAAATTTGATTTAAATATGAACTTTTTCACTGGCTAAAAATTTGTAAAAGAGGGATAATAAATATAAGAGAAGGATCAAGAAAGGGTTAGGACTCAAACAAGGGAGAAAATTCATATTGAAAACTAGAGACATAATTGGATGTTAACACCATGTGGTGATACTATCCTAAAAATGGTGCTAGTGTCCTAAAGCTTAGATCAGAACTAAAACCAAACAAGATAGGCTAGGGTCCCCTATGACTAGGAAAAGGTGACTTAGGACTACTGAGGGTGCCATAAATAAGGAAAATAAGATATTAAAAAGATAAAAATAATAAAAATGGCCATGTGAATAGGGACTTTATTCATCACTAATACCTTCATGTGAAGAATAACAAAAAACATAGTACTTGTGGTTGCTTGATCAAATTAGGGTGTTTACATAAGTGGATAGGGTGTTATTGTGTCACTTATAGCCTCTAAGGGACCTAAGCAAAATAAAAATTGGCATAAAGAGGTGGTTAGGTGTGCATAGGTCACCAATGAAACCTAAGTTTCCCCAATCACACCATTTTGGCCTAGATTCAATGTGAATTGGGGTCATTATACACAAATGTACCTAATTTTATTTGCATTTTCTCTATCCACATGGATATGACATTGTTATGTCAATTTTAACTTATAAGGGACCTAAACAAAACTAAAACCAATGTAAAAGAGTGGTTGGGTGTGTTGGTTACAAATGGGAACTACATTATGTTAATCACACTAGTTTGGCTTCATTGTGAATCAAGTTCAATTGATCACGCATGAATGTGCCCTAAAGAGTTTGCATTTTTCCCAGTCATAAGTGGATATGGCATTGTTGCATTTATTTTAGCCTATAATACCTTTAATTACAAGTTAAAATGGAATAAATTGGTGATTTGGTATGTGTGGGTCGACAATGTGACTTACATTTCCAAAACACACCAATTTCACTTGAATTCGAAGTGAATTGGGGTGATCATGCATAGATGTGCTCGAAATTATCTACATTTTTGATGTGGAGACCAAACTTTTGGAGGCCATGCCTTTTGATTCATAATTTTGTTTGAGCTCTCATTTATGTCAAAATGATCATATCATAAATTTAAATTTATTCATAACCCATCATATTTAGTTAGGGAAATTTTTTATAACTTTTTGGAGGCCATAATAACCATATGAGGGTCTAAAACTGAATTTTAACATTTTTTCTATTTTTTTCTATTTAGAATTAGTGTATTTTTGTAACTAGACATGAACTTATGTTAACATTTTTACATTAGTTCAATTTTAGTGTTTATAATATGTGTGGTTATTTTAAAGCCCATCTGAGCATACATGTGATACTCACTAAAAATAATAGTTTAAAATTTCTCAAAGATGAAAGTTACTAAAAATAAGAATTTTCTAAAAATTGCATGGGTCAACAAGCTTTAGGTGATTTAGGTAGTTTTTTATTTATTTAGATTTTTTAATTATGTATGTAAACTCTAATTTCAAGTTGATATTTATTTAAATCCTCTTATGTAAAATTTTATTCATTCAATGAGAATCAACAGAGAAGTTTGCTTTCATGCAATTTATGAGTTTATGTTTATTGATAATTTTGCTTAACAAGTTTATGTTTTCATCATTGGTATCATAAAATGTTCTAATATTAGAGGTGTAAGAGATGGTGAGAGGAAAATGATGAAGAGGAATTTATCAGATGAACATGATTATGTAATAACAATTAACTACATTTATCACAAATTAAAGATGAAGGCAAGTGGGAGATGAAACCAAGGAAGAAACAGATCATGAAGAAGAAATTTAGAAAGAAAAGGAACAACATGAACAACCACCATAAATGTAAGAAAGAATGGTCTAGAATTTAGAGGGAAGGAATAAATGAATCAAGGTTGATGTTGCATATTATAGAGGTATTTTAAAACAAGAGGAGTTGATATATTAGATGAATAACATGGAGAATTTTTTTGAGTGGAAAACTATGAGAGAAGACAAGAAAGTAAAGTTTTCATGCACAAAATTGAAGGGTCATGGAATGATTTGGTGGGATCCCCTATAGAAAGAGATATAAAATTGGTAAAGATAACATTAACATGTGGAGAAAGATGGAGAAGTTGAGGGAGAAATTTATTCTTGTTGATTATGCACAAACCCTATACAGAAGATTCTATAATTTGAGGCAAAAATATCACAATATACAAGAGTATATAGATAATTTTTACAACCTTTCCATACAAGTGGATCATGATAAAATAGATAATAGATGGTTTTAAGATATGTAAATGGTTTAAAATTTTCTATTCAAGATGAATTGAACATGCATATAATACTTTGCATGAAGGAGGCTTATTAATTAACCTTGAAGGAAGAAGAAAAACAAAATAGATAGACTTTCAAAAGATCAACTGGGCCAAGAAGAGGACAATCCCCTCTAATAAGGGGATGATGTGGGTTCAATAACACTAGAGGTGGATTTAATCCCACTAGAAGATAAACATCACGTGTTAAAGAAGGCAAGAATATAGTAGACAAGGGTTTCAATACCAACAAAGAAGAAGAGTATTTTAGAGAGGATGAGGCTATGGTGGTGATATAGGGTGGTTTATAAATCAATTCAGGTCCTATATTATAGATGTGGAGAATAAGGGCACAAGGTATTTAAGGGTCCACACTATTAAGAATAGGAAAGGAGACAAGAGGATCACACAAGAGTGAATTTAGTTGAGGTAGAGATAGAAAATAAAAATACCAAGGTTACAATAGTAGACATTAGACAAAATCTCATAATGAGGAGAACAATGATTGATCCAAGGAAAGAACATGTGAAAAATAAGGAAGGTGGGGATGCATGGATGTAAATAAATATTTTTTTAAAAAGATGTACTTTAAGAGGTAAGATATGCAAAGTAAATATAGATGGTGGTAGTTGTGAAAATATGGTTTTTAGGGACATGATTGAGAAACTAGGTTTGTAGTGTGAAAAACATCCTAATCCTTATTAGATTTCATGTTTTAAGAAAGAGAATGAATTTATAGTAGATAAAATGTTATTAATCAAGTTTTATATATGAGAAACTTACAAGGATGAAATATGGTGTGATGTTAAACCAATGGCTGCATGCCATGTATTATTGGGAAGGCTATGACAGTTTGATAGAAAAATAATTCATGATAGAGCAAAGAACACATAATTTTTGGTAAGGTGGTAAAATGGTAGTTTTATTTACTCTTAAATAAGAAGGGTAGGCTGAATTAATGTTTTTCACAAAATAATTTATCAAAGACATGATGATGATACATGGTTTTTAAGCACTAATAACAAAGAAAAAAACATAATAGTAGTGAAAATACTAGTAGAAGCAATAGAAGTGTTTATAGAGTTCAAAAATGTTATACTTGATGAGTTAATAGATGGTTTACCACCAAAGAGAGATATTCAACATCATATTGATTTGATTCTAAGATCAGCTGTACCTAATCAAGGATCTTATAGGATGAGTCCAATAAAACATGTATAATTAAATAAATAGGTTATTGAATTGAAAAAAAGGGGTTAATAAGAGAGAACTTTATTCCATGTGAAACACCAACATTAATAACTCCAAAGAAAGATGGAGGATGGAGAATGTGTGTGGATAATAGATAAATAAAAAAAATTACCATCAAGTATAGATTTACTATATATCATTTAAATGATATGATGGATGTTCTTACAGGAATAAAATACTTTACTAAGATTGATCTAAGGAGTGGTTATTCTTAGATTCATATTTGTGAATGAGATGAATGGAAAACAACATTAAAGACTAGAGATGACTTATTTGAATGGATGGTGATGCCATTTGGATAATCTAATGCACCCAATGCATTTATGAAGATGATGAAAATAATGCTACAAGATCACATTGGTAATATTGTGGTAGTTTATTTGTTTGATATGTTGATATTCATTAAGACTAAATAAGAACACTTAAGGCATTTAAAAAAGGTATTAAAGTTGTTAAGAAAGGAACAGCTCTAAGAAAATTTGAATAAGTGCAGGTTTATGAAGAAAAGTTTGATATTTTTGGGATTTTTAGTTTCAATAAATGGTGTAAGAATAGATGAAGAAAAGGTAAACACAATTGTTGAGTGGCCTATTCCAAATATAATCATAGAGGTAATAAGTTTCCATGGTTTAGCAACTTTTACAGAAAGTTCATTAAAAGTTTTAGTAGTATTATTGCACCAATAAAAAATTGCATGAAAGGAAAATAATTTGTGTGGGTAAAAGTTAAAACAAAAATCTTTGATTTATTAAAGAAGATTAAAAAAAACCCCATTTTAGCATTACCAGATTTTAACAAAGTATTTGAGGTTGATTGTGATGCTTCACATGTGGGAATTAGTGCTGTGTTGACTCAATAAGAAAGACTAATAATATATTTTAGTGGAAAATTAAATGAGGTATGAAATAAGTAATCTACATATGATGTTGAATTTTATGCCATTGTACAAGCATTAAGACATTGGAGGCATTACTTGGTGACTTAAATTATGTGAAAACTCAAAAGAAGTTCAATAGTAAAAATGCAAAGTGGATGTATTTATTTTAGGGATATAATTTTATGTTGAAACATAAATTAGGAAAGCCAAATCAGGTCACTGATGCTTTGAGCAAGAGAGTGGCATTGTTAACTACTATGGTGAATGAATTAGTTGGATTTGAAGTTGTTAAGGAATTATATGATATTGATCAAAACTTTGGCAAGATAGTTAAGTAGTGAAGGAATACATTATCAAGTGAGTTAGGTAATGTTCATGATGAATATCTTATATAAGATGGTTATCTCTTCAAGGTAAAATAACTATGTTTTCTAGTTGGGTCTCTAAGAGAAAATATTATAAGATAATTGCACAATAGTGGTTTGGATGTACATTTTGGTAAGGATAAGCCAATAGATTTGATGGAGGATAATTATTTTTGGCCAAATATGAAGAGAGATATGTCAATGTATGTTTCAAGATGCAAAATATGTCAAGTGGATAAAGGACATGCATATAATATAGTGTTGTACATGCCATTACCAATTCCAAGAGGACAATGGATAGATTTGAGTATGGATTTTGTGTTGGGATTACTAAACACAAAGAGAGGTAATGATTCAATTTTTTTTGTTGTAGACAAGTTTTCTAAGATGGTTCATTTTATTGGATGTAATAAAACCAATGATGCCATTAGGGTTGTAGAACTATTTTTAAGGATGTTGTGAGAATACATGGTGTTCTAAAAACTATTACATCAAATAGGGACATGAAAAATTTAAGTCATTTTTGGAAGAATATGGGAACTAAGTTACAATTCACTAGTACACACCACCCACAAATAGATGGACATACATAAGTTGTAAACAAGAATTTGGAAAATTTGTTGAGATGCATAGTTAAGTAGTGAAGGAATACATTATCAAGTGAGTTAGGTAATGTTCATGATGAATATATTATATAAGATGGTTATCTCTTCAAGGTAAAATAACTATGTTTTCTAGTTGGGTCTCTAAGAGAAAATATTATAAGATAATTACACAATAGTGGTTTGGATGGACATTTTGGTAAGGATAAGCCAATAGATTTGATGGAGGATAATTATTTTTGGCCAAATATGAAGAGAGATATGTCAATGTATGTTTCAAGATGCAAAATATGTCAAGTGGATAAAGGACATGGATATAATATAGTGTTGTACATGCCATTACCAATTCGAAGAGGACAATGGATAGATTTGAGTATGGATTTTGTGTTGGGATTACTAAACACAAAGAGAGGTAATGATTCAATTTTTTTTGTTGTAGACAAGTTTTCTAAGATGGTTCATTTTATTGGATGTAATAAAACCAATGATGTCATTAGGGTTGTAGAACTATTTTTAAGGATGTTGTGAGAATACATGGTGTTCTAAAAACTATTACATCAAATAGGGACATGAAATTTTCAAGTCATTTTTGGAAGAATATGGGAACTAAGTTACAATTCACTAGTACACACCACCCAAAAATAGATGGACATACATAAGTTGTAAACAAGAATTTGGAAAATTTGTTGAGATGCATAGTTAGAGAGAAGCCCAAGCAATATGACTTGGATTTACCACATGATGAGTTTGCATATAATATTTTAGTGAAAAAATCAATAATAAAATCACCAATTTAGATTATTTATGGGAGAAATCATATGGGTATTTTATATTTGGTGTAGTTACCAATTGCATAACGAGTTAGTGATGATGTAGAAACATTTACATAACATATACAATAGTTGTAAGAGGAAGTAATAAGAAAGTTAAAGGAAAGTAATGCAAACTATAAATTTACTAGAAGTGTCAGAATAAGTTCAAAGGTATTTAAAGAAGAATATTTAGTGATGGTTTACTTGAGGAAATGAATATTTACAATAGGGACATACAACAAGTTAAAGTACAAGAAAATTAGACCGTGCAAAATTATGAAAAAAATCAATGACAATGTTTATGAGGTGAGTTTACCACCAAATTTTTACACATATATAGTATTTAATGTTTCATATTTATATTATTTCCATGAATAATATGGTGAAGGGTAATAAAATGAATAAGTATATTGGAAACAAGTTTCAAAGAAGAAGAAAGTAAAGATAACTTAGGTTCTGGATAAGAAGATAATGCACACAAGGCGAGGAAGTTATAATAGGTATTTGGTATAGTGGGAATGATTACAATAGGAATAAAAGACTTGGATTTTAGAATGGGAGTCAAATAATATTTATAATAATAAATTTTAGGATTATAATTCGAGAAACTCATAGGAATTGAGTTATTTTCAACCAAAGGAGAATGATGTGGAGACCAAACTTCTGGAGGTCATAAATTTTGATCCATAACTCTATTTTAACTCTAGTTTGCATCAAAATTACCATATTAAAAATTTAAATTCAACCATAACCCATCCTATCTAGTTAAGACATTTTTATAACTTTTTGGAGGCCATACATGACCATCTAAGGGTTTGAAGTTGAATTTTAATATTTTTTAGGTTTTTTCTATTTCTATAATTAATGTATTTTTGTAACTAGATATGACATCTAGTTTAAATTCATCCATTTTATTAATTTTGGTGTTTATAATATGTGTGTTTATTTTTAGGCCCATCTAATTTTTCATACAATACTTACTAAAAATAATAGTTGAAAAATTCCTATAAGAGAAAAGTTACTAAAAAAAGCAATTTTTTTAAAAATTGCATGGGTCACATAGTTTTAGGTGCTTTACATAGTTTTTGATTTATTTATATTTTTTAATTATGTCTATCAGCTAAAATTTTTATTTGATAATTATTTAAATCCTCTTATGTAAATATTTATTCATTCAATGAGAATCAATAGAGAAGTTTGCTTTCATGCAATTTTTGAGTTTATGCCTATTAATAATTTTTCTTAGCAAGTCTATGTTTTCATCAAATTTTCCTTATTATTTAGTGGATATGACATTTTTATGTTAATTTTGGCCTATAAGGGAAATATTTTTAAGTAAAATTAGCATAAATGAAAGGTTCAGTGTGCAAGGGTTACAATGTGACTTAAATTTTCCCAATCACACTGCTTTGACCTAAATTCAAAGTCTAATGGAGTGATTGTGAATAAAATTACTTAGAATTATTTGTATTTACCCTATTCATAAGTGGATATGGTGTTTTTTGTATATTTTTACCTATAATGAACTTGATCGCAAGTAAAATTGAAATAAAGAGGTAATTGGATGGGCGAGGGTCAGTAATATGACCTAAGTTTCCCCATGCACAATAATTTGACATAGATTCAAATGTAATTAGAGAGGCCACACACAAATATACCAAAAATTATCCTTATTTATACTATCATAAATGAGTATGGTTTTGTGTCAATTTTGACATATAAGGGACCTAATCATAAGTAAAATCAACATAAAGGGGTGGTAAGATGTTTAATTTTGACAAACCTAGACCTCGTATAAATGTCAACAAATAATTTAAAATAATCTAAAACATAAAAAATACTATATGTTTTCCAACATAAATTACAAAAAATACATCTTTAAATTCTTAGGTTCAATACTAAAATCTTAGAAATGACTAAATACTGACCATATTAGATTTTGAAAAAATATCTTCTGAATTGTAACTCATGGAACTGTGAGACCAATTATAGAAGATGTAAATTGACCCTAATATCTTATATTTACTAAAATAAATTTAAATTATACATTTAACTTTATAAATGTCAATATATACTTAAGATTTATTTTATTAAACACTTAACCTACCTTTCAGTTGTTTAATTTTCCCTAGTTCAAATCCTAGCACATTAAAACACAATAATGTTGCATACATATTTTAGCATGTATGCACTTTATTATTTATGCTTATAGTGTGTACACACTTTAGGTTTGGAAATACAAACCTAAGGCTTAGATTTACACACACAATTAAATTCATGTTTTCTCTTGAGAATAAAAAAATTAAAATTCAAGCATGATAATAACTATGAATTTCATTGAGAGATTTAATGAAAATATGACTATGATGTTGAGCACACTCTCATATTTATAAATATATAGTTTTTTAATTCATTTAATACTTTAAGGTTTGCATCTATATTGATTTATAAATATGTCTTTTTATGCCATTATATTCTTCAACTATGCATCTATATTTGTTTATGTATCTTTTGTTTTGTTCATCCAAATGTAACAAAACTATTGGGTTATAAATTAGGCCTAATTCTATACACATTTAAAAAATTCATTTTTGATTTTTTTTGGGGGTAGGGGAGGGGGAACATGGTTGAATATATATTTTTTATCATGTTTAGGGTCTATTTAATTTTGAACTATTAAAATAAATAAATTTTCATTAAAAATTTAATTTAAAAAACTAGACGATCTCATTTAAATTTCAACCAAAGGGTTTGACAAAATATTAAACAATGATTAAAAAATGAGGGAGCACATGATTAACAATCTTTTATGTTTTTATGAGAAGAAGGAGGTCCTCTTCAAATTTCAAATGTTTGACCTATTTATACTTGACCATTTTAATTTCTTTAGTAGTTTAGAAACTAATATTAAAATTATAAAATTCATGTTGTTATATCATCTTCAAATTTTTAGTACAACCATCTCAAAGAATCTATACAACTTGATATTTCTTATTTTATGGAAAAAATGTCCACTTAAGAATCCCTTTTGGCCCCTAATTCCATGCACTTAACCAAATATATTGATGCAAATTGTGATGTAAGAAGAATGGCTCCAAACTTACACTTAAATTCTTATTTTTATGAAAATGAGACATGTCTTGGTGATACCTATGAAACAAATTTACATCAAATAATTTTTTTACTAACTTGATTACATAACAAAACATGGTTTCATTTAAATAATCCGTATGCTAAGGTTATTGTAGAAATATAAGGTTCCATACTTGATGAATATCTTCATAATATTAGGGTCAATTCTCTTACTCCTTGGTGGAAAAATTGGCATTAGCCTATAGCCAGTCCTTTCAATTAGTATTCTCCTTAACTAGGATATGATATCCTAGCTCCCCATCATATTCTATATGAAACCCTAAGCCACAGATAGAACCTCCATTCCAACCATGGGATTTGGGCTCAAAGATTTCACAATGTGTGGACTGCTCTCATAGAGCTTAAAAAATCACACTTTCTCTAGTGTATTCTCTATCAAGGTTTACCTATGGGTGAATAGTTTAAGCATATGGGGGTTTCAAGTCCCATTTTCCTATCTTTTTTTCAACTTGAGACTATTAAACACATTTTTTGGTTTTACGCCCACGCTTAGTCTACGTGGCATGGGATTCATTCCCTCTTTTAGCCATTTAGACTAAATTTTTTACATGGAAGATGGATCTCTTGGGGGACTCTGCTTTGATCCTGTAAAATACAATAGATTCTAATTTTTTTTTATGCTAACATTTTATTTCAAATCTATAAATCTAGGAACTATGCTTTCTTTAATCATGAAGAAATGGAACATAGATTTTATATTAATAATAAAACTACTATTCTATCTAATGTTACTCTCCATATTCAAAGCCATATTGACAAAGTTTGCCTGAAACTCAATGATCTTCAACATCTACTTGACCACTAGATAAATGCCCCATGTGTTGTTAGCCAAGAACTTCTAGAGCCTACCATGGTTATCTTTGCTTCCTCATGGGTGAGGACGTGGTCCATGTTAGTAGCATTACCAAAACCAATAAGGAGTCTTTCCCCTCATATGTCACCACCTCACTGGTCTTCCCCACAATGTGGCATACTAAGTGGATCTTACAGAAGTGGAGGTGATGGTAGGGAATGGGCCCTTCCCCCTTAAGATTATGGAGATGATAATAAGGGTCAAGTTCCTCCATAGGATAAGTTTCCTTGGATTGGTATTTAAATTTATCTAGATATAAATAAGGATGATACTAATGCTAAGCAATAAAATTATGGTTGGAAATCTATACCTATGGATGTTGATCCTCCTACTTAGGGAGGATGAGGAGATAAGCCACATGATATACCTTATCCACCACTTCCCTTGGCCACCATGTTTATTGTAGTAGCTTAAACATTCTATTTATTTATATATGTTCTTTTATTTTATCTCATATTTATTATGAATTGTTGATTTGATGTTTTGTTGAGTGATCTTAATTGACCCTTTGTTGAGATTTGCCTTTTCTTGAGGATTGTGTATCCTCAATTTGAATTTACTTGTGGGGTGTGACTTTTTAACCTTTTTTGGTATGATTAGCATTGTAATTTATACTTATTTATATTTTATATTTGATCAAGTAAATAATCTAGTTTTACAAGGATCCAAGAACCTTAAAATTGTTATACAAAAAAGTATTAGGCCACCAGGGCTGAATAACAAAAAATAATAAAACATTAGCTAGAAAGGCTCGTAGATATTATAATAAAATAGTAGAAAATTATATTAGGAGGGGTCCCCTATGGTTTTCATTTTCCTCATAAATCTTCTCAAGTATTCCCTACTTGTCCTTTGACACTTTGGCCCTCTTCTTTTGCTAGGTCTTTCTACACCATCTCCTAGGAGGATCATACATGGTCTTTTCTACCCTTATACCTGTAGAGGGTTTTTTGATAGGGGTTAAGCTGGGGATATCTAGTGGGGGGTCTCCATAACCATCATTGGATGCTTTACAATGGGTTTGGTTTATCTTGATGGAATGGATAAAAGACTAAACAGTCGATTCTGCTTTCCTGTACAAGGCATTCCATTCTTGGATAAGGCTAGCCAGATTCAAACTAGATTATTATACCCTGATGTTGAAACTATTAAAATTCTCCTTATTATTTTTAAATTAATTATATATAAATAATTTTACCTTCTTGGTGGCCTCTATGGAGGTGCCCTCATTTAAAAATATCAGTTTGGGCTTCGAAATAATGAGCTTCAATGGAAGGTCTTCAACATAGGTTTTAGATAGGCTAGCTTTGGGGGTATTGGTAGATAGGTTGAAAGATCCTGAGGTGGGGTCCTCATATAGAGAGTCATACTTGGTAGAGGACCCCCTAGGGGGAATTACCTCCATTACAAATTTTGACCATGTTTAACCAACAATAGTATAATCCCTTGATGAAAGATGGGGTTAGACTCATTAACTTGGTGGGCAAGGGCTATGCATTCCAAAGACTTTAATAGGTAAAATGATGGGTTACTATTATAATCATGTAAATCATTTAATAACATAAAATGGTGTGAGAAAATTAAGGTATAGTTACCTTTTAGAGTCAGGTATCTCATCACCTAAAGGCATATCTCTAGCTATTTCCATGGGAGATTAGCTCAGGGGAAACTCTTTTGATCTATTTTCATAAACTCATTCATATGCAATAAGCATTGGAGGAGTTATTTATTTTTATTTTGGTATTTATAAGCCTTCACCCCTTCGCACATAATACACATGGCCTCACCTATGAATTCCTTAGTTATAGTAATCTTAATTCCCTACATCACCACCATACTCTTATTCCATTTAGTGACTAAGTCCTTAGAAAAATTGGAATTATGCTTTGTAATCCATAACATTAGTTCCATGATACCCCCTACCATAACTTTTTATAGACTTTATTTTTTCCAAACACCTTGTAACGCGAGGTAAGATCTAATAGCTCTCTATCTCCCCCATTGGCATAATGCCAATGGACATGAGATAAATGATAAGGAGGTTATAAAATAGATTGGTTTGAACAATTTGAAAGAGGCTTGGGATACACACTACCTTCATCCTTAGGCAATTCATCTACCTCACCCCTTCATAATGATGGTTCATAATTTTTAAATCCCATCTCTTGATAAGAGATTTATGCACATGTGTTTGCTTGATAGCCCACCTAACTCACTGTAATTTCATTCCGTTTGGCCAATTGGACATTATTGAGGATGTGGCCTCCTTCATTCCATATAATTATTTATATTAATATAGATATACTCTTCAATAAAAAAAACATGTTAGCATGTGTTAGAGTTGCTGAAACAAATCATACCATGGAATATTTGCATTAGTTGCTAGAAAAACTTTGTAGGTGAAAAATACCCCAATTCTAACACAAATAATGGCATAAAAACCTTAAAATATTACAATTTTTAGATTATGGTAGAATGATGGAACTTGTAATTACAACATCTAATAAAAACCCATATCTAGTATACTATTTTACTAAAATTTTGATTAAATAGTGAATTAATCTTAAATAAGATAAATTGAATAGAATAAATTAGAGTATTTTAAATATAATTTCATCAAGTAGAATGAAATTAAATAACTGAATTTTAAAAGGCATAAATTATTGAAATAAGACAAACTATGAAAATGAATGATAAACTTAGTTGTTTCTATATGATTTTTGATTGTGTTGACTAATAAAGATCAGAAAAAGGAAAACATGAACTATATCTACAATTACACAAAACTTGGATCTATGATTGAATAAAGACAAAATCAGTATATAAGAACATGATCGACTCATACTAATGTCCTACTTGGTTGATATTGTATTTTCCTAAAAATAAGAAATTAGGGCAGGATCACTTGTGATAATTGAAGTTGGGTATGTATACATAGATTTGACCTTTAGAAGTGTGTGAAAGACCTACAAATATATTTTGAAAGTTTGAAAACCTAATAGGGATTAAAATGATTGAAATACTAATAAATAGAAAAATGTGGAGTGTAATTAGGCTAAGTCCCAATCACCCCCACAATGATTGAATGTTGTCTACATATCCAATACTCCAAGAAGGGAAATCGAGCCAAAGTAATTCTCCCACTTAGAGTTCTTTGGGAAATTATAATCTTTTGACTATATGGATGCATATATAACCAGTTAGAATACTTGATCATGTTTTAGTTAGGGCTAGATAATACATGTTTGTCTCTTGGTTGAAGATTTCTTGAAATGCTTAGAATTATAATTGGGAATAATAGAGATCATTTTCTTAATGTTAAATTGTGTAAATGAGCCTTTATATTTAAATTTATAAATGGTATAATAAGTGACTTGAGTGTGTCTTTATAGTAATACAAAAGGGGAAAACACATGCGAGAAAGCCTAAAAACATAAAATAAAATATGAGGGAGGGTTTAATTTTATAATTTGACCATTAGAGATATTAAGATAGAAACATACCATAGGGACATGAATGCCTGCCAACATTGTACCTATTGGACATTGTTGTCCCTTAGGTAAACATGTGAAAATTTAGATCTAGGTTTGGGCATACAGATGCTTAAGGGAATTTTCAGATATCATAACACTTTTATAGGTAAAAGATAATGATTTTGAATAAAAATAGATCCTCCTTGGTACTTAGGATAGGGTAAAGTGAAAAAGAGGTACTTATTAAGTGCACAAGTTAATTAAGGATAAAAATGGAAAAAAATAATATGATCAAATATTCATGATTAGATTTAGGTTACTACATTTCCCCCCTATTTGGTCCAAAAATGAAATTTCTAGATTAAAGGAAATATATACCTTAGTGTGTAAGGACACTTTATCTTTGAGATAGTACTCTAATCATGCAAGGCATTGTAATATTTGGAAAACCCTAAAAAACACATGAAGTATATATTTTATTTTTCTAAAGCTTGAAATTTAAAATTTGAAAAATATTGCATTTGAAATTTGAAAGTTGTTTGAATTTGAAAATTATTTGAACTTTTAAATTTGAAAATATGATCACAATGTGAGTGGTTTACTTGACTGAAGTATTTATTATAGGATCATCAGTATTATTAAAACTTTGTATTTTATTCTTCAAAGTGAAACAACTATCTCTATGATGTCCATGTATTCTATGATATACACAATAGTATTTTGATCCTATTAGAGGAGGAATAAAAGGTAATGTGATCAAATTATTTATCTTAGATGTGCACTTGAAATGCTATTATCCCTTTTCATACTTTATGGATCACTAGTTGTATATGTATTCTATTTTGGCTTCTAGTCTTGATATGAAGTATTTTTAGGCACAAAATTGATAGATGAAGATGAAAATACATGCTTATGCTAGCATATTATTAATTATTTGTATATGTTCTATGATTTTATCATATGTGATCTTTGAATTTAAATATTGATTTTGATTTTATAACTCTTCTATAGACTTTATCATAGTGATGACTTGATCTTGAAGGGCTTCACAAGCACACCCTAGGTAATTATAATTGAATAGGCATATAAACACCATTAATAAGAAATGTGGGAGGTGGATGGGGTTGAGTACGACATGTTGATTACCTTTATTTAGAACTGTAGGGTAGATCAACTTATCTCTTGGGATAGTGACAACATGGACCTTGTTAGAGTGAAAGTAGATATCACCATCTTGAGAGTTAAGAGGATACCTTATAATATATTGAATTAATGTTTGATCTTGTTCACATGTTATAATTGAATTTATTTTTTTTGTATTAATGATAATTATGTTTTAACATGTTATGCAATTTTTTAAAAATATTTTGAATCAAAAAGAGCCCATCCAATATATCCATAAATTATTTGAACATCAAGTAATATAAAATGGAAATGTAAAATCTTAAGATAAAGGATACTATAAATATGGAAAAAGATACATTAATTTTTTTTAGAGTAGAATGCTAGAAAAAGAATTAGTTTTTTTGTGTATGGAGATTAGTAAATGCTTATGAAATCTAAGGTCAAAAGAAGATGATTTTAGTGTCAACTATTATATTTGAGGTCAAAATAAAGTTATTTCAATGTTAAAAGTTCAAGAATTTAGCTAAACCCTAAGACAATTTTTTACACCCTAGAAGGTTGGAACCCTAAGGGACACTTGGGATTTGAGAATGTTCAAACAATACATGGGTTCATTAATATGTTTTAATAAAATTTGGATTAATTAGTAAATTAATCCTAAGTAAGATAAATTGAATAGAATAAATTAGAGTGCTATATATAGATGTTTGACAAGCAAAATGAAAGTAAATAATTAAATTGGCATGGAAAAAATAATTTTAAGAAGACTAATTATGTAAATGATAAACTTAGTTGTTTTTATTTTATTGTGATTGTGTTGACTAACATATAGCAAAAATAGGAAAATAAAAACTGTATTGTAAGTTTCCAAAAGCTAGATATATGCTTGAATACAAACAAAATCAATAAATAAGGATAGGATCGAATCCCATTACCATCCTAATTGGTCAATCACGTATTTTTATAAAAAACAAAAAAATAGGGCATGATCACTTATGATATCTAAAGTTGGGTATGTATACACAGATTTAACCTTTGTGCAAAATACTTGCAAATAATTTCTGAAAGGTTGAAATCCTAATAGGGATTTCAATGATTGAAATACCTAAAAATAATAAAAAAGTGTAGTGTAATTTGGCTAAGATGGCACTAATCACCCCTATAATGATTGAATGATACCTATATATCAATACTCCAAGGAGGGAAATCAAGCCCACATAGTTATCCCACTTAGAGTGTTTTGTGAAATCATGATCCTTTAACTATATGAATGCATCTATAATCAGATATAATTATTAATCATGACTTACATAGAGATGTATAATACAGGCTTGTGACTTTGATGATGAATACTTGAAATGCTTAGAATCAAAATTAGGAAGAATAAAGAACTTTTGTTTAGTGTGAAATAGTGTAAATATGCTTTATATTGAAATTTACAAGTGGTAGAATAAGTTATTTGAGTATTCCTTTATAACAATTAAAAAGGGGGAAATACATGCTAGGAAGCCTAAAAACATTGAAGACAAGATAATGGAGGGTTTAATTTCAAAATTTGACAATTAGATAGCTTAAGACAAAAATATCTCATAGGGATAAGAACACCTCCCAACATTGTCCCTATTAGACATTGTTGTCACTTAGAGATATGTGTGAAAATTTACAATTGGGTTTGGGCATCAAATGCTTAAGGGAATTTTTATAAATCAAAACACTTTTGAAGGTGATAGATAACATGTTAGAATACAAATAGATCCTCATGGGTGCTTATGTTAGGGTAAAATGGGAAAATAGGTATTGATTACGTGCAAAAGTTAACTAAGAATAAAAGGGAAAAAAATATCATGATCAAGTATTCATGACCAGAGTTAGTTATTATATATACTTTGATATATGTCCACTCCTTGTTATAAAGCTACCAAATTATAAATGATTTGGAGGATATTGGTAAGGTTACATAGTCTTGCTTCACACATATCAGGTCCATTTCTGAAAATTTTATAAGGCATTTTGAATAAACTCATTTCTTACATATCCTAAAATCATTAAAGTCCCCAAGATAAATATTTTATGGTAGAGTGTGTGGGCATTATGAGAAATTAGATTAAAAAATTAAGGTGTTCAAATGTTAATATGGTTCAAGGCTAAATAAGGTATTAAGATTTCTACCATTGCAAAAAATTATGGGTGTGGGTTGTATTAAATTAATTATTAATACACTATAAATTTCATGAAGGAGGTGAAATGTAAATGCCAATATAGTGAAATAAGTGCATTTCTAATTGTTCAAAAGATAAATAAGTTAAAATAAAAACATGAGATTCTAAAAATTTGTTTGACATTTTGTGTTGTAAGAATATTATTGGTGTAATATTTATATATACACCTTTTATATAAGTTCTACTTAGTCTATTTAGATTTATTTAGCTTTGTTGACTTAGTCTAGTATACACATATCCTAGGCTTAGATTAGGATAAGTGGCACTTATATCTTGATCACTTCATCTCTCATATGCCTATTCATGTGGATATTGTTACACACATGTCTATTACACAATCAAAAAAAAAATTGGAATACAAATCTTGATTTTACTATATATAGATCATTTTAATTTGTAAATTATAAGCTAGTTGATAATCAATATCATTCATTTTGTTTATTTAAAATATATTATTTTATTATTGTTTACATCTTGTAGTAACTTCTAGCATTTCTGGAGTGAGTCATAACTATGGAGATATAATCATGAGTCTTTGTCTTCTCTTTCATGGTGTTAGAGTGAGGTTCCCCTAGTTTAAGTTTTTAATTTATATGTTTTTCATCAATCCAACATTATCACACTACTCCCTAGTCCCCTAAACATGTTTTTTTTGTTCTAGCCCACATTCTAGGTTTTTAAAATCATCATCTGGGTTTATTTTGTTTGTGACAAAACTTTAAAATTAGTTTTTTAAATTTTATTTTATTATGAGTTATTTTTCATTTTTTTAAATAATATTTTCTAGGTACTTGCCACTATTTTTAATGAATAGTACTTATAAAAATACAAACTCAAAAAATAGATTTTTTGGAGCTTTTGGTGTTTTTTGTGATTTTTTGAAAGTTCTGATTTATAGGTCAAGCAAGGAGAAACAAAGAAGATAGTGATTTTTTTGCATTTTTTTAAATAAAAACATGGATCAAAGTTTACATCATTGGATTAATTTCATAAAAATATTTCAAAAAAGTCATGGTTTCAAAAAACAAAGCATCGAGGCACTTGTGGTGAGTATTTGAAGGTGAAGGGCAATTTGGAGAGTTTCATTTGGTACACTCTTACAATATTTTAGCTGGGATACACCAATTTCTATGACTAAAAATACATGTGGCCACTAATGTCACTACCACCACCACTCATTTAAATCACAAATATACCAAGTTTGTTTCAATAAAGGTAAACTCTTTCTGTTTAAGCTTTGAGTGTTCATGTGGTGTATTGATAATAAGAATTTTTGAAGGATTTCAATCATTGATAGGTTAGGGTTTTAATTACCTCAAAATATTTTTTTAATTAAATTCCTCAGCACTCATGTGACTATTCACTTTAGTTTTTGTCCCCCAAGGGCCCATACCTCACTAATTCAACTTTATTTTGTAGTAGTGAACTTCCAAGAGACATATCTTTTGATCCAAGAGGCTTATGAAGGTATTTTTTCTCTTTTTTTTTAAGATATGTGAAATGGTGGGATATAATTCTCATTTTTGTGGACCGAGTTTTCAAGAATAACATTTTTTTCTAAATTTTACTAACTTTTCCTTTTTTTGACCCTTCAAATAGCCATATCATTTGATCCATATGTCAGATCAACTTGCTATTTTTTTTGAAGTGCATGTTTTTCATGTTATTTACTTATATGAGTATAAATTAGTTCGTGTATACATACATACATACAATACTTGTAAAACTCTATAAAAATTTATTGAACTACATCAATAAATGTAAAATAACTCACTTATAAAGTAATTTTATAAATTTGTATATGGGGCTTATATTAATGTATATTTTCATTCAATTATCACTATTTTATAAAGTGCCATGGGGGGGTTTGTTGTGTTTTTTTTTCACAACCTTGTCTACCTTCATGCATATGTGATTTATTTTGCATGCCCTTTTATTAGTTTCAAATAATAAATATGGTATATTGGGAATTCATTTTAATACCTTATTTCTCCTTATTTTGTTTTATTTATTATTAATGCTCCCTTGTTTTGGAGCAGCTCTCACATTGATATGACCTTTCTTTGACAAATAGATAATTTATTTATTTGGAGCTACTTTGGTGTATATAGTATCTTCCTTATATTCATTTGGTGGTTTTTAGGATATATTTTACTTGCACTAAATTATAAAGTGCCATGGGGGGCTTAATTTTTATAGGCTAATCTAAACTCATGTGTGTGTGCCTTATTTTACACACCCTTTACCTATTTTAGTTGAGTCTCTCCTATCACCATTAGGGCCATCCTTATTTGAGAAACCATTTATATATTCTTCAACACATTGATAGTCAGTAAATATCCTTTTAGTCAGAATTTTTTTATACATAGCCTTTTCCTTTATTTGATGTTCGAGTAGTGGATTTATACCACTCATACAAATATATTCTCTCATGCATTTTTTCCCATAATTATTTCTAATCAATATTATGAGGGTGTTATATTATGGCTAATGATTTTTTGGTAAATTATTTGAGTGAGATATGTACCTAGTTTTTTCTTATATATTAGGTAAATGCAATAATTGGTTACCAATGCATACCGATGAGATGAAATATGTACCATATAGACACTCATTAGATTCCTATTTATGTAAGCTTTTCACTCTTGGTTTATTTTTAATGAAGTTGCCTTATTTAGATATATACATAGTTGGATATCTATTTATAATATACAACTTAATCAATTGATCATTGTTTATGATAATGTTGTAACTGTGTCATTTGCATCTTTAACATGCTCTAATTTTTTGGTGGTTTGAGTAGTGTTATTTTGAATCACTCATGTAGATTTGTATCTCTCCTAGTCCTAATATTTGTTCCTAATTTTAATGGATCATTATTGTCTTTAATCATAATAATATTTTGAGGCTTCTTTAATCTTGACTTTATTAAAGGTTCTTTAGTTCTATAATGTTACAATTGTTATTTGGTAGATTCTTATAAAACTTATTTGTACAAGAGCATATTTCATCAAGAAGGGTATCTAAGCCTTATCTCATCTCTCTTTTAGGGGGAGTTTTTTTCCTATGACTTTATCCTTTCCCCTACTTATGATGGAACATTTTGTACATGGGTATATTATTAGGCCTAATTTATGAAACCCATTTTTAGAGGATTTTGATCCTAATTTATTTTTTGTTAGACTTACCCAAGTATAAATTAAGGGAAGGTGTTGGTGTAATATTTATATATATGCTCTCTTTATGCAAGTTTTAATTATTCTATTTATCTTTATTTAACTTTGTTGACTTAGTTTAGTATGCACACCTACTAGCATTATATTAGAATAACTAGCAATCATAGATTTACCATTTCATCTCTCATGTGCCTATTCATATGAAGGTTAATGTACACATGTATAATACATAGTCAAAAGTAAATTTGGAATACAATTCTTGCTTTTACTATATATATATATATATACCACTTCTATTTTTAAATTGTAAACTAAAAGAGTTACCAAAACTATTCAGCTAAGATCTATCCAAAATCTCATTACCACATCCATAAGCATTAACAGATTACTCACATAAGTAAACAACTTCCTATAACATAAATGGTTAGAAAAGTGAATATCTCAACTTCTCTATCCTAGATGCACTACTAGAGTGACTATAAATGAGAGAGAGAGAGAGAGAGAGAGAGAGAGAGGAGAGCGAGAGAGAGAGAGAGAGAGAGAGAGAGAGAGAGAGAGAGAGAGAGAGAGAGAGAGAGAGAGAGAGAGAGAGAGAGAGAGAGAGAGAGAGAGAGAGTATTTCAACATAATGAGAACATAGGCATGTGAATACCCTAAGTAATTAAACTACATTAATTACTCTAAAACCCCACCTTAATCATAACTTAGGTGGATACAATAAAGGATCTAGTGTGAAGCTATGTGCCCTTATGAATGCCAATCCATCATGCCAAAGTACATGGATGTTGAGTCAATATAATTGCTAAGTGAAAATAGGAATGGTGATTAATATGAGATCACTGAATGCAAACACTACACTCCAAAATACTAGGTAGAATGATAAACCTAAGGAATCATCACTTGAAAACCCTCTAATATGATGGTGAGAAGTGAGCATAAAGACTGGTAAGATTGCCACACCAATGTCACTAGTGGAGATACCACACTAGTGTCATTATAAGAATCACCAATAGGGACATGGAGTCAAGTAATAATCCTCATATGGGTTCTATCAAACAAAGTGCCTGAATAAAATACCCATGTACAAAGGAGGAATCTAGAAATCACTCAAAAATGCAAAATACATATAACTCTGATAAAGTGGAGAAAAAAGAGAAAAATCATGGGAAAAACTCCCCCCCCCCCAAATGTGAGAAAATAATAAGAGAGAGCTAAAAATCCCCCCAAAGATGATGATAAAGTAGTCAACACTACAAATACTCACAAGTCACAAAAGAACTCAATCTACATGAGTAGTTTGAATCTATTACTCGATCATAAAAAACAACTGATAGTCTTCTTGATTGAAGCTACTTGATAACTTTTCATGATATCATATCCATAACCATTAACACATAGATCACACAAAGAAACAATTTTCTATAACACAAATAGTTATATGAGTGAATATCTCCACTTCTTCTCTATCCCAGATGCACTACTAGAGTGCCTATAAATAAGAGAGAGAGACTGGTTGAGTGGGCATGTCAACATAATGCTAACATACTGAGCACATAAACATGTTCACACCCTAATAAAGCTTAACTAAAGTAATTAAACTAAATTAATTACTCTAACATAAACTAGTTGGTAATCAAATTTATTTATTTAGTTTATTTATAATATCTTGTTTTATGATTACTTATTTATTGAAACAACTTTTAACATTTTTTGAGTGAGTCATAACTATGGATATATAATCCCAAGTCTTTGTACTCTATTTCAAATATAATGTTGAGGGATTAAAAATTATTTCATTATTCCATGTGATTGAGAGATATCAAGGGATAAATCAACAAAGAAAATGGATGCTAAATACCTGTGATCAATGAAGAGGGACCTCTGACAAAGAATACAATCATTGCTCTTATTTTTTCATGATATAGATGTATGCACCATATTTCATTCTTGAATATTGGTGAAAAGATAAAAGAGGTGAAAAATGAACATCTTTTAAGGATAACGGTCTTGATCGTATATTAGAAGTTGAACCCTAGAATTTAGCATTACCAATATCAATTTTTACCTTTTTATCCCTTATGAATTATGTATTGTCAGAATTGAAGAAATTTTCAATGGAAGTTTTAAAATGTTGCCTCAAGTTATGGGAGGTATTGACACATTATGAGGATTTTATGGATCCCATGTTCGACCTATATTTTTTTCATGTGCATAGCCATGAACATTGGAAATTCTTGTATTTTGTTTCCATTTATATCAATTATAAAATAAATTTTTATAAGAGCACCATTGAATAAGCCAAATGCAACCCAAAAATTAGATGTCATCATAATTTGTTATCCTTTTGATAGAAGAATCTAAAAATCAAATTTATCATCATCTATATTTCTAGAATTCCTTTTCATGGTATGTTTTACACTACTTCATGTAATTAACAGATTTAATGATTTTAGCATTTCCTTGTTATGTGTTGAATCCAAAACATTTATTGTATATATGTGAGTTGATAAATAAAATTAGAGTTTTAATAAAAAGATAAATAGATATTTACTTGAGACATTTATAATTCTAGTATTTAAATTTTGGTTCAACATTTTGTACATTTAAAAGTAAATTTTATAAAGTCATAGATGACATGGATCAAAGCCCTTTTTACCAAAAAAAATGTGCTCAATGTAATAAAAATGTTGAACATTTACCAAAGGTTTTAACCATATGATATTCCAACACACATTGGTATATCATGTATTAGAGGAATCTGACCTAAATCACCAATGATAAAAATAGATATTTCACTAAATGATAATTTCTATGCCATGGGAAGACTCCTTGCAAATGTTAACCAATATGTGCCACTATCTTTGGCCCTATGAAACTCATTTCATTGATCAGAATGAATTAGATATAGTATAAATACTATTGTAAAACTAAAAGTGTCTGTACTTCCAATGGTTTCATTTATTTTGAAGGTATGTGAAGGCTTGAATGGATTGTCAAAATATTAATATTAAATGCTACGATACCTATCAATCCAAGAAAACTACAATGGATAATTATTATGATTTTTTTGAAAATTAAATACAAATATTTTTTAATAAGATATGATTTTATTGTACCAACATTACCCTAAATAATAATTTTCAATGGAAATATTATGGCTTGTTGATTTTAGTGGTGCATAATAACATCAAGATTTTTTGTTTTGTTTTGTAGATAATGAATTCAAAGTGGATGGACTAGTAGAATGGGATTCATAAATTTGACTATTTGATTGATTTATTTATGTAAAAGAAGTCATTATTTCCTTCAACTAATCCAACATGTTAATTTAATTCTAGTTATAATATATATCAAAGTCATGATGACTAAGCATATCAACTTCATTAAGTTTAATATCATTATTGGGATGTAACTATGATTTTTTTGTTTCATTCATCAAGTTATTTAAAGTTGGAACAAATAATGTCATCATTTATAAAAAATAATTATTTTCAGAAACTATATGGTGAATATGCCAAGGGTGTAGGATTATTGCATGATTTATTAATTTTAAAGTACTTGTTCAATAGAACAACCAATGTCCAAAATAATGTTTCACAAAGATTTATATAAAATAAGTTCACTTCAACTATAAAAATGCATAGGCAATAGAATATTTTGAAACAATTAAAAATAACTTGGGGAAGACATAAATAATATCTAGCATATCTTTTTTCCCCATTTTTCACTGCATGTTTTTTATCATATGACCAATTTCTTATAGCTTCTATAAGCGATAGTGGATCTAATGAAGGATGTCAATCCATGCATACATCAATAAAGGTTGAAGTAGAAAGTGAATAGAATTTACTATGGAAAATATAGCATAGGATTTTATTTCTAACATTTAATGAGATAAATGATTGGATATAAATAACAAGTGGGAGTTTTTGTAAAAGATGGAAAAATATTGTATACTATAGTCATGATCAACATAACTATTAGTTAAAATTTTCCCTAAGGCATTTGAAATGGTTCATGTGAGCTTGAATTTTATGATATTATTGTTAGCATATGATGATAGCTTTCAGATCAGTTCTCTAATTTTAAAACATATTTTTAAATATATTTAATTATAATTTCACATGAAAGAATCAACTAGAAAATAAACTCTCTCTAAATGGAAAACATGTCTAGATTGTGAGTATTTAATTTGTCATCATTAGAATAATGAATCTCTTTTTTGGATTCATTAATTTAATGACTATGGGATAATATTAATACAATTCCCATGGATTTTTGCATCCACATTGAAAAAATGTTCATTTTTTCTCAAGCGTGTTTATTATATGTACTTAGCATGGCTTTGAGCATGATTAAAAAAACACTTAATATTAAAGAAAAGGATTTATTGAAAGTATATATATTGTATTTAATAAATATGGATCATAAATAATAGATTATTGAAACATTTTATTTCTATGAAAGCTATCACATGAATTACAAGTTGATATATATTTGTTAAAATAGGCTTTTAGATTTTCAAGTGTAGTTTAATCTTCCCAATCTAATGCATCAATAGTGGGTGCATATCTTAGCTACATAAATATATGAATATGTTAAAATTATCTATGTTTAAATTCATAATTTACAATTATATTTATTTATATAAATTTTAATATAAAAAAATATTTTTTAAAAAGTGAAAGACAAAAGGAGTGATTTATTACATACCTATTGCAATAGTCATGTGTTTCTAAATGATTTTATAATACTTACTCATAAAATATTATAAATATATGATGCATATAAATGGATATATATTGTGTATATGAGAATATTTTTTATTCTCAAATAATAATATTGATTAGGATATTTAGGGAGCTTGGTAAGCATTGCAATATACAAATTGGGCCATTTTAGGTCAACAACACTAACCATGAAAAATAGATTAGGAAAATCTAATTGATCAATCATGTTATGTAGTTCAATATGATCTTTTCCCCCATAAAGTGGAAGAAAAGAGTGTCAATTATTTGAAAATTTTATCATTAGGCACTATATAGTTCTATTCTCAAAGATTTGTAACAAAATTTTGGAAATTGCCCTCGATATTTTTTTAGCAAAAATGTATATTATTCTTTGGGTACAATGAAACATCATCAAATTAAGTATAAAATACATAAATTTTGGATGAATACCAAATATTTTATCATAATAATGTATCAAATGAAGTGCACATTCATGCATATAATTTTTTTGAAGCAAGGTACTCTCACTATAACTTCATATGTAATAAATAAGGTAGGAAATGCCATAGCAAATGAACCTTATATATTGTATTAATTTACAAAAGATGTGAAAAGTGTTGGGTATGGAATAACACATGGTTTGATTAGTCCATTGATTAAAAATATTTTTATATTTATTCTATTTATGTTCCTATGTTTTGGAGAAAATGGATGAATGAATAAGGTGGTTTTACTATGTATTTAAAACATGTAGTTTATGATCCATCTAAAGCTAGTTTAGTTTTTAGGGATTCTTAAATGTTAATACATACATATGGGAGCATAGGTGAGATTACATTAGGTTCAATAGGTAATAATGATAATGTATCATCATTGAAAAGGCCATACTTGTAGTATATATCATGCACTATTTTGTATTCTAAAGCATTTTTAATGTGAGATCCACTAACATAGAAATCATATATTTTTTCCTAAGGACCTTGTAGAATTTCATCTAATTGAAAAAAATTTCATGGATTTTTTGTGCAATGACACTAATGTATTGCAAGAAACTAATAATATGTTCAATATACTTGTATTGGTCTCAAATAACATGTTGTACGCATAACATTGAATTAAATTTCATTATAAACATTTCCTCAACTTGTATTACACTTGTAAAATTATAGGTTATTTTCTAAGATGTATATTGCTACATTTAGAGAAATAATGAAATTTTTGTTCTAAAATACATCTAGAAAAAATGAATACTCCATTTGATATTTAAGATTTCATGCTTGGATAATTATTCATGCATATAGAGCATGTTAAAAAAAATGCTAACTAATCCACTTCACAAAAAAATATCTTATATATCTCAAAGAGGTTTGAGTGATATGTACTATTAGTAAGTGGGTTATTTGCCATTATTTTAGAAATAGGTAATGGAGAATCATCAAGGATTTCCTTCGATATACTATATAAAGTTTGAGATTATGTGTCTCCAACATTATCAAAATAAAAATAATTTATATTTAAAGTTTTATTTTCTACAATTATGAACATGTCCTTTGTGTGTTTGTGTAGATACCCATATTTGGTACAAGCATAGTTTCATAGTATGTTTTTCATAGATTTTACATGTATAGGTCTCTTAACATAGAGTTAAATATATGGTAGTGTAGTATCATATGGACCTCTTCAGTTCCATCTTTTTTCACTTGATTTATTGACCCATTTGGGTCTATATGTTGTGAAATTACCTTTTATCTAATGTGTGTGAGGGATCCCTAATTGTGTTTTTGTTACATTTATGTTTTTATCCTCTAGACACCTACATATGGGTTAAACGCCTATATCGACATAAGTGTTGAACTATGATGCAGGTGTCAAAATTTATATTTTGAAAAAATTATGTAATTTTGCATTGTGACTATTTGTTTAGCCCCAAATGTTTATTTTACTTTTAGTTATTCCATGCCACTAGGTACTAATTTAAAATCAAGAGATCCTTAAATATACAAAGATATGGAATTTTTTCATATCATCAAACACCAAACAATTTTCATAATTATAAAAACACTTTATAATCCAAGTTACCAAATTGCATCATATTACTAGAATTGAAAATTTGAAGTATTCAAAATGTCAATTTGCACTTGTATTGCTTGTACCAAGGGTTGGAATAGGATAAACAACATATAATTACAAAATCACCATTTCACACACATACGTAGGAAGGATAACTGCATGTGAGTCTAAGGCCCTATTTAGAGTATATGGATATATATGGAACACTTAAAAATATCTGGGGGTGTTAAACTTAGTTGACTCACGTGATAACCCATTTTTACCAAATTCATAGGAGGTCTATGGAAATAAATCTAGGGTTTTAATTATAAACTACACTTAACACACATTATAACATATTGAAAATAACTATAAAATATACAAGTGTTATCACAACTTCAATAAATATTTGGGTGCATTACTATACATATTCTAGACTAGACACTTATGGTGAAACCAAATATCTAAATTGATGCTAGTGTTGAGAACCTAATGCAAATGTATAGGAGGCAAAAATAGTTAAATCACATAGTGAGCTAATCTTGTAACCTATTCACTATTATGAGATGATTCCAGATCACCATAATAGTATAAATCAGATCATGAAATAAGATACACTCTCTTTATCCCTTGATTACTTAGTATTTTACTATTTTCATTACACATGCATAAATAGGTAAATCTCCATAATTTTGGCATATATTACTAAATTATGAAGATTATCATATTGTATTTAAACAAGTTTTATTTACTTAGTGTGTTTTTGTATAAAACCCAAATAACATAAAACATTCTAGTGAACTCGTCCCCTATATTTGAACCAAACCTAAATTCCTCTAGGGTTTTTCCTTCCAAAAAGTTTTTTTTTAGATTCTTGTATTTATTTTTCAGATCTAATATTTATTATATGTGCATATCTTAAGGAATACTTATTCATATATTTTATTTAAGAATTTTTATTAATTTCTTTGTTCTTTTTCCCAAAATTAAAGTCCTCATGGGTACTCTTTTTCAAGGCCATAAAAATCCCCATCCTTTAAATATTTTGTTTAAAGTTCTTGATGATCAATTTTTTTCATATGAGGATATCATGACATATAAAAATAAAACTCAAACTCTTTCCTTTTATTATAACTATGATAATGAAATAAATAATGATGAAAATACAAGTATAATGGAACATGTTGATAATTAAAGAATTATTTCATAGGGTTATGAGTGTGACTTTGTTCCATTTGAAAGCAAGATGAAGAGACTACTTTTCCTATGTCTTATGTTTCCAATAATGAAAGGAATAAAAGGTAAAAAATGATTAATGTTTTTAGTGCCTCACATAAATATGATACAATAAATATTTAAGAATTTAAAATTCATTAGGTTGAAAGTTAAAATGTTTCATGCATACAGTCTCTATATGTACTAAAAATTGAATGATACTCTTCTATCTAAAATGATGAAAATGCTGAAAAAATTGAATGTATGTATTCTTTTCAAAAGGAAGCCAATATTGAGAAAATTGAATTTTGTTATTCCATCTCCAATGATACCAATGTTGAAAAAGATCAATGAGTCTCTTCTTTCCATAATGATGTTAATGTTGAAAATATTTTTCCTTCTATAGATCACTCAAATAAAAATCGTGAAATTACTTCTATTTATTTAACTTGTAATGATCAAAATGCATGCACTAATTCCTCTCCTATATTATTTGAATGGAAAAATTAAAATGCATGTGAAATTCACAAGAAAGTAATGGTAAAATATGCATTATTTTAAGATATCATTTAATTTATATCTTTCCAAACTCAATAAATATATCTCAAAGAAAATCCAAAATACATTGAATATTAAGAAGGAAAAGGTTGAATTAAATATCTCTTTCTCACATCATAATGACATACAAAAAGTATAAAGTAGCATTTCATTGTCTCTCCCTCATTTTTAAAGTACGTATGAAAGTAAAAAATACATCTTTCCCTCACTATCACAAATGAAGTAGAAAATGTCTCTTTTCCTCTCTCCATATTTTTGCTAAAAAATAGCACGTCTTTACACAGGAAATTATTTCTCCTACTCCTCTTGTATGTCATAAATTCCATGTAATATAACACCTTACAATGATTATGATATAAACCTTCATGCTATTCAATATGATATACTTTCATCTTTAGACATGGGTTTTTATTTACATAATATTTCAAAACCATGTAATGATCCCATTTTAGAGGGTGGAAAACAATATATCATCCCTATGTTTCATATGGATGATCAATTAAAACCTCTATGAAAATATTCAACCTATTTACCAATATTTCCTTGTGATATGTTATCTATAATGACCACTATGGGATATATTCAACAAAAAGTGAACACCCTTAAGTTTAAAGTTTATTCTAATAAGGCTACCTTTGAAGAGAATATATTAAAGGATCAACCTCTAACTCAAAATATTTTTAAATATCATTATCCTTCAAACTTTATAATGCCTATGTTCTCTTACTTGAATGGTCATAAGGATCCTTCTACTCATTTGAAATAACATATACATTCCTTTGAACATTGGGATAAATATGGAGTCTTGCTAATAAAATATTTACATTGAAGTTTAACTCAAGAGGCTCTTGATTGGTTTTATATCTTCCGAAATGGTTCCTTACCAACATTAATTAAAAAAACTCGAAGATGTATTCTTATCCAATTTTCATAGATATACCTTACCTAAGTTACCATTGGAAAATTTTAAAGTATTAACACAAAATGAGTATGAATCCATCGAGACTATACTATCATATTTAAGGATATCTTATACTCCTTAAACTATACCCCCTTAGATTTATAAGTTCAATTTATATTTAGTAGGGGTCTTATTTCTCCACTTAGATAAAGAGATTTACACAATCCCTTTGATTCATTCAAAGATTTATATTTGGATGTGCATAAATATGAATGTGCCTTAACAAATACCAAAACCTAATTACCTATTTCTCCACTTAAAGGCAAACATGGCACAAACAATGGTTTCAAAACAAGCACCCAACCTAAGGAGGGTCATGAACCAATTCAAAATATTTATTAAGAATCAATAGTAAATACAAAAGAAAAATAATAAATGTATTCAGTAAAATACATGAACATACTTATAGAATACCTCCTATAGTTAAACCATAGGCCATTACTAAAAAGCAACCACTTTCATTTGATTGATTCCAAGATAAATTACATGATATTTTGCATACACTATTGGATGAGTGAATGATAAACCTTCCCTCAAATTACCACCATCTACCCTATAGATTTGAAAAATCAAAAGGATAACCCTTTTCACTTACCATGGTATTAAAATGCACCAATATAATGATTGTATTAGTCTCAAACAAAAGTTTACACTACTATTAGATCAAGGACTCATTGCATTTAAAAATCATACATTTAGATATATTTCCACTACTTCTTCTAGATGTTATTCTAAGAGGGTTGAGACATCCCATGCCGATACTTTTAAGGAACACTTGGTATATCAATGTTCACATGATCTTGGTATCACCTCTATGAGATGTCTCTCTCATCAAGATTTGTATGCAAATCCTTGCACTCACTAGATACACTTTGATATGCAACCAATACTCTAGCCACAAGATAAAATATGGGTGCATGGGCACCTAAAACATCCAAAACCCTCTATATAAACCTATATCTAATAATATCCATGGGAACACTATGTTTTAGGGCCCAACATGCACGATTTACCATATTAAACCACTCCTAATTACCTATAGTCGATCAAAACAAAATATAAATTAAATACTTTTAATATATAAAGTGCTATATGAATAAAATACAAATCAAAATATGATACTTAAATATGGATCTAATATCACCCTCATTTATGGGTTTGGTCCCATAGGGGTTCCACCACCTCCATATCCTCATGCACCTCCTTATGTCATAAGTATGGTGTTAGGTCGGGAAACTATAATATTATAAATAATAATGGCCAATAGGCTCCTATCCACCACTATATATAGGCATCTATGCATCCTACATCATCTCCTATAGCTAAGGGAATAATATGATCTATCACTTTACCTAGCCAAGGGGAAAAGTATGTAGGTGTTAGTGATGGCCTATCATTGGGCCTATTCCTACTCTTAACTATCTCATGCCATGGGTATGGATCCAATAACACCCCCTACTCTATACCAAACTATCTAAGTATATGATCATACTAAAACAACTCATAAATTACATGAAAGTAGTAAACCAACCACATGCAGAACTAGATCCTTTGTATCTCATACCCATCCCTAGGCCACCTATTAAATATATTGTATGTATGTTATGTAATCTAATATGAGGTCAATAGATCTAAAATACTATGATACTCCATCATGGTGTGTAATCTACCATGAGGGAGTACCCACCACTCTAAAAATGTTTAAGGATGGGCCCATCCTACTATGGGTCCACCAACTAGTTGTACCACATCAATATGCTCATAAGCTAAAACATGTAACAAGGTACCAACTCTTATACTTACACCATGGATATTTAAATAGAATATATACAAATCTCTATAAAAATAGTCTAACATTGTGCAATCCCATGAATACCTAGTACCCTCCTCAATATTTCAAGTGATTTGATACATGCAATATGAAATCACAATAGTGCCACCCTCTACTACTATAAATGAAGCTCGCAAGACACAAATAATTTTTCACAGTTGTGAAACATAACCTCTAATAATACTAAATATCCATATCCTATTACTCAATTTTGTATTTATGCCTCACTTCCTAGTGAAATATATATGGGACCACTAAACATAGCCATGGATACCATCCCAAATAACCTATGCCCTCTCACCCCTAATCAACAACCATAAAATTTGATAAACATCCTCCAAAGTGATTATCAACTCCCCTACCAAGAGATAGAAAGTATAAGTATCTTGATTCTACCTCTTAGCTACAACCATGATAAGATGGATATCATATGAAATCAGGTCATGATAAGGTCAAAATTCAAAGGCACATATCTTGAGTTGTTTGTCTAAATTAAAAACCAAAAATTACGTTAGGAAATATCCCTCCCTATGATTTTATTACCTCTATTTGTTTAGCCTCTGGACACCTGTGTTTGGGTTATACACCACATAAACATAGGTGTCAAACTATTATGCAAGTATCAAAACTTATCTTTTGAAAAATCTATGTAATTTTTGCATTATGACCATTTTTTTAGCTCCATATATTTATTCTATTATTGGATTTTCACATGCCATTAGGTCCTAATTTAAAATCAAGAGATCCATATGTATACAAAGCTATGATTTTTTTCATATCATCCATCAATACCAAGAAAGTTTATAATTATAAATAGGAATTATAATCTAAAATATTAAATTACATCATATTACTATAAATTAAAGTCTAAAGCATTCAAAATGTCAATTTGCACTTGCATTACTTGTACTAAGGGTTATAATAGGAGAAAGAGAATATAGTTGCACAATCACCATTTCACATGCATACCTAGGATGGAGAACTACATGCAAGTCTGAGGCCTTGTTTAGAGTATATAACTATGTAGGAAATACTTTGAAATAGATGGGGTTACTAGGGTTATCTCAACTCATGTGCTAACCCATTTTTATTAAAGCTGTAGGAGGTCTAGGGTAATAGATCAAGGATTTTACTTATAGGCTAGACTCATGACACAATCTAACATATTTTGAAGGACCAAACATATATATATAAAATTGATAACATAACTTCAATAAATATTTGGGTCCATTACTATACATATTTTGGATTGGAAACTTGTGATAAACCCAAACATCTACATTGACACTTGTGTTGAGAACCTGATGCAAGTGTATAGGAGGAAAAATTATAGAAGCACATAACAAGATAATCTCAAAACCTATTCATTATTATGAGGTGATTCCAGATCACTAGCATAGTCTAAAATAGATCATGAAATAAGATACGCTCTCTTTATCCATAAATATTTTAGTATTTTCATTATACATGTGTAAATAGATAAATCTCCATAATTTTTGCATATATTATTGAATTCTAAGCATTATCATATTTCATCCAAACAAGTTTTATTTTCTTAGTGTGTTTGTGTATAAAACTAAAATAACATAAAATAGTTTGCAAGGAATAGGTTCAATATTCATTGAATAACCACATACATATTGATTTGTAGGAAGTAATTAGATACTTTATAAATACTTTTTTTCCATCTATGTTTATTGATAATATATTTTTTTGAGTTGGTATTGGAACCATTAGTTTTCTTTAATATTTCATTTACTCTTTATGTAATATTCGCGTGCTTTTTGTTCTCTTTGTAGAGTAGACATATGCATGTTTTTTTTTACATCAATAAAATGTATGTTAAATATACATTAAATAAAGATATTATTATATGAAAACACAATCACTAAATGAAATATTTAACGTACATTAAAATGGAATGTTATGTTAATTAAAAAGTTAAAAAAATAAGAGAGATATTGATAATGCTAGAATTTTAAAATATATCATGAAAAGTATTAAAATGAAATGTAATATTTAATATTTTCACATAAAACAAAGAGTTTTTTTCATATTCATTAATTAAAATTAATAATGTCAATTAGATAAATAATTTTTAGACACCCAAACATAAAAATGTCTTTTAAGAAATAATACAAGTCCAAGTTATATATGAAATGAAAGAAAAAATTCAAACCCTAAAATTATAATAAAATAAAAGGTATATAAGATATCAATGTTTATGAAAAGATAATGAAAAAAGTAACATATTAATAATTATATAATTTTAAAATATATGTGTATTGAGATAAGAATATAATTACATGAAAACAAATCTAAATATCTACTATCAATGAAAACATTTTTTCAACTAAAATATTAAAATTAAAGTAAAAATAAATGTAATATTTAATATATTTATAAACTATATTAAATAAAAAATAAATATTTTTCATATTCATTAATTACAATTAATAAGGTTAGTTATCTATAGACTTTCTAGACATTCAAACATGAAAATAATCATTCAAAATGTAGTACAAACCCAAGTTATAAAAAAAGGTAAGAAATAAAAATAAAATCCTTAAGAAATCTTACAATCAAAATAATGTAAAAGGCATGCCTTTAAAAAACTAGTAAACATAATAAGTGGTACATAAAATCTAATTTTAAAAACAAGTATATATATGATCAAATCAATGGTGAAAAAAGAACAAGAAGTGAAATGACATCATTTCATCTTATATGGACATTTTGTTAGATATTTTTTGTATCAAAGATGACATATTCAATTGTATTCTCCCCATCATAGGTTTTTGTCTTGATTATTATTGTAAACATGAATTACTATTAAAAACATGATTTATTATTTCTTGTGTAGTTTCATCATCAACACTAAGAAACTACACATATTTTATTGTTAGGCCCAATATTGAATTTGTAATTTAATTAAAGGTATCAAATTTATTTATCTCATTTTTTGAATAACTTATTTCCAATTGATGATAATGATTGTAATCATAGTCAATGATATCCACATCACATTAAGATAATGCCAAAAAACACCTATTTTTTCATAACCTTTTTTAACACATAATTACATCCACCATAAGAGAGTAATAAAGGTATTATAAGCTATCCATAATGACTTATGTCACAATTTATTTCACTAAATCCCATTAAATATTTTTGTGATGTTCAATGTGACTGATTTTAAATAGTGTTGATTTAATATTCAAGTTCTTCGGTGGCTAAAAAAATATGTTTATTAAAGAAGGTGAACGCAATTTTGAGCTTTTAGAAGCCATATAACACAACAAATTTCAAACTTCTATAATAATGAGGTTAATAAAATATTTTATAATGGAAATAGACTCAATATCTACTCCACCAAAATATGATCTTCAGGATAATTTCACTACAAGAATAGGTATAATTGGGCCATAAAGAAGTTACACTTATTTCCATGCTTATTGAATTTAAATGCTCACCCCAAAATGTCATGGATTTTTTTCTCTAACATATCCTTTATTTTAAGTGTTCTCTTTTTAATTTATAATCCATCCTTTCTATGTATTATTGATGTAGGGGAACTTGTCATGACCACATCAGTAACGTCCACCATAAATATATTCAAAATTTGTGGACTATTGGAAATTTTCTTGAAATTGAACTGATTCAATGATATACCTTCAATATTTTAGCAAAAGACTTATTTTTAATGATAGTCATAATATTATTTCATGTGAAAGTTTGAAATGATTATATATATATTATTTACTTATCTAATAAGTCCATCTGATAACAAATAATTTTTTCCATTTTCAAGTTGGTTATAAAATTCATTTGCAACATTTTTGAAACATGTCACACATATTTTACCTTTGTCACTATCAAAAAAATCAAATATAAAGAATCTTCCATGTTTTTATTATTGTTATATTCTCAAAGGCTAGTCTTTTCTAAGACTCTTCCCTTTATGACCATTATTTTTTGCCTGCAATTAATTCATTGATAGGGGAATTAGTTTTTGGAGTATTATTATTCATATTACTTACCAATAGTTTTTGCTTTACTAATTTTGGTATGTGAAGAAATGAAACTTGCCAAAGAAGTTGTTTGCATTTATTTCCTATATGTGTCTAGTATAAGTGTTGGGAACTTGATATTACTATGTTTGGATGAAATAAATTTTAATCCCAATATCAGAATGGTCCTATTTGAAAATAAAATACATGATTATTTTGGGAGAAAAGTAAAATGGAAAAACATGTTGCTTGTGTACAAAAGGGGAAAAAAAATAAAATTACATTTCATCTTCGACTATTCTACATTTAAACTTGATAAGTTGTAGAAAAAATAATTCTTGAAGGACATTGAATGTAAAAAGATTACTAAATTTCATTTCCAAAAGACTTGTTTGTATATTTGCACTTAAAAGTGAGTAGATAAGACATATCTCTAATATTTGGAAAAAAGGTTTTGATTCAATGTCTCCTTTAAGTAAAGGGGAAATATAATTTTTAGTTAAATATTTAACCATCATGACAATATAAATGATTATCATGCCAATATGAATGTTCTTAAACCAAACATTGCAAACAAAAATAAATAAATCCATACATTGTTTTTTACTATAACTCAAAAACCATTTTTTTTCCTTTTATGGAATTGAAAAATATTTTAAGGATTATTTTACCTTATATAAATAAAAATATTAATGTTTAAAAATTAAAAAATACCCAACAATGAGACAAATATCAAAAATACCATCATTAACAAGGAGAATAAAAAGTGACATAGCTTAAAAATTATATCACATCAAGTAAGTGTTAATTTACTTAGATACATACTATTATTTCTACTACATTAAATATATGAAATTTATATTTTTGATTTTAATTTTTAAAATATAAAAAACTCTACATTAAAAGTATGATATATACATTCCAAAAAGTACAATCAATATATGTTATTTTTGTTTGACAAAATTTTCTTTATTTACTCTTAGAATTTATTTTACCCTATAAAAAAATAGTAAATTCATATATATGAAAATAATAAATTACATTTCAAATATGCTAATAATATTTCAAAGGAAAAACACAACAAAGAAAAGAAGTGCCTCCCCAAAACAAGTCACCCTAAAAATAGGACTATATCAGTAACTGAGGTCTAGGAACCCCTAAAAAACAAAAGGAAGAACCAACACAATATCAAAAATATTATCATAAACCAATAGTTAACATCCAATTTATAAAATCCTATAAATATGACATGGGGCCCACAAACCCAAAAGCAAGGCACACATCCTTATGAACTAGTGATAAGGAAGAAAACACTTGTAGTTGATTATATAAAAACTTATTCCATAGTAATCCTTCAATATATAAATATTAAATTATTTCAATTATTATTTCTCCCTCTATTTTTTAATGACCCATAGGTCTACCTCCAAGAGAAACCCATCCTTAGAGAGTAAATAAATCACTACATTTAACTCCTTGTAGATGTGCATAAAGGAAATGGAAACAAAAGATAAACATTTTATTTGTATGTATGTAAATAAGTTTTATCACATATTATCCATTTTTAAAACCCTATTTAAACAATTTATGAAAACTATTGAGTCCCCAAAGAACTACAAATTTTCCACTTTTCTATCTACCTCCAACTTGAGCAAAAGCTTCAAATCTATCCGCTAAACAACATTATTTGTATGCCTTCCCAAGCTTGCCTTGAAGCGAATAAAAAAGTTGTAATTTAAAAAGATTATTCCACCAACACCACATATATAAATAATGCCTTGAAAATTTCCATCAAAATAACCCTACATTCTAGTTTGATCTATGGGATGATGTAGCAATAAATGCAGTCTTCAGATTACATTGAAATACTAAAAAATTGACTAGATTTGGGAAATGCATTGAAAGGAAGGGATGTTTTTACCTTGAAATATGCTATCATTCCTAGTAATAAATATAAATTAGGAAATAATCAAAGGTAAATCCTTGACCAATTTCAATTCAGGTCTATTATACCAAATCTTTAGGCATTCTTCCACTATACACCTTGCTAACAACCTATCACCCTTACTATAACCTCAAACTATTTCCATACCATTTTAGTATATGGAAAAGTGATGGTAAGATGGTTCATTGTCTTTGAATATTAGAAACATAGATTATAGTGTCCCAAACCATACCAACTTATTTTTTGTAAAACCTCCTAAATGAGGTGTTTGTTACTTAAAGCCAACCACATAAAGATTTTTATATTTAAATGAGATTTAATGTTCTATATTTTTTACCACCACCACCAAATCTCTCCAATGACCATATTTGTGAATCTAAAATAATAACCTAAATTCATCGTTTATTCCCCCAAAGATGGGTTATTAGACCAAACCAACATATCAACCTCTTCACTAAGTCTAACATGGTTCCATTTTAGTCTCTTCACATATTAAACCCACCTAAAACCTACCTTCCTTACCATATCCATTGAAAGACTACTTATCCAAAATTGGTGCTAAGGATTAGTAGAGTTTTGATCTACTACTTGTGCCAAATAAGAAATGCCTTGGTCCATCATTATTAATCAATCCCTTAATCAATTTGAAATTTACCACCACATCCAACCCAAGGGTCAATCCACACTTTAATTTTAATACCATACCAAACCTTCCAAATTATCTAATTACCAACAATATGAAAATATTACATAGAGGATTCCACATAATTGAGGTAATGTGCTAGCTTTGGACATGACTCCTGATCCACTCTTCAACACTGAGAGGTTTAATATATTTTTGTATAATAATTTGATTCCATGATCCCTCTTTTGATATAAGTCTTTAAATTATTTTTCAAAGATAATGCTGTTAGGTGACCCTCTTGTCCAATGGAAGCAAAATTGATTACTTTCTTATAAGCAATTAAACACGGAATTATACCAGACTGATTAAGTAACTAGAAACTTGAGACAGCAAAGAATTCGAGAGATAATACACACTCTTGTATTAAATATTACTAGAAGAAAATACAATAAGGAAGATGCCACTTCTTCCTCCACCTCAAAGGCTTGCCACACCTCAAGACCTTCTTCCCTCTCTCTCTTTCTCAACACAACTCTACAACCTGAGTTATTATCCTCTCCTTGAATGCTTCAGCTAATCTCCTTGACCTTACTTGCTTCAATGCTTTTACTTGCCTGCTTAACTTACAATACATGCCTCATGGGTCTTTAAATAGGATCCCATGCATACAAAAATAGAACTCTAATTAAAATAATTAGACGTGCAGCTCGTGACTATAATTAGCCCTTTAACATACAAACACTCGCTTCACTTAACTGACTGTTCATCAACAGCAGTTCTGGAACCGCCACAGGTGACCAACATCGGTCCCTGTCTGTCTGGTGCTGTCGACGTTGGCTGACTACCTGCCGATGTCAGTTGCCTTCTACACTGTATCTGATCGACGTCAGTTCTTCTGAAACTTAGCAACCTCTTCATGTCTGCAATAGTTGAAACTTTTAGCTCCACACCCTAACAATCTCCCACTTGGAGATAAATAGCTGCTACTGTACTTGTACCTGTACACCATCTATTTTTTTCCCTTGGCTCTGTATCCCTCTTCAAAGTCACTCTTGAAGACCAACCACCACACAAACCTGTGATGCTATACCTGTCACTTATGCCAAAAGAATTTTGCTGCTCCCAAATTCTTCATGACATACTTTTGAACCAACTCTACCCTTAGCTTAGAAAACTCCCTGTATATGAAACCCTGCAACAAGCAACACAATACAGTAACAAGATAATGTAGCTAATATTATCCAACCTGGTAAAGATAAATACAATGGTCAAACCTCCATTGTCTTGCAGCCTAATCAAGACCATATACCATAGCCTTCTGTCTCACGTGTCCATCCACTCTCTTCTCTAATTTGGGAATCCATCCCTCATCCAGTGCTTTCTTCCAGCTAATAACTCCACCAAAAAATACCTATTTGGTTCTTCTCCAAGGACTCACACTCCTCATCCATGCCAAGCTCCCACTATTTTTGGATTCTACCTGCATTACTTCTTCCATCTTCCTGGTTCTTGACCATTAGTAAGCAATATAAAGAAGGTG
This sequence comes from Torreya grandis, assembly GCA_037957365.1. Lineage (NCBI taxonomy): Eukaryota > Viridiplantae > Streptophyta > Pinopsida > Cupressales > Taxaceae > Torreya > Torreya grandis. The sequence continues at coordinate 52,083 of JARHVA010007765.1, forward strand.
AACAATGAATATGAGGTTCACTTACCATTTTTGACCTCCATATGGGCGTTTGAGACTCCTTGACAGCTTGCTGTCCGCCCAACATCCGTTCCAGTGACCGATCTCAGCCATCTCCCAGTCTACTTCTAACTGATGTTAGTTCCCTGCACTGACCCTAACTGTTGATGTCATTTCCCTAGCCGACGCCGATGTCCCCCCTGCCGATGTCGGTTCCTGCCTAACCGACGTCAGACTTCTCCTACCTGACTCTATCGACCCTACTGGTCTGCACATGACCGATGTCGGTATCTGGCTGACCGACGTCGGTTCCAAGTGATCGATGTCGGTGACTATGTGTTCTTGTGAGTGATGAAATCTTCATCCACAAGCTCATATTGGATCAAACCCCTATCCATACTGCCCTGCTCAGAATTGTTCAGCCCCTGTGACTGATCTTTGTCCTTCATCTCCTCCATAAATGCCAAGACTTCTTTGTTCCTGTCAAAAGCATCAAATTTCCTTTTTCTGCAATGAACTCTATCTATTATTTCCAAATCTAAGCACATACCTTTTGAATCAAGAACGTCCATTCCCTTCTTATTCATGTGACCAAGCCTATTAAGCCACATCTTCGAATCTACAGATGAAGTAGATAAACCAGAAGTAGAATCAACAATACAAGTAGATAGATAAAGAGTATTTACTTTCTTACCTCTTGCTAAAACAAGTGCTCCCTTGGTAACCTTCCAAGAATCTACTGTGAGGGTTATTGTGCATCCCTCATCACCCAACCTTCCAACAGAAATCAAACTTTGCTTTAGAACTGGGACATGCATAACCTCCTTCAACACCCATGTGTTGTCAATCTGCAATCTCAGCTACACTTTCCATTTTCCAACTATTTGACAAGGCGTACCATCCCCTAAATAAAGCACTCCAAAGTCTCCTTGGACATACTCATGGAACAAATCTCTGTTTGGGGATGCATGAAAAGATGAACCAGAATCTAAAATACAAGATCCTACCTAACAATCCAAAGAAAGTATGAGAGCATCTTGTACCATAATATTTGCATCCTTTGCTTCTTCATTACCTACATGTTGATTCTCTTTATCTCTCAACCAACACTCCTTCTTTGTGTGTCCTCTCTTTCCACAAAACCAGCAGGTAACACCTCTGGACTCGGATCTCCCTCCCACCTTCGACCTTGATTTCCCTTGCTCAATCTTCTCCCTTTGCCTTCCCCTGCTTTCTGCACTTAGAGCATTACCTGATGATTCACCTATGCTTCTCCTACGTATTTCTTCATTCAAGATCACACTCACAACATCATCAACTTTTAAGATTTTAGAAGCAGATGTAGAATTACTTACTGCCATAACCAAATTGTCCCAACTTTCAGGCAAAGAACATAAAATCAAGAGAGCCTTTACCTCATCATCAAAAACAATATTGACTGAAGCTAATTGGTTTACCAAACCATGGAAATCACTAAGATGAGTATGTACCGGTCCACCTTCCTGCATTTGCAAAGTAAATAGCTGCTTCATAAGAAATACCTTATTAGAAGCCGAGGGCTTTTCGTATAAATTCACTAAGGACTTTATCAACTCTTCCATTGTCTTTCACTGTGATAAGTTGGAAATCACAGATGATGCAAGGCTCAACCTTATGGAACCCAGAGCCTTCCGATCAAAAACATTCCATTCTTCATCCTTCATATCTGTGGGCTTGCATGCAACCCCACCCAATGGTAAGTACAAATCCTTCTGATATAGATAGTCCTCTATCTGTATCCACCAATGTTGATAATTCTTGCCGTTAAAATTCTCCATTTGTAGCTTAATTTCTTCTGCCATTGCTGAACTCCCACTCAATCAAAAAACCTTGTGAATGACCTGTAATCAAACAATAACCTGCTTCCTGTAAACCGTAGCTCTGATACCAACTGTTAGGTGACCCTCTTGTCCAACGGAAGCACAATTGATTACTTTCTTACAAGCAATTAAACACGGGATTATACCAGAATGATTAAGTAACTAGAAACTTGAGACAACAAAGAATTTGAGAGACAATACACACTCTTGTATTAAATATTACTAGAAGAAAATACAATAAGGAAGATGCCACTTCTTCCTCCACCTCAAAGGCTTGCCACACCTCAAGACCTTCTTCCCTCTCTCTCTTTCTCAACACAACAACTCTACAACCTGAGTTATTATCCTCTCCTTGAATGCTTCAACTGATCTCCTTGACCTTACTTGCTTGTAGATCTTCTTGACCTTACTTGCTTCAATGCTTTTACTTGCCTGCTTAACTTACAATACATGCCTCATGGGTCTTTAAATAGGATCCCATGCATACAAAAATAGAACTCTAATTACAATAATTAGACACGCAGCTCATGACTATAACTAGACCTTTAACATGTAAACACTCACTTCACTTAACTGACTGTTCATCAACAACAGTTCTGGAACCACCATAGGCGACCGATGTCAGTCCCTGTTTGTCTGGTGCTACCGACATTGGCCGACTACCTACCGATGTCGGTTGCCTTTTGCACTGTATCTGACTAACGTCGGTAATACTGCTGATGTCAGTTCTTCTGAAACTCAACAACCTCTTCATGTCTACAACAATTGAATCTTTTAGCTCCACACCCTAACAAATGCCTCTCCAATTAAGTGGATATTTTTTAATCCCCACCTTCAACATCTTTTGGCTTAACTAGGGACTGCCATTTGACTAATGTGATATCTTCATTCTATTTTCTTCTAGTCCATAAGAATTTTAATTTTTTTTACAAATATTTTTTAAGGACACCTTTTTATATGTGAGCTAAAGATATCCAATAGACTATAATATCCTCCAAAACTAACTGTATAAGAGTAAAACTTCCACAAGGAGAGAGACATATATTACACAAATAATTTATACTATTTTAAACCTCTTTGATCAACCATTTCCAATCATCTTTTATGTAATTATTTGTCTTCAATAAAAACCATAGATACTTAAAACCTACTTGAAGGTCAATGGTTAGAAATGGAAAAACCCCAATGACCCATCTAATCAAATGAACCACCATATAATTGAAAGAGATGTTAGAATTTTACACATTTAAATCCATTATGATAGCCACATAAAAAAGGTCTAAATAATCATTTAAAAAATTAATGTCCATCTGAGATCCATCACTAAATAATATCACATCATCCACAAAGATCAAGTGCATGAGAAAATTAGTCCTTCCAACCTTAATTGCTCTAATATAACCATATCTCTTAGCATCCACAATGGACCAAATAAGCCACTAAATAATAAGTAATAAGATCAGAGGATAAAGAGGAGAAACCTATTTTAATCCACACATGGGATAATTTTTTTGAGGTAGATTCATTAATTAATAAATCAAAGGAAAAAAATTCAGGCGGCCCAAAATATAATTAACCATCTTCAAGTGAAACATGAAATGAATTATAATTAATCTAAAAAAGAAACATTTTTATTTATCAAATTGTTTGGATAGATCCAAATTTAAAACAACCACCATAAATGTCTATATTTTAATAGAGTGGAGTCCCTCGGCCACCCCAATAGCATTATGAATTTATCTGCCATATAATAAGTTGAACTTATCAATATATATAGTATAAAAGAAAAGCCTCTTAATCCTTATGGAAATGATTTTGAAAATGATATTATAGATGCAATTACATAAGGAAATGGGTTGAAAACCTTAAAAATAGGCTAGAGTGTCCTTATTTAGAATGAGAGTGATGAAGGTGGAATTGAAAGCAATGAGGATCTTCCTTGTCCACCTAGACTCCTCAACTAACCTTAATAGGTCCCCACCAAGTAAATAAAAAAACCATTGAAGAAATAAACCATCTAACCATCAGGGCCTAGACTTTTATATTTTTGGAAAGTACCCAAAATAGAAAATAACTCTTCCTTAGATACATCTTCATCTAGCCTCTCATTTTTTCTTCATTGACAAAGTTAGGGAAAAATTACATATTTTAACTATCTTGAGAATGTTAACTCTAGCATGTTCCTTATACTACTTCTCAAAGTGAGATATGCCTAAATTGACTATCTCATGAAAATTATGCATATTGGAACAATCTTATTTTCTTGTTTCTCAGATAAAACATTTATTTTTGTGATGATTATCAAAATTTAAAAAAATTGTATTTTCATCACCATTTTCTAGCCACAATGCTCTACTTTTCATTCTCCACTAAGCTTCAATATCTACCAATATCTCCCTATTATTTAGCTCTAAATATTTAAGCCTTAATTTGTAAGCCTCATTAAAATTATTTTAAAAATCCTAACCATAGTATAAAATATATGTTGTCCCACATATAAAATATCCTTTTTAGCTTCTTGACGATTGATGACAACCCAACTGACTACTACCTTATTCACTCTTTTCAAGTTGGCAAAAAATTAAAGACTAGTTGACTCCTTAGAGATAAAACCAAGGACTATGCACTCATCATCAACCCAATTAACTAAGTCATCATCCTTATATCTTGATCAATTGAATTTAAAAGGGATGAGAGGCTTAAAGCCCTTTTTTTTCAATCTACAATAGAATGGGAAGATGATCATAATCGCCTCTTGAAGACACCCATGATCTATTTTTATCAGATCCATTTAATACGAAAGTAAAAATTAAAAACCTATCTAATCTCTTGGATACTCTATCCATACTGAATCTCAAATTCTACCAAGTAGGAACTAGTTTGATATATTCTATATCCACCAACATAATCCTCTTCAAATTTGTGTAAGAAGTAATCAACCAGTGGACCATTTCTCACTTAATACACCCACACTTTATCTCTTTTAGTGGTTGAGTTTAAATATCTCCTCATAATAGTATTATTAGCTCCTAAATTTTTTAAGGAAAACCCGACCTCCAAAAATTCCATTCTTTCCTTGTAAGGACCATAAATATTTACCAAAACAAAAGGTTTACCAAAATCCATAGAGTGAAGTTTCACCCCAATGCCAAAACTTAAAAAATCATATTTGACCAACCTCAAAGAAGTGGTCCTCCAAACCAAGACCAATTCCTTATATCGCCCAAAAAATTATATATCCAAAAAATCCCAATATTATATAAATTTGATAAGTACCCAATAACATATATTCCTTTCCCCTCAGTCTTCTAAAGCAAAACCATGTCTAGCTTATACAAATCTACCAATCTCTTTAGGGTAATATTTTTAGAACGGTTGTCCAACCCTATGATGTTAAGGGACAAAATGATCATGGATAACATCTATCCAAGGCTTGCCCTGACCTAAGGGCCCCTAAAAGTGTTTTTTTTTTTACCTTGTATTCCTAAAAATATTTGGACTATGCTTAAAATAGATATGAGATTTGACTCCTCAAATGGGCACTCTCCATCCTCATAAAATTTCATATGCCACCTTAAATGCTACCATATTCCATGGATAATATTCTTATATATTATTATAAAAGATATCTTAGTTGATTTGAATTAACTAATGATTTGATTGAATCTAAATATGAAAAACTTTCCTTGGTCATGATTGATCTATTTGGGACTGTCATAGATATGAATTTTCCATCAATGTCTAGATTGTATACATTAATATTTGGAGATATTAAAATCTCTCCAAAGGGTATTCCATCTCATTTATTATTCGTACTTGGTTCTCCCCTCAAACCTTCTTCTAGATCCTTCAACACAATCATCCTTTAATAAAAAAGTTGTAAAAGGACCAACCTATACCACCACAGTCCTTGTTGTATGGCTCAATCTCTTGTCCAGTGGATGATAATGCTAAATAATAATGGGATCTAACAACATTACATCCCATTCATCAACAATGAGATAAAAATTAGAGTCTTCCATAGAAAAGAGAAATGTAGGCTTCAACATAGTTTATTTCTCTCCCATTTGATTTTGATGATGTCATCCTCATTTAAACAACTAGTTTATCAAAGGTTTTGACTCCACCAATTTAAATAAGTAATCACTCCTAATTTGAACCTTTAAATATTGACCAAACTAACTTGTACTACTTTCCTTATTCTCCTTTTCAATCCTAAAAGTTAAGACTAACTTCCTCCTCCAAACTTTACATGTGAAGTGTAGAGATTTATCATTGACCAAATAGACATAAGCATGACATATAACACATATAAAATTAATTACCACATAGTCTAAAGATTGAATATGTTTCCAATGATTATAATCCATTTATATTTCCTTTTATAATCCTTCCTTTAGGTCTATATCAACTAAAATTATGGTGACCATCCTTGTAGACCCATTTACGTAGCTATTATCCACTTGGAGAAAATCCTTTGTGTTGTCCCCAATAGCCTTAAATACTTCCACTTTCCATAATTATAAAGTTAGGATCAATAATTTATCTCAAACTGGTTTTATCAATGAATTTTACACCCATGGATCAAAACCCAATGCCCACTTATTTCGAGTTAAAACTGACCCCAAAAACCATATGCTTGCCAAGAGTTTCTCACATCTTCATCAAATTTGAAAATGAAAACAAGCCATTTCCTAAAAAATATATGAGAGATTGGAATGTACCCAAGAGTAGGCCTCCAATATTGTGCCATATAAAATCCTAAATTATTTATTGATATTCTCATCCTAAAAAAATAGCCTATCAAATAAGTATTCACCAACTCTAGAACTTTTTAATCTTAACATCCTCCCATAGAATGTGCTTGAATCTTCCCCCCCAAAGCTTACTCAAATTTTACATTTCCTCCTTGATACTACCTTAGATAAATCCAATATATTCACCTCTAAAATAGGTTATATATTGAATCTAAATTAGTTTTATTTTTGTAGCTACTTTAACAAATATCTTTTAATACCCACAAAGATGCCTAAATCAACATCAAAAACCCCTTTTTCTCATTTTCCTAGGTTGCCTCTTCTACCCTCATCAAAATGTGACCTAAAGGTTTAAATAAATAAATAGAGACCCCTATATGACCTAAAGTTTGAGGATCCAAAAACACCCTCAATTGAGTAAATGGATTAATATTATTTGATTTAGATAGAGCTTTATTCCCTATCACACCAAGATTATCATAAAACACCTTCCCTGACCCCCTAACAGTCCATCCATTTCCTCTAATACCAAATACATCACATATTGTATGAAAGAGAGTTCCCTAGAAGTGTATGTGGCTTTCTAAAAACTTGGGAAAGGGGTAACCAAAACCATCAAAATTTCCCAATATGACAATAGAGAAAATAATTATTCCTTTATGGGGATCTTCAAAATAATCCACTATATCTTCATTCCTTTCATTATTTATATAAATTAAAAATGATGTTTCCTTTCCTCTACTTCATCCATCTTAGCCTAGAAACATTGGAAAAATTTGGGTTGAAAAACAAAGATAAGGATGTGAATTTGAAACAATAGCCTTTTTTATCTCAATTGACCTAGCCCAAAAGCTAATAGTAATGCCAAATTAAAAACTACAAAGGCCTACACAATACTTATGAATCATTCAATAAAAAAACAACTTCCTAATAGGCCTTCAAATTTGATTTTGAGAAGGATAATGAAGCAAAAAAAAATTTAAGTCAATCAAAGGGAAGCTAATAAGCTTGACATATCATGAAATTAAATCTCTAATAAGAAGGAAAAGTCCTTGAATGAAATAGGGAGAGACAAATACTAACACATTTAATAATTCAAGCTTGATCCAACTACTACTAGATAATAGTTAACCAAATAGCAAGCTTGAGATGTCTTTCCTAGTCAATGTAGAGTAGAGAAAAAAATTTAGTGACATAGGGGATTCAAGGCTACCCTAGAAGCTATTAGGATCCATGAATTCTTTAACAACAATTGGGTTTCATGGATATACTATTAGTTAGTAGGTTTCCCAATTATTCTTGTAGTTACTAGACTTCATGAATATTTCAACAACCATCAACATCTGAAGTTGCATGAGTAGTGCTCATATTGTGTGACTACTCAAGCAGTTTGAAAACCCAACACAAAGTTTGAGAAAAAACAAAAAAAAATGAAGTCTAATTTAAATATTAGGAGATATATATAGCACTATAAGGTTGTATTAGAGGTCTAAAATACCTTTGGTGGATAAAATAAAAGATACCAATGCTAAAAATGAATTAGTGTAAAAAATAACAAGCTCTAGGAGACCTTTCAATTCAGAATAGTGTAAATTATAAAAAATTAGTGACACAAGGGATCCAATATTTCCTTATGAGATTTCAGGGTCTACAACTACTCTAATAATAGGTTCCTTGGATGCACTGATATTTGGTGGGTTTCCTTATTACTTTGGTATTTTTCAAACTTCATAGCTACTCCAATAGCTATCAAACTTTGAAGACATGAGTAGTGCCCAAACTTTATGACTACTCAAATAGTCTAAAAACTTAACAAAAAGAGCCATAAATAATAACCATAAATTAAGTCTAATTGAACTATTAGGAGAATAAGAGAGCAATGCAAGTTGTCTCAGAGGTAATATTTTTTATTTTGGAAGAAAAAGAAGCTGCCACCACTAAAAATGAATCATTTACCTAGAGATTCCTTTACACATGAATACTAACACCTCCCTATGGGAAGAAATCCATCATCACCACCTTGTAGGCCCTATCTAGACACAAGTAACACCCTCTTGGCCTCTTAAGGAACTAAACTCTAAACTTCACAAGGAAGTACATATACCTTGATCTCAATCTTTGTATAATAATCAATATTTCTCTTGGAATTTTGTTTGAATGATGAAGAAAATATTTTGTTTCCTTAAGGTTAACTATGATACACATTTTTTACAATTTATTCCCAGGTTCATATTTTGCAGCATAATGGAAACTATCATAAACAAGACCAAACCCTCTAGGTAGAGGGCCAACAATATGAAAATTTGACAAATAAATAACACATGCTTATAAAACCTTTAACCGACCTTTCACCATTACTTTTATCTCTGATGATGGTTGTCTTGGTATTCTACAATGCAAACATTTTATCACAAATTATGACCTATAAAAAAATTATTCTCTCAAAAAGTGTATTTTTGTTAATGTTATCCCATCTATCAATTTATTATTTACTACAATTTGTTTTTCATGTTTTCCAATATTTGACATGCAATAAAAAATATGTAAGTACCAAGTAAAATAACTTTACAATATGTTGGGTTTCACATAAAGTATTGGTTTATTAAAACATAATATTTCAAGATATGGTGAATAAAATAATAAAAATAACAATTGAGTTGATTTCAAATAAATTTGATATTTTTACTTATTAATTATTCAAATTATTTGATAAAACAACTATTTAATACATTATAATATTTAATGGATCCTATAGGTTTTTCATTACATTACAACCATAAAAATGAAATAAAACATGTAATATCTTCATTTTTTTTCCAATTATACAATTATATTTTTTTAATAATATGTTTGACATAACCATTTGTCCAAACTTCATTGGATTGTATATAATCAAACTATTTCAAATTATATTATGTCTCAAAATAAATGCATCACTTTTCATGAACTTGGACATCAAAAATTAATTATAATTTAAAAAGTATAATCTTTGATTGTTTTTTAAAGAAAACATTCATTCATTATTATAGAAAAGGTAATAATTAAAACATTTAAAATAATATATAAATATACCAATGCATTAAGGGTCTCAATATTAGTTATACAAGATTACCATCCCTTATAGAATCCATTACACATTTATCCACCAACATAGTTTTTCAAGAGTAAAAAAATAAAATAATGCTTAAACAATTATGATAATTATTGTTCATATCTGTCAAGTATAAATCACATGCAATCTAATTCATATTGTAATAAATAAGGGACAAATATATTATATATATGTGTGTGTATATGTATATGTGTATGTGTATGTGTATGTGTATGTATGTATATATATATATATATATATATGTATGTATGTATGTATGTATGTATGTATACACAAACACACATATGTATATGTATATGCATATGCATATGTATATGTATATGTATATCTATATGTGTATTATGTATGTATGTATGTATGTATATGTATATATACACACATAAATACATGTGTGTGTACACACACATACATATACACATACACACATCAAGAGATAAAATTTATAATTAAATAATAAATTTAATTGTAAATGATTAAATATTTATTCACCTATACAAAATAAGTATTTGAACTAAGAAATTTATAAAATATGTAATAAAAGCTTCATTTAAACTTAATCAATTTCACATAATCAACAAATTGAATCAAATATTTATGGCTTCAATGTAGTTTACAATTTAATTTTATAGGCATAATATCCTCATTAAGAAAATTAAAAAAAAAAAAAAAATTTCAACATAATCTTCCTTACAACTTGGGATGTATTGGTGAGGTCTGGTCTTGAAAATAATTCCATCAACACGAATAAATTACTAGTTTCAATGAAATTGCATATACCTAGATTATGAGTTAGAGAAATGATGCCATGCATTTCAAAAGACCAACTATACCTGATTTTATTGTAACTAAAAAAATAACAATTAAAAATTTTAATCTCTACTTTAAGGTCCTCACTTGTTGGGTGTATTAAAAATAATAAAAACTTAAACATATAACCTACTCTAATTTTATTTAAAGATATTTAAATTGAAAATTTTATTAACTAAATAGACATTGATTTTTTTCTAAAAACTAAAAGAAGAAACTAGATAGAATAATAATAATGATTAAAGAAGAAATAATCTTACCTAGTTACTTTTTTTGCACACACACCAATGCATGACCATACTCTAAGAATAAATAGTTTCTCACTAAATTGAACTTGTTAATTATAACCTTATCCTACCCAATGTTGGAATAATGCGTATTTAAGCTTACCTATGGTTAATAGGGTAAGTTATTTATTACCGAGGGTAAAATTTATTTACCTTGGTTAATTTATTTTTTTGTTGAGAATTTCTCAACAATATATTTGTTCGTAGTATGAGATTCTCTATTTTGTAATCATTACAAATAGTTTGTTAACATGAAACAAACTATTTGTATTATAAATACTTTGCATTATATGAGAAATTAACGAGAGATTATTAAGATGATATAGAGAAATTTGTGGATTATCACCTATTTTTTAGGTGTGACAAATTTATTTATTCTCTGGAAATATTTGCAGGTTATTTGTTGTGGGTTCTCTCTCCTGGATTGATCCTGTGGATCCTGTGTATCTCCTGCTCATTCCTTCATGGTATCAAAGCTTGGAGTTCTGGTTGAAGATCCTATTCCCTGAAATTTTTCATCTTTAACACATTCAAAAATATTATTTTATTGATGTGTTACAGATATTTTTAATTCTCTCAAATTTTGGTTCTTATTTACTAGTTTTTTTTTGGAAAATTCTGTACTTTATGATCATTAAATGACCGTACAAATTTCAAAAATCAAATTTTTTTTCATGGAGGCGTAGAAAATCAAGTCAGGAATCCATTACAATTTTAATTTTTTCATTTAATTTTGGACGTACAACTCTTTCCTTCCAAAACTTGCAGACTGGTCCCTGTTGGCAGACTGTTGGCAGACTGCAGTACTTGTCCGTTTTTCTGATGTGGAAAATAGTAAGGTTGACTTTTTTCAAATCTGAGACCTGTTAATGAAATATTACTCTTATATATTTCTATCCATATAAATTTTTATGAATTTGGATCAGGCCGTACAATGTTTTGGAAGCCAACAACAGGAAATTAAAAACTATTTTTTGCCTGTTGTATAGCCGTACGGATTTATCTTTTTTGAACGCCTTATGCTGCATAAAATACAAATTTGTAAATTTCATGTGATAGAAGACATCAAAATATTTCATTTCATGCTGATAAGGATAGATTTGGAGTAGGCCGTGCAGTCCTTTTGACAGATCCAGTGGAGCCATTCTGCATTGCTGAAAGGTGTTATTCCTGAACTGTGTTTACAATTTTTCTCAAATATTTCTTTGACCACCACGCCTTGCTGGAAAAAGAGTTTATTTTTGATAAAGCCAAAAATTATTCAGCTAATATCTCACATGTTTGAGTCATTTTTGGCCTTTTTTAAATTAATTATTTTAATTTTTAGTGGTTTAAATGCAAGTCTCTAGCTTTGAAAGTTCAAATTTGACTTTGCTAAAGCGGCTAGAGATATCTTGTTAAAATTTGTAGGGAGGAGGTCTTGGGGTCAAATACCCCTACATTTTTTTTTGCATAAAAGCCATTTTTTAATTTTGTATAAGTCAAGGCTAAATTTTTTTTCGTCGGGAGACGTTAAATTGTAACGGGAGGGGTGTTTTTTGAGGAAAAACAAATGTCTAGATTGTTCTTGTCAACTTCATCATCTTCCTCAGGAATGGAATCTCGATTGTTTGAACCTCTAAATTCTACAAATTACCATGTTTGGAAGCTGAAAATGCAACAACTCCTTCAATCAAAGGGCTTATGGAGAATTTTTTCTGAAACGACACCTGCAGCATTCACCACTGAAAAAGACAAATATGCATATGGATGTAAGCAAGATGAGGCCCTTGGATTGATTTGCCTCAACGTCTCAGATAATCTTCAATTTCACATTGCAGATGCTACTACGCCAAAAGAGGTATGGGAAAATTTAAAAACCTATTTGACAAAGTTAATGAGTTTAAAATTTTGCAATTAGATGCAGAATTGAGTACTCTCTCTCCATCAGATTTCCCTTCAATAGATGAATTCTTGGCAAAATTCAAATTTATAAGGTCACAATTGAAAGCTGGTGACAAGGATAAAAGTGATCAGGAGTGCATTTTCATGATTTTGTCAAAGTTGAAAGGACCATATAGTGTTTTTTCCTCTGCTTTTTATACTATGATGGATACATTAGGTGATGAATTCAAATGGCCTTCCTTTGAAGTTTTTTTTGAAAGATTGACTAGGGAGCAAACAAAATTAATGGCCTTAGATGCTCTACCTGGTCCTAGTCATGCTCTAGTTGCTAATTCTTCTAAAGGAAAACCTTCACCTAAGTCTAAAAAGCAAGCACCTTCAAATAACCCTCCAGAGTCCACCACCCAATCACCTCATCATTCTAAATCTACTAAGACCAAAAAGTCCTTTAAGCAAAAGAAGAAAACATTTGGTCCATGTAGTTTTTGTGGTGGTCCTAATCATGATGAAAGTAGATGTTTTAAGAAGATGGAAGCATTAGAGGTAGCGGTTAGACAACACAAAATTTCCATTCCGTCTCCATCTCCTTCTACTTTTGCAGGAAAAGGGAAAGCACTTTCAGCCAGGGCTATATCTTCATGTCAGGATCAGTGGATTTTTGACTCAGGTGCTTCTCACCATCTCACACATTCTAAAGATCTATTGTCTTCCCTTACAGATTGCAGTACATCACATATTGTTATGGGTAACTCCTCACAGATTGAAGTCTTGGGATCAGGTACTGTTGATAAACAAGATGGATGTTTTAACAATGTATTACTTGTACCCCAAATCTCTTCTAATCTTCTCTCTGTATATCAAATATGTAATTCTGGTACTGGTAAAACTGTGGAGTTTACTTCACATGATGTTGTAATAAGAGAATGTAATGATCCTAGTGAGATAGTTTTTACAGGTACAGCAGACCATACTGCAAGACTCTATACTTTTGATAAGTTTGAGTCTTTTATGTCTTCTGGTTCTTCACTTATAGCACATGGTAATAATCTCAGGAAATTGTGGCATGAGAGATTAGGACATTTGAGTTATGGATATATGCAACAAATGAGTACAAAACATCTTGTAAAAGGCCTTCCTAAGGTCTCTTGTATTGATGGGGTGTGTCCTGGTTGTCTAGTTGGTAAACATCACCAGGATCCATTTCCAGTTGGTAAGGCCACACATGCAAATGCACCCTTAGAGTTGGTTCATAGTGATTTGATGACTTTTCCAACTCATTCTTTTTCAGGGGCTAAATATGCACTCACATTCATTGATGATTTCACTCGTAAAACTTGGGTATATTTTCTCAAGTTGAAAAGTGAAGTTTTTGAGACTTTTAAGGCCTTCAAAGCCTTTGTTGAAAAAAAATCATCTCTTCCTCTTAAGAAGATACGCACTGACAATGGGGGGGAATATGACAGTAATGCTTTCTATGATTTTTGTATTGAGCATGGGATACAACATCAGTTCACTGTACCACACACTCCTCAACAAAATGGCGTAGCATAGAGGAAGAATCAAACATTGAAAGAGATGGCTAATTGTATGATTCACTCTAAAAATTTGGGTCCACAATATTGGGTTGAAGCTGTAAATTGTGCAAACTACATTCAAAACTGTATGCCTCATAAAGCTGTGCAAAATATGACACCAGAAGAAGCTTGGTCTGGGATCAAGCCTGATATTTCAAATTTTTGCATCTTTGGGAGTCAAGCATGGGCATTCATTCCTGATGACAAATGTAAAGCATTGGAGAAGAAAATCCAACCACTCATTTTTGTTGGTTATTATGAAGATGTAAAAGCCTACCATCTTTTTGATCCTGTCACACATGATGTGTTGTTTCGACAGGATGTTCAGGTTGATGAGCTACCCACTCCACAGGAGTGTACATCTAGTTCTTCTTCTTCCCCTCCTTCTTCTACCGAGGATAGTGAGGATTTGCTTTCTATTGTTGATGATGATGATGTCACACTTATTCAGCCACCACAACCATCTTCTTCACTACCTTTGCCTAAATGGGCAAAGAGCACTCTACATGCAGTTGGTTCTTTTGTTGATGATCCATCTGATTCTCGTCGCACTCGCTCACAGACATCTGGTGTTGCTCTTTTGGGACAAGCTTGTACAGATGATCCAGTGTTGCTTTCTGAGGCTATTGGTATACCCGAGTGGGATGTTGCTATGTATGATGAGTATTCTTCATTAATGAAGAATGATACTTGGGATCTTGTCCCTCTTCCTAAGGGAAGAAAACTTGTAAAATGTAAATGGGTCTATAGGACAAAATATGCTGCAGATGGATCAGTAGATAAGTACAAAGCTAGATTAGTAGCTAAGGGTTTTTCATAGGTTGAAGGGGTTGATTACTCTGAGACCTTTGCCCCTGTAGCTAAGATGGATTCTATTTGGCTTGTACTCTCTCTTGCTGCTTCACATTCTTGGTCTATTTTTCAGATGGATGTGAAGAGTGCTTTCTTACATGGTGATCTCCATGAGGAGATCTATATGGAGCAGCCTCCAGGATTTGTGCAGGACTCATCCTTGGTTTGTAGACTCCATCGTTCTCTTTATGGCCTCAAACAAGCTCCTAGAGCTTGGTACGAGAAGATGGATAGTTTTCTTTTGAGTTCTGGTTTTATTCATTGTGAGTCAGATCACAATGTATACATCTTGAAGCAAGGTGAGGAGCTTGTCATTTTGGTTTTGTATGTTGATGATCTCATCCTCACTGGCAGTTCAGATTCCTTGATACATGACATCAAGGACAAGTTGGCAGATAGGTTTGATATGACAGATCTGGGACTTCTACATTATTTTCTTAGTCTTCAAGTTTTTCAATCTTCTGAGGGCATTTCTATTGGACAGCAGAAGTATGCGACAAATCTTCTTCATCGATATGGCATGGTTGATTGTAAGCCTGTACCCACTCCATATCAGTTAGGTATTGTGTTGTCTGCCACTTGTACGACTCCTCTTGTTGATTCCACTTTGTATAGGCAACTTGTAGGTAGTCTTTTATACCTGACTCATACCCGTCCCAACATCACGTTTGCTGTGAACCTTGTCTCTTGGTTCTCACATGAGCCTCATGAGAGTCATTGGCAAGCAGCCAAGCATATTTTACACTACATTCAGGGCACCACTCACTTTGGTATACATTACACACCATAGAGTTCTACACAGCTTGTTGGATACACTGACTCTGATTGGGCTGGTGATGTTGACACTCGCAAGTCCACTTGTGGATTTGATTTCACACTTGGTTCAAGTCCAGTTGCTTGGGCATGCAAAAAGTAGACTGCTATTGCATTGTCCTCTACTGAGGCTGAGTATCGAGGTGCTGTCAAATCTAGTCAGGAAATACTTTGGCTTTGATAGTTGCTTGGAGAGTTTGGCTTCACACAGCAGGGTCCTACTACTCTTTGGTGTGATAACCAAAGTGCGATTTCTATTTCATGCAATCCTGTTGAGCATCAATGGACAAAACACATTGAGATTCACATGCACTTCATTCGACATCTTATTCAGGATGGAGTTCTTTCTTTGGAGTTTGTGCCTACAACTGAGCAAATTGCAGACATCTTCACTAAACCTTTGGCTTCTCCTCGTTATCTTCAGTTGCGAGCGATGCTTGGGGTGAAGGAAGTTGTCCTTGGGGGGATTTCCCATGAAGTCCTTCCTTCCTTTATTTTTCATATATTTTGATTAGTTTGTACATGGGTACCTTATCAGGCCTAGTAGCCGGGACCCATCCTTGTTTGTCATTCTCCCTATGTTTCGCTTAAGGGAGGGTGTTGGAATAATGCATATTTAAGCTTACCTATGGTTAATAGGGTAAGTTATTTATTACCGAGGGTAAAATTTATTTACCTTGGTTAATTTATTTTTTTGTTGAGAATTTCTCAACAATATATTTGTTCGTAGTATGAGAAAACAAATAGTTTGTTTTCTCTATTTTGTAATCATTACAAATAGTTTGTTAACATGAAACAAACTATTTGTATTATAAATACTTTGCATTATATGAGAAATTAACGAGATATTATTAATATGATATAGAGAAATTTGTGGATTATCACCTATTTTTTAGGTGTGACAAATTTATTTATTCTCTGGAAATATTTGCAGGTTATTTGTTGTGGGTTCTCTCTCCTGGATTGATCCTGTGGATCCTGTGTATCTCCTGCTCATTCCTTCACCCAAGGATTTCAAACCTTGTTAAAATTATTTGATTGTTCTACCAATATATGAATCAAAATGTTGGAATTAAAAATTATGTGTAGTCTTATAAAAAATATTATACAACATTAAAATTATCCTCAAAAAATAAAAGAACAAAGTAAACAAATAGTTTTTCCATTCTACACAAAAGAACTCAAAAAAATAGTGTAACATTGGATAACATTACATTTGTTTGATTTTTTTTTGTATGATACATATAACAAGGTTACTCATTGGTTAATATCACATCAATTGAATCTAAATCTCATTGGTGTGCACTTAAAATTTAGAGGGTTAAACCATGCACCTAATAAATGACTTATCTATATTATAATTATTAATATATAACTATAATATTATATAATTATATATATTATAATATATACTAATAATATTAAGATTATATAGCTATATATTTATATCATTATAATATTTATATAATTATATATTTATTATGCAATAATATTATAATATATAATAGTCAACTAATCACTTTTGATTCAAGAGTCAACTATAATCAAAGGCCTTTCCAGATGGCCACACCATTATGGACATACTAAAAAATACTACAAAAAGGCATTAAAAAAGACTTTACCAAAATGGAAAGGCCAACATATGATTTTTGTTCCCCCAAATGCTTACAATTAAAACAAAACTCCTTATCTACCTAACTAAAACCTAATGATAATTTTGAAAGATTTCAAAATGTAGGTCAATATGAAAATGGTAAGACAAGGCTTTAGTAGAAATGAAATCATGATGTTGTAGACTTTTATATATTTTTTTGAGAAGAAGAAATGACTTTCATGTGCCGTGATGCATTGGGTAAGTACAAAAAATGCAAACAACTCATATAGTTACCCAATTAATAAATAAAAATGGGGAATGCAAAGGCCAACATATGGGTTTTTTACCCTAAATATTTAAAACTAAAATGAGAAGCCTTTCATGGTTGATAAAAACCTAGGGACAACTTGGAGAGATCCAAAAATGTAGGCCAACATGAAAATAAGAAGACAAGGCTTTGGTAGAAATAAAATCACAACCCTGAAGACCTGCATAAAATTATTTGAGAAGAAGAAATGACATTTCACAAAATGCTTTATCTAAAATATTAAAACATAGAACATAAAGGACAATGTATGATTTTCATCTCCTAAATGCATAAGACTAAACTGATAAGCCTTCATAGCTTAAGAAGAACATGGTGACATATTATCCTATTACTTTGTTAAAATTACAAGCTAGATAATTGTAAAGAATGTGATCTTAATATGTCATTTCTGATTTTAAACCTATTTAATTATAGGAAACATAAAAGGGAATTAACATAGCTATTTTTATATGAATCAAATAATTCCATGTCATTAAGAAGCCAATGATTCCATGTTATCAAATAATAGAATGATATAAAACATAATAAAAATAGAATTGAATCTTTGTGTTATTCAAAAGATAAATACTACCTTAGTTTTTAGCTAACCCAAACTAGAAATTGTCCACACTATTTCCCATGACACACTTTTTAATGATAAAACAAGGATATTTTAAAAATGAACTTATGACCCTACAGACTTGTACAAAATTTTATGAGAAGAAGAAACATATTAAGTAGGTGCAGATAACCATGAGTAACCTATATTGTCATTTATAAAAAAAGGGTGATCCTAATATGTCCTATTAATTTTTTAAATTTACAAGTTGGATAATTATAAAGAATTTGATCCTGATATGTCTGACTATCCACACATATTTTTTACACAGAAACATTCTTGTAGAGACACTAATTCAAGCTTAACTTACATGAAAATGGTTGCATACCCAATCTATAGTCTATGAAAGGGATTCATTGTCCCATTGGATAAGTGAAATGAATGTTTCATTATGCCTAAACAAAAAATAATTAATAGCATTTGCAAAAACAAAATTATCAATGAACAAAAGAGCATTAATAAATCTCTATTTAAAAGAAGCTAATGATTCAATGCCATAAAATAAAATACTATAAAAATAATGTGTAATATTTGGCTAAGATAGCCTAAAATGATTTTAAGGCCTAATGGAAGTAATCTTATGCTATAGATTGAACATAAAGAATAAATTGTATTATATCAATGCATGTAAAAATAATACAACACAAATGGAATGGAATGGAATTGATTCAAATGGAATCAGTGGTTACACATTACTCCACATTACATTTTATATCACATTCTACATTATTTTGCATTAAAAATGTACTACTAGAGTGGGGTGAGTGCACAAAGTTTGGGGACAATTCTATGGATATTTCCATTAATGTGTATGTGTTATTTGAATTTAGTATCAGAACCATCAAACCTAAACATGCATGTGATATAACATGCACACATTTTATATAGTTAAAGGAAAACTTACATGTTATAACATGTATGCGTTTCTATCACATTACTTAGAAAAAACACATAATATATATTGGTAGTTGAAAATGGTCTACTAGTAGATGGTTTACTAAAAAAAGTTAATACTTTAAATTTATTTTAGTAAATATAATAAATTAGGGTCACTCTTCTTCTGATAGAGTTGGTCTCATAGCTTCATGTATTACAATGTGGAAAATAGTTTTTCAAAATCTAATTTGGTTAGTACTTAGGCATTTTTAGGGTCTTAGTATTAAACCTAAGGATTTCAAGGCATAATTTTTTTAATTGATGTCCATTTTTGGTAAACATATAGTCATTTTAAAGGTTTTTTTGCCCTTTAGATTTCTTTTTGGCATTTCTAGGAGTCCTAGGTTTATCAAAATTGAAGTTTAAAAACCACTAACTTTTAAATTGATCCAAAGTGGTGTGATTGGTAAAGCATAGGTCACATTAATGACCTAAACACATAAAATAACCACTTTGTGATAATTTCAATTTCTCATCATCCCTCCCTCATCCCTAATCAATTCTTACTCATCCCTTATCACCCCTAATCACTCTCTCCTTATTCCTCGTTGTCTCTAATCACTCCCTCATTGACCCTCATCATATCTAATCACTCTTGTTGAGCCTATTTTTGACACCCCCTCTTTTTATTTTCTAAAAACCAAGTGTTTAAATTTATTCTATCATATTGACAACTTTTGTCGTAACATATAAAACTGCTAACTGGGGTTTTTATTTAATTACATCATTTGAATATACATTATTATGATGAATGTTTATTATGAATTTTACATTTAGTGAAAATTTTACTCTACATTATAAGTGGTTTCTAAATCATTCAACGGATTCAATGAAAATATTAAGCATGTATAATAATTGGCATGGAAACAATTATTCAATCATGTGGATCATGTGTATAGAATGCTAATGGTCAAATTTTGAGCATTTATGGTTTGATGCACAGATTCATTGATAAATGATAATTCAAATCATGAAGGTTACATATGAATGGTTTATGTTGGCACTATTTTGATCATATTTAAATTTTAAATATATATTTGATCAAGCATATAACTTTAAAATGTTTTGAATTTGAACTATTGCTAAACCTAATGGTTTTATATCCTAAGACCTGAGTGTTGATGCTAAAGTATTAACACTAAGACCCATGAACATTTTATGTCAAGATCATTACATGTTAAAGGGTCAAATACCCATGGATTATAACCTAAGAACAAATCCTAAATATTATTTGATCCAAGTTGAAATATTAATAAAACTTAGGGTGGTAGAATGGAACTTGAGTGACTTAGGTGATTAGTGTTGACTGTGGGGTTCACAACTATGGTTTGATATAATTTAACTAGACATTATGTGTATTTATTACATTAAGGTTATGGGGATTAAATTGGATATTATTTAAAGACCATGGAATTTATGGAATTAAAATATGGGGTACATGCCTTGGTTTAAGGATTTTATTAATGAATTTGGTAGAAATATTATTCATGTTTATATTTTGTTAGGGTTGCCAAAGAAGTTAGATAAAGTTGGCAACATCATATTGATAGTTTGGTATCTAATGTGATTAAAAATATAAAAAGGTCATTTATTATGGATTTGATACTATACAAAAGGTAATTTTGCATCGGTAACCATCATTTTGGGTAAGCTTGTTGCAAAAGTGAGATTTTGGAAGCAAGAAAAAAGTAGGAAGTTTGGTGAGTTGCATACGAGGTATGGATTTAAATTTTGGTATCTCAATAATAGAGTTAGGTTTTAAATCCTCTTTGATATGTATGAAATCTTAAATCATTTCAAGATAATTAAAATGCATGTCTAAAATATAGTTGATAATGAAAATATTTACAGTTCGATTCAGGTATTTTATTTGGAACATTTTGGGTTGCATAGTTTTCATCCCTTGAGGTTCTAGGTTTGAATTGGTCACATGTCTTCTTTGTATTTTTGTGATGTTGTTGTTTGTTTGAAGTATGAATTTGGTTGTGGTTTCATTGAGAAAATGATACATATTTTGGTAGTGTATTATTTTAGTTGTATTTTGAAATGATACATATATATATAGTACATGCAATGGTTTACTTGGTTTTGAGTAAGTAGAGATTTGATGAGTTTTAGTTTCAGTCATTTTATGCTTGGAAATTTTTTGGCTTTAGTTGATTGTTAGTGAATATGAGATAATATTTGGGAAGTGCACATCTTTTATTGTTTATACTAGGGTTTTTGGCAAGTTAATATGATAATTGTGATTGGTTTTCAATATAAAAGGGCTATCTATATTTATTAGTTTCAAATGATAATAACAATTCACTTTGAGATCCATTTATTGATTTTTCTTTGGTTAATATTTGGATTTGGTTTCTATCTGGTTTATTTTGCTAATAAATATAACAAGTAAATATCAAATAAAAAAATACATGTCGTATGTTATTTATTGCTTCACAGATATGGTATATTATTTTGGTTTGGTTAGAAAATTTTATACAGTAATTGATATGATAAAGGCATACTACATGAATAAGTTGGATTTTAATATGAAAATGGTTTTGATATTATGAGGTTAATGTTTAGTCTTTATGGAAATATTTATGATAGATAGACATGTCAATTGAGTGCTACATATTAGTTTGTCTCATAAGAGTTTTTTATTCTCAATTTTGGGTTGTGGTAATTTTTTTGGCTCATTTGGGAATACATATGGTAAATGGGTTGATGTGAGACTTTTGATTTTCAGTTATAAGTTGGTTTTTATATGTATAAGTTGAAGTTGATAAATTGTTATTTGTTGGAAAATACACAAAAAATATTTGATGATTGTTGTATTTTCATGCATGCAAGTTTTGATACGAGATATCTTTTTTATTAGAATTTTTAGTTTTTTTGAACTATGAAATTTTATAGGATGAGGAAAATTATTGTTTATCCTAGTTATATTTTATACATAGATATGATGAGGTTATTTTTCTTCAAGTAGATAGTGTCATGTATCAGATTGTTTTGACATTCATAGTCAAATGCAAAGATACAAATTTGAATGTCTGTATTATAATAATTGACAATATTATTTCAATATTAGTTTATAAGGAAATTAGTGAGATCCTGAGCATGTTTTATTTATTTAGATGGTTTTCAAGTAGATTTTAGTTTATTTTTCATGAGAAAATCCTTGGTCATTTATTAGAACAATGTTATTTATTTAGACTATGTGGATTAGATGTTGTTTCAAATTTCAATTAGTTTATTAAAATTTATGATATGGATTTATATCGATTTAATATATGGTTGAGAATAGTTTCATTTCAAGAAAGTAATCAAGGTTTTGATTTGTTTCATCTTTCAAAAAATGTCAGCGTGGACACCTCCTAACTCTAATAATTCCCATGGTAATGTATGAAGGAATGATCAAAATTAGAATAGATAATTTTCATCTTCTCATAGTTTTGCTTCTAGAGGCCAATATTCTATAGGTAGAAGGCCTAGTAGGAATTTCCCTAGACCTTTTAATAGAGGAACTAAGATGTCCATTCATTTTGATGCCTCAAATATCACTATTTAGGATGTTCTTGATGCCTTGCCAGTTAAACCTATAAGCACTCTAAAGAATCGAGGATTAAGAAGACTATATTGGAGAACTCATCCTCATAGACACGGTAATCTAAGTGGTTCAAATTGACATATATAAATAAATCTACAATTTTTGCATTATTAAGTTTCTCATCTCTCTCCACAACTCCATCAATCGTTATGAAAATAACTTGCAACAAGTTGATAATTTGCATTCTCGTGCCTTAGTGCCTCTTAACTAAAAAGTTCATCTCCTAAAACTGTGAATCCAATTGAAACTTGTTCAAAATTAAATCTTGTATATTTCCCTCATCATTTTCTATAATAATAAAGGCCAGTGCCTCAACTATAAAAGATAAGAGATAAGTCCCTCAGTTTCACAAACCATCATCGAGATGGTAAATAACCTAAGCTAGAAGTGGATGATGAAGATAATGAATAGGTTGTCAAGATGATTAAGTTTAATTCAATAAACATGAATTATGCAGAGTATTTGACTGACATGGGACATCCATTGCTAAAAATGCTTTTAGATTTTGATGAGGAATAGGATTTGGACTGATGTTTAATTCTGATACTTTGACACATTTTTAGATACTTTATGTTTTAATACTATTTAAATATTTATTTTGATAGTGGTTTGATAGTGATTTATTAGTGTTTGAAAACATTTTACATAGTTTATATGTTTTTATGAGGAATATATAAACTTATGGATAATGCATATGGTTAAATGTTAGATGTAGTAATTTTAATTTAAATATCTTATGTTGTTTTTAAACATTTTTGTGTAATAGATCTATTTATATGTTGTGATGTGTTAGGGATCCTACCCGATTAGAGTCTATCCCCTTGGTCTATTAATATTTAATTTGATCTTAAGACTTATTTTTAAAGTCTTACATTAAGTTAAGTTACAACTGAAATCTAAGTGACTTAATTTAAGTCAATTAGAATTTAACTAATAACTAACTAAAGTTAGTTATAACTTATCCCTCAACCATATCTTGAAAAAGGGATTATAAAAGAAGATAAAAGTGACATATGAGGAGGAGGAATATTATTCAATTATTTTTGATGACTTTATTTTACTTCAAAGTTCATCGTAATACTCTTTTTTGTGCAACATCTCTGAGATAAAGAAATTTTTGTAGATAGATCAAGGACACATTCCATGATAATTAAGTAATATGATTAATTATCATAGGTATATCCATGTTTCATTGTTTAGTTTATAAACTGATTATCTAAAACATGTTAGGTTTAATATCTTATGATGATTACATATTTACAGTCATATGAGTAAAATCCAAACTACTTGGTCTGAATACCAATAAATACTTCACTATATGCAACATGTTTTTGATCCATTTAAAGTATATAGGTTTTTATATCAAGGATATATGTACTAAAAATATTATTTCTCAATAAAATTTATTTCATATTTGTTAAGATGACTCTTCTCTAAAGATCACAATCTTTATTTTAGTTTTATTTTATTTATTCAATTAGATTATTGTTTAATTTAGTAATTAGTTTTAATTTAGATTAATTATTTTTATCTTATTAGTTTAATCTTTGGTTAATCTAGATTATTATTTTTCTTAAAGTTTTTAGTAATTTTTTTAAATAGTTAGATTTATTTGATAAGTTTATTTATTTTGGTTTAGATATTGAGTATTATTTTCTAAGTTATTCATTTGTTTTCTTTATTCTATGTAGGCTTATTTTAATATTCAAAATAAGTGTTAGTTTTTGTTATAATTTATTTCACATTAGATTTAATTAAGTTTTATTAGATTGTTGAATCTTTTATTTTAATTTATTTTTAGATTAGTTTTAAGTTTAGGTTTAGATTAAGATAGTTTTTATCTCTAGTTTAGTTGATTATTGTTTCAAATTTAATTTCTTATGTGATTATGTTAATTTTTATTTCAATTTCTTTCTTTGTTATTAATTATTGTATCCTATTCTTATCTTTCAGGTATTTGTGCTTATTTTCTTTTGATCTTTTCTGAGTGAAACATGGAGATTCCAAGGTATTTGAGTAATCAAAAATATTTATAAGGGACAAAAATATTTCCTTCAAGAGATTATCTTGATCATATATATTCTCTGTTAGATAGGATAGATTATATATTCACATCTATTTATTTCAAAATAAAATAAAATAACTGATTTCTAAAATTATTATTAAGTATGGATTAGTATTTGTCATAATTTTTATTTCTTAGATCATTTGAAACCTGTTGCACATCTTTTATATCCTTTGTGACCTATTAGACTTTAAGTATTATATTGGTATGATTCCACCTTAACCTTCATGATAGGCAAAAGGTATGATTTTTTGACATGGTAATTTCAATCATCAAAAACTCCCTCATCATCTCTAATTACTCCCTTATTGATCCTCACTATCCCTCATTGAACCTCACCATCCCTCATCATCCGTAATCACTCTCTCATCAACCCTAATCATTCCCTCATTGACTCTCACCATCCCTCATCATCCCTAATCACCACTTCATCATCCCTCATCATCCCTAATCACTCTCTCCTCATCCCTTATCATCCATAATCACTCCCTTTTTAACCCTCACCATTTCTCATCATTTATAATTGTTACTTAATTATCCATAATCACTCTCTTATTGACCCTCACCATTCCTCATCATCCCTAATCATTTCTTCATCATCCCTCATCATCTCTAAACACTTATTCATACCTTATCACCCCTAATCACTCCCTAATTAACCCTCACAATTCCTCATCATCCCTAATCAATCATTCATCATCCCTAAGCACTCTCTCATCCTTACTAATCACTCTCTCATTGGCCTTCACCATCCCTCATAATCCCCAATGACTCCCATATCATCTCTAATAAAATATTAATCATCCCTTCTCATACTTAATCACTCCATAAAATATCATGATGGTGAGTATAATAGCTTCTTGTGTGTGATATATTGTCTTATTTTACAATTCCAAAATTTACTTAATCAAATAAGGCCCAAATAAACTTTTATTTCACTCATCCTCTTTCATACAAATAATGAACTTAGAGATATCATTTAATTATATGTTGGGATTCAAATATATATGTATAGTGATGCATGCATAGATTATGGAGAGAGTGTGTATCCAAATCCATAGACTAGAATAAATAAGCAAGCATTAAGAAAAGGGTGGGATGAATTTGTATTACTTACATATATAGATTAAGATTTAGGCATCTAAGAATCCTAATCCTAGATTTGAGTATCTAAATTTATATCTATATAGATATGGGTGATTGGTTAATAGTTGATAATTCCAATCCCAACCCCATAGTTAACCACATATCCATAGTATACCAAATTTATAGATAGATAGATAGGCAATCACTAATTTGGTATAGTGTGTTTTAGTCTGGTAGTTTATAAAGTGTGTTTCCCAACCCAACTTGATTTATAACTAATATAATATATACATAACTTGATATATAAAGGGAATAAATGGCATGTAACTTAATCTAGTGTATCAAGGAGGGACCACATAAAGCTCGAGCATGGCCTAGTGGGTCCCAAAGGCCAGACTGGGGCCTTGCCATACTTTGAGTATTCCACAATACCAAATATAGTATATCAAAATATAGCATAGGAATGGGGTCCTACCATAGATATATAATGGTAACCATTATAAAGGACCTAACCTAATATCAAACTTTCCCTACACATTAAGGTGATGAAATCTTTCCCTACTTACTTCATCTATGCCAAGAAGTAAGGCAAAAGAAGATTGGATTTTTGATATCTAAATTTGCTTCACCTAATAATATATGCCCAAATCCTAATATATATATTTAAGTAATACAATTTCATCCCACCCTTTTCTTTATTTATTACCTATTTATTCTGGTTTAGGGCTCTAGATACACACTCTCTCCATGGTAAGGGTTATTAAGGTCTAGCCATATGTGGTAAATGTATCTTAACCTTAAACTTAAAATAAGTATATATTAAAACTTATTTAGAAGCATAAAACATAGGTGTAAATATAAAAAAAACATGTTTTGGATAAGTCATAGGCTATAAAGAGACTAAAGGTGCAAGAAAAAGAAAAGAGACCAAGTTTAGACATCAGTTAAGATATGATAAAGCTCAAAGACATCAAATAAGAGACTAACAAAAAAGATAAGAATGAAGGAGGGATGGGGAAAAGGTATCTAGGTCTGGTGTAGAGTTTAGCTCAAGGTTTGTGGAGGATTATGTAAACCCTTAACTAGGGTTTAATAAACAAAAACTCACATATCATTTTAGCAAACCATCAAAAGCCTAGGAAAATTTGTAAATAGATGTATAAAGATGTTTTAAAACTAATATAAGTGGTTTTAAAATTTAAATTCCCTAGAAGATAATATATTCATGACTATGTTTTTTTAACAGGCCTTAAATAGGCCTAATATAGGTGTAAATGTGTAGTATTTCAAATTTTCTTGAAAATCAAAGTTGTAACATACTGTAAAATGTGTTCCTTGTCATGTGTAATATGAAAATGAATACATGAAGTCATTTTTATGACATTTAATATGAATTTGGATCCATAACCCCTTATATAATAGATCAAACCTAAGTGAGAGGTATAGAAAGCCTATTTTGTTACATTTTGGTGAGATTTAAATACAAATAATAGGAGTTTATGTGATATATTAGATAGTGACAAATCAGATATAAGAATCCTATTACAGATATTAAAAATTAGTATTAAGTGAAATATTTTATATAAATTGTGATAGACCTAATGAATAAGGTTTGATATGATATAACTTTGTGTTGTCTACAAGAATTAAGTTGTTATGGACATGGTTCAATGTTTTAATGGAGATTGTCATTAAGAAGGTAAAGAAGTGAAAGTAGGTTCAAATAGGTGTTCAAGAATACAATAGTAGTCAAAGGGGATTTAATTATAGTAAAGAGGATAAAAAGAAAGGTTAAGACATATAATAAAGCTAAAATCCTTAAGAGAAGATCATATTTATTGTGTCATGAAAAGGTGGTGTAATTTAAATAATAAACCATGTTTATTGAGTGAGTAAAAAAATTTAGAGTACAATAAACTCATGTTAGTATAAGGAGTTAAATATGTGGCATGAAACAAGAAATGAAGGATACAAGCCTAAAAATACCTAAAACACCTAGATGAGTAAACCTATAATAGGCTTACTTACATCAGATGATGAGGGAGTGATTAGGGATGATAAGGGATGGTGAAGGTCAATGATAGAGTGATGAGGGATGGTGATGGTCAATGAGGGAGTGATTAGGGATGATGAGGGATGAGGAAAGAGTGATTATGGATTATCAAGTATGATGCATGAGTGATTAGGGATGGTGAGGGATGGTGATGGTCAATGAAGGAGTGATTAGGAATGATAAGAGAGTGATTAAGGATGATTAGGGAAAAAAAAGGTCAATTAGGGAATGATTAAGGAGAAGGAGAGATGAAGAGGGAGTGATTAGGGATGATGTTGAATGAGGAGAGAGTGATTAGGGATGATGAGAGATGAGGAGAAAGCAATTAGGGATGATGAAGGATGAGGAAAGAGTGATTAGAGATTATGAAGGATGAAGAGAGAGAGATTAGGGATGATGAGGGATGGTGAAGGTTAATGGAAGAGTGATTAAAGATGATAAGGGAGTGATTAGGGATAATGAGTAATGAGGAGAGAGCTATTAGGGGTGATGAGGGATAAATAAGAAGTGATTGAAGATGAAGGAGGGATGATGAGAAAGTGAAATTAACATGAATTGGTTAGTTGATGTGTGTAGGTCATTAATGTGACCTATGCTACCCCAATCACACCACTTTAGTTAAAGTTTAAAGTGAGTGGTTTTAAAACTTAAATTTTGATAAACCTATGACTCCTAGAAATTTTAGGAAGAAATCCAAATGGCATAAAAACTTCAAAAATTACTGTGTTTACCAAAAATAAATATCAATTAAAAAATTTATTCCCTAGAATCCCTAGGTTCAATATAGATACCCTGAAAATGCCTAAGTAATGACCATATTGGATTTTGAAAAACTATTTTCCACATCGCAAGGCATGCAATTGTGAGACCAACTCTATCAAATACAGAGTGAGCCTAATTTCTTATATTTACTAGAATAAATTTAAAATATAAGGAATATAAATGTAACATTTATATTCATTATACTTAACATTTATTTTAGTAGCTATGAACTTTATGTAAATATTACCTTCCTATATACATTTTTGTGTTTTTGGGTAAAAAGTAATAGGAACACATATTCATTGACATGGTAATATTTTTTTGAATTTTGTTGTTGAATTTCAAGTGTATTTGATGATGAAAATTGAAATTTGTTGTTATATATCAAATCTCTTAGACTTAGCTGTAGATTGACAAGTCCATGCCTTTGGATCAGGAATCCAATCCATTTTTGATCCAAAAGGCTTAATTTTTTGAATTCAAATTTTAATAATGCATACACACTATAACATGTATGTGTTACTATCACTTTGCACCCAATTAACTTCCTATAGATATTTTTGTGTTTTTGGGTAAAATTAATAGGAATGCATATGCATTCCTATTACTTTGCACCTAAAAACACAAAAAGATCTATAAGAAGGTAATTGGGTGTAGAGCTATGCATTCCTATTGCTTTGTACCCCCAAAAAAAAATCTATAAGAAGGTAATTGGGTACAAAACAATAGGAATGCATATGCATTATATTATGTACATGTTATTAAATTTTGAATTCAAAAAATCAAGCCTTTTATCTCAAAAATGGCATGTACTCCTAAGCCAAAGGCTTGGACCTATCAATGTATAGTCGAGTTTGAGAGTTTTGATAAAAAATGAAAAATTTAAACTTCCATCATCAAATACATTATGGATTTCAACAAAAAAATTCAAAAAATTATTACCATGACAATGAGCACACTCTCCTCTTTCCAAATATATGATTTTTATAATTTTTGAACTATTTTAAGGGTTCAAACTAAATTGATTTATAACTATAAATTTTTTAAGCCACTACATATTATAAATATATATGCATATTCATATTTATGTAATTTATTTTTCATTGATACAGGTGCAAAATAAATTATATGGTCACAAACTAGGCCTAATTATACACACATTCAAAAAGATTCATTTTCATTTTATTAAGGTAGTTAGGGGGCCACATGACCAAATATACATTTTTTGTCAGTTTTTAAGATCTATTTACTTAAAAAAAAAAAAAAAAAAATCATTGAAAAAAAAAATATAGGTCACAAACTAGAAGATCTTATCTAAATAATCACTAAAGGGTTTTAAATAATATTAGATGATGCTAAAAAAATGGTGGGCTGCTTGAATGTCTACTTAATTCATTTTATTAAAAAAATAGGAGTTCCTCTTCAAATTTTAGATGTTTGGCCTAGTTATAATTAACCATTTTTCAAAAACCCTTATCTTTTGGAAACTATATTGAAAATTATATAATTCATGTTCTTATACCATATTCAAATTTTGAGTGTAGCCATCTCAAATTATCTATAAAAGTTTTGATTGTTAAAATGTTAGGAAAATCATGTCCTAAAGTAGGCGCTTTTTTATCCCCCAACTTTGTGCACTTACCTAGCACCCAATATATAGGAAAGATAGAGTGTACTACACAAACCATAATGGGTATGTAAAAATTATTTTCACACACCAAAGTGGGGGACAAAGTGGTAGACAACCCATAGAGGAGTATGGACCACTAATAGTGGAGTGACTAGATTTTGCACTAAACACATGCAAATATAATTAAACATCTAATTATACACTAAACATATGTGAACATAATTAATTCCTAAGTAATCTTAAAGTGAATAAGTGTGAAATAAACCCAAAGGTAAAACCACTTTGGGTGAGAACCATTTTGAAACCAACACCCCACCTTCAGTTTAACTTAGGAGGAAAACAAACTAAAAACAAGTAAAAAAATAGGTCCTAACAACAAGGCCTGATGAGGTACCCATGTACAACAAGGCTTAGATACCATGTAAGATTTGGCTAAGATAGCCTAATAGGATTTTAAGGCCTAATGAAATCACTCTTATGATATATATTTAACTTGAATAATAAGCTGTATTTTATCAAGAAAATAAAAAATCATACAACATATATACAATGGAATAAAATTAATTCAACTAGAATCAATGGTTACACATTACTCCACATTAAATTTTACATTATATTCTACATTATTTCAAATTAAAGATGAAATAATAGAGTTATTAATATATAAGAAAGAGAGAGTGGGCTAGACAACCCATATTGGGTATGTCAACACTATATGTACATACCAAAGTTGGGGACAAAGTGGTAGAAAAACCATGGTGGAGTGATACGATTGTGCACTAAACACATGTGCACATAATTAAGAATATAATTATACACTAAACATATGTGCACATAACTAAGTCCTAAGTAATATTAAAGTGAAAAAATGTGAAATAAACCCAAAGGTAAAACCAAATTGGGTGAGAACTTTTTTCACACCAATATAATGAAATCACAATCAATTCCTTATGTTATTCATAGGATAGATCCTAACTTCAAATGATGAAAAACTTGGATATAACTTTTCCATGTAGTTATCTAAAAAATACCTTATATAAAACCATAAAATAGGTATATAAATTTACTCAATTTTAAATCCTTAATCAAAATTGCTCTCAACACAATATTAAAATATCTCTCATAGATGATGAGCTTATATATAGATTATATTTTTTTCAAAATATTGTTAATGCCATAATTATTTTGGGTTGATGAGACATCAAGAGAACCTATGTATCCTTACATAGACATTAAAATATAACACAATTTTTTAATGACATCTAATATAGGAGAATAAATATCCACTGAATAAGATTGATAGTGTGTTAAAAGGTATTTATGCCATTGGTTCAATTGATTGACTAATCACCCTTCCATATTAGCCACCTCATCACCAATAGGTTAGCACATCATTATTAGTGACCCTAAGTCCTTGAGATGTAGCTGTAATAATGTTCTTCATGCATAAAAAGTATGTAAATATGATTGTATTCATACTTCAACATCCATTGTGAAAAAGTAGAATATCCCAGGTATGGAAAATATGTATGATGGTGAAATCCATATCAATTTGTATAGTGTGGCTTTGAATTTTTTTTCACCCTTATTCCAAACATTGTTGATGAACACATAAAATGGATCATTATATCCAAGTAATAATCACATTTTATCCCAATAATTTTTATCTTAAGTGGATTTAGATGTGTATAATAAAACTCATTACCAATTCAAACTATAAAATGATTATTTTCCCTTAGTTATTATGTGCAAGTTATTATTACCTGTTCAAATCATTTTATTATAAAATTTGCATGATAAATACACAAATTTTGTATGCACAGGTCATAATAATGTATTATAGTCAAATAACATGTTTTTTGTAGCAAAAAACTCCTAAAGACCAATCTAGACCAGTTTTAGAGATCCCAAGACTAGATCTAGAGATCATTAGTTGGCTCTAGAGATCATTAGTCTAGATCCAAATATTCCTAGAGTGGCTTAAAAGACTTATAAGAAGCCTAGAAAAAGCCACATGAGGATTTTAAAATGATGTAGGGACATACATGCTTAATAAGAATTAGTTTAGTATATTTTGGGAATGATTCTAAAAGCTATATATAGACTTAAAAAAAATAGTAATATCTATTTTTAGCCATGGTATTTATATAAGTTTTCTTATGAGTAACTAAAAGTAATATGGTTTTATATACTACCATAATGAAGGTAAAATGACCAGAAAATACAAAATAAGTTGCAACTAGTAGCAGACATGAAATCATGTGTGAAACTAAATCCATCATTTTACACTAGTTTTCCTTAGAAAGTGAAAATAATGATGTTATGATATTGTTTTGAAATAATCAAGATCATATTTAGAATTGATATTTTAAGGTTGTTATCTATCTTGAATTGGTTGTTATTGAACATTGTGATATAAAAATAACTTCCCTTTGAGTAGAAGATAATAAATAAAGACGTAAGGAAAATATAGCAAGATCAAGTTTGAATTTTCATTTCCAACATTATAAGCATTTTCTATAAGTAATGAGAAATTGATTTCATGAAGTTTATAAAAATACAATAGTGTTCAAATCCTTTTAAGGGAGGACAAGGGCCCACTCAATTAAATAAGCAAGACTTGTTTTTGTATTTATATGTTTATTTCATATTGTGGAGTGTCTTGAAGTTTGTCATCCATTCTCTTATGAAAAGTATTGTGTTATGTGTCTCATCTGTATGATTGTGTATTAATGTGTGTATTTCAATCAAGATTACTTTCAACATTTCTAGTTTAAATTATTTCTATTTATATAAAATAGATTAGCTATGTGTTTCTATTTCATGCAATTTACATTTTTGAAAATAGAATAAAGGTGTGATCACTTCAATGCAATTTCAATTATAGTATGTTTCCATTTCAATTGATTTCAATTCACTAAGTGTGTTTGATTTCACAAGTAATAGATTATATTTCAATTCAAGCGAGTACACTATAACCTTAGAAGTAAATGATCCACCACTCACCCCAAGTACATAACTATTAGTCACCATTTTTCATACCTTATTACTAATTGCCATTGGACACCACCTAGATTGACATGACATATTCATATAAATGAAGAGGAAACAATGACCCTCAGAATTTTTGGTGTCAGTGCCTAGGATTTTCTAGGTGTACTTAGGGTATAAAAAATTAAATTGAAAATTTATTAAGAAAAACTTCCCATAAATCATTTTATTTTGAATAGACAAAGAAATTCAAAGGAAAGATATATTCCTAAAAAAATCCAATAAAACACAAGTAATAGTAGGTCACAAGAATAAAGTGTATTAGAAGAACTTATAAGAAAATAACTTTAGATTGTTGAGGAGGAATGATAATTAGCCTCACCTAAACTTTAATAACATTTCCTAAAGGTAGGTGCATCCTTTCAAAGAAGAAATCTAGGCTAGAAAATGTAAACTAGAGTACTAATTCTCAATCAAGTAGCCTTACATCTACTTTGATGATGCACTACCTCCCAAGATAACTATTTACAACTTCTATTTGGAATAAATGAGAGAAAACATAGGAAACATAGTAAATCCACAAAATTGGGTTGAAGTAGGTAGATTTCAACTTAAAGGGAAAACCTTTACCTATCCCATTTTCCTAAATCTAGATGAAAATGTAACAATGAAAAACATATATCTCATCTATATTACCTACCTTCTATGGAATGTCAACAGATTATCATGACCAATTATTTTTTGAATTAAAGGTATTATATTAGACCTATGACGATAAAAATACTAATCAAAAGTTGAAATTATTTCAATAAACACTTTAGGATTCAACTATGAGATGGTTTATGGGATTACAACTAGAATCCATTCACACATAGGATGAAATGGAAAATAGATTATTGGATAAATATCAAGGTTACTATAGGGTATAAACTATAAAATAATAATAATTCTATATAAAATAAAAAGTGAAAATGTGGAAGACTATCTTAACTATTTCTTTTTTATCCTTAAAAGTGTGGATATGAATTGGATGAGGAACCAAGTATTTTTTTTCTTAAATAGATTAGATGATGATATTGTTGAACTATGCAGGAACTACTCAAAAACAAAGACTAGTGTTAGGAAGATGAAAATAAAAAAATGAATCAATGATGTAGGACAAATCATAGAGGAGTTTTCAAATCTTAAAATAGACCTTTTAGTTTAATTAAACACCATATCAGATGTATTGCAAGCAAAATAGAGCAAACACTACCAAACCTTTAGCTATTTATTACCCAAAATATAGGTTGAAACATGCCATTCAAAACTTCCCTACTGAAAAGATAAATATGTGTGTTGTTTGTGATGCAAATACACAAAGAATTATATTCTCATTATTGTCCTTAAGAATCAATTGAAATATATTACCAAACCAATAGAAAATCTCAATTATATAAAAATACAAGGGAACTCTAGTCAAAACATATATCACTTTATTCTTAGAGCTCATTCCAATCCATGGATGATGCCATGGACTGGACCAACACCTCCACAAATATGGGGACTGCCAACTTGGTCTCCAAAAGAATGGACATCACCACAATCATGGGTATCACATCAAAATAAACAACCATGGATTCCACAAAAAATTCAACCTTAATTAAAAAAATAGTAATAAACCCTAATAATAGACATACAACCCTTATATATGGAACATAACAAGAAGGAATTATGGGAGTAAATTCTATATATTCTAGTAATGTTTGGGGAAAATGTTGACTAGTCTTTATCCACTCACCATCACATAAATTTCTAATGAAAAGAAAAGTTTAATCCTTCCCACTAAGAAAGTCAAGGAAAAAAATTACATTCATAATAAATAAATATCTCAAGAAAATACTTCTCTTATTCATTATTCACCAATTTTATTTCTTAAAAGACTTAGAGAAATAATAAATAAAAGTGAATCTAACTTAGTTTAAGAACTAAAAAAACTAAGCATTAAGATACCACTTCTGCAAGTCATAAGATACATCCATAAGCTTAATAGAATAATAAAATGTATGTGTTTCAAAACTCTAGGGAGAATAAGAAAATATCCCACAACCATATAAGTATATGATAAGCTTATTGACCTCTTAGTAGGGAAATTACTTCTACCAGAGTATGGAGACATTGGAAGTCTAGTCATCACTGTATCCATAAGAAGGAAGGAAATACCCAATTTATTATTATAATTAGGATTTGATACCAATGACATGACATTATAAAAATTTAAATCACTCTTCCTAACTCGGGTATAATAAACTAATATATTCTTAAATATGGTTGACCAATGCATTGCCAAACTAGAAGGGGTTATAGAAGATGTCTTAGTAATGATAGTCTTGGGAATATCTTGTATATTTTATGATAATCTAGATAAAGATTCAAAAAATATGTTATCCATTTATCTTAG
Source organism: Torreya grandis (assembly GCA_037957365.1). NCBI lineage: Eukaryota > Viridiplantae > Streptophyta > Pinopsida > Cupressales > Taxaceae > Torreya > Torreya grandis. The sequence goes on from JARHVA010007765.1 coordinate 88,103, forward strand.
GAAGGCCATGGTTGGCTATAGTTTTAGCATTCATAAATTATAGGTCTAGAGCTATGACAATTTCTAATGGATTAAAATTGAAGAAAATTTCTTTATATCCACCTGTAAAACCATATCCAGATTCCTCAGATCACTTATGGGTAAATTAAATAGATAAAAATGGAAAAAAAAATTCTTATTTGGTAATGGTTTTAGTTAAAAATCATGTAAATGAGATAGAGGAGTTAATAGGGTATATGGAAGAAGACAATATGGCTCCAAAGATGCTTAGTCTAGCTTCATAGATGCCCATTATGGCTCTAGAGATCACTAGACTAGAGTTATAAATTATCAAATCATCTATACAATATTATCAAAGCATCTTTGAGTACATTAATTATGAAATATATGATTACACACTTCTCTATTAGAGTGTTGTTAGTTAGGCACATAATAATCATGAATCTTTTCTTTCACCTTTCTATTGTCCATTGACAGGTGTGATTTTAGAAGGAGATTCCTTCTTCAAAGACATAACCACCTTAAACATTTTTAAGACTCATAATTGTCCCTTTAATTCTCTCATGAGTGAATTTAGGAATGTTAATTCAATATATCTAGGGACAAAACAAATTAAAACACAATCAACAAAAATTCTAAACATAAATAATTGTTAATTGATGAACAAAATACCAAGGTTTTCTGATGTAGTAATGAGTCATACTAAATATTTTGCTTGAGAATATAGTGACATTAAATGAATTCATCCAAGTGTATGCACCCATCAAATCTACACTGTAAACATTAAACCAAATAGACAACTTCAAGAAGGATAAATTTAACACTATGAGACATGGTTAAAACTGAAATAAGAAAACTATTGTAGGTAGGATTCATATATCCAAACTTGGATAGTCAATGGGTATCACCATTAATAATAGTACCCAAAAAACATTGAAAATGGAGAATATGTATATATTACATGAAACTTAACAAAATAACTATGAAATACTATTTTTCCTTGCCCTTCATAGACCAAGTCTTAGACAATCTAGCTAAAAATAAATATTTTTCCTTATTGGATGGATTCAATGCATACAATCAAATAAGATTAGATCTTAAAGATCAAGATAAAACCAATTTCATATATCCTTGGGGGGAGTTTGCATAAAACATTTTATCCTTTGGATTATGCAATACACTAACCACCTTTTATAGAGTAGTCCTTGCTATATTTTTTGATCTTCATAATGAGTGTGTTGAATTATACATGGATTATTTTGCAATGCATGTGGAATATTTTGATGAACCTTAACCAATATAGATAAATTGTCGACTAGGTTGAACAACACTAGTTATCCTTAAGTCATGAATTTTTTTTTGATAACAGTAGATCGAGTAATTATCTTAGGTAATCATATCTCAACCTAAGAAATATAGGTTGACCCTAAAAATATTGAAGTCATTTCATAGTTTCTTTCACTAAAAATCCCAACAAATATTAATAGATATCTAGGTCATGCAGGTTATTGTAGGAATTTTATTGAGGATTTTAGTAAGATTGTAGCACCTATTTTTTAATTTCTCATCAAGGATAGTGAATTTGTATGGACTAAATTTTTTTAATAACCTTTTGAGATTAAAATTTAATTTAGTATCTAGTCTTAAGAGGTCCCAATTGGTATCAACCATTTCACATACACACAAATGCCTCTAACAATGTTATGGGGGGAGTTATTGGGTAGAAAGATGAAGAAGGTAAGATGTATGATATCTATTACATTATTAAGAATTTAAATCCTACTGAGATAAATTATAAAACTACTAAAAATGAGTTCTTTGATATCATTTATGTTATGAAAAAATTCCATCACTACATCACTGGATACAAAATATTCATTTATACAAATCATTTAGCCATAATATATTTTATGAACAAACCAATGGTAGGAGGTAGGATCATTATATGGTTAATATTATTTTAAAAATTTTATATAAAAATTATTGATAAGCCAAAAAATTCTAATGTAGTTATTGAATTCTTGTCAAGGTTGAATGTTTTAGGAGAATATGAGCTAGTGGAGGATATTTTTATAGATGAAAAATTGTTCACAGTTTCAACTCACTCACTATGGTTTATTGATATGGGTAATTATCTAGCCATGGGTAAGTTTTATTGGGATTTAAATCATAAACAAATGAAACATTTGATCATAAAGAGTGATAACTATAAATTATTTAATGGTGTATTATTCAAATGTGGACTTGATTTGAAACTTCATAGATGTGTATGAGAAGATGAGATATATGACATATTAAGAGGTTACCATGATAAGATATGAGGAGGCCATTAATGAGATAAAAGGATTATTCACAAGATCCTTTGGGATGGATACTATTGAATTTCACTTCACATGAATGTGAAAAGTTATTTTTGGCAAAGTGATACTTTTCAAAGGATGGGGAAACATATATAATCTAATGGAATTATCCTCCATCCTCAAGTGGGTTTAAAACCCTTTGAGAATTATCTCAAGGAAAAGAGTACATATTAATATATATTGATTACATCAACAAATGGATAGAATTTGTTGCCTTATCATTCACTCATGAAGAAAAGGTTGTTGATTAATTATACTACAAGATCTTGCAATGTTTTGGAGCAACAAGAGCAATAATTTTATATCAAATCCCTTAATTTGTATCCAATATGATCAAATCATTCATATAAAACTATCAGATCACCCACAAGAAGTCATCACCTTATCACCCTCAATCCAATGATAAATTTGAAGTCACTAATAGAGAATTATATAAAATATTAATAAGGATAGTAGACATCAGTAAAAATATTGGTAAACTAAGCTAACTAAATTATTTTGGATCTACAACAAAAAATAGAAGTCCACCATAATATTTTATCCATATGAACTTATATATGGTAATAATTATTGGAGATTTTTTAATGATGTCATAATGATGTCATGGAGTTGTTCTAGTGAGTGGATAAAGTAATTTGATAGCCTAAGTGACAATGACAAAGTGTGTAATATGTTTGTCTTAGTATGCTTGAAGAAGGCTTGGTTGATATTCAATGTTGACATGGCTAGAGAAGTTCAGGGATGAGTATGGAGTATTGATCATGTGAAAATGGTATTATAAGATCTTTTTTATGATTGGAGAGCTTGTGTGCACAAGCATAATTCATCTTATATTCCATAGTTTTCATCTAGATAGTTTGGGTCCAGTGGTAAAAAATCTAAGTAGGAAGTTTGCTGATGTCACCTTTGACATGTGTGGATGAGTCAAGGGGAATTGGTCATATATTTATGATCACATTTGTACCTATTTTATATTCACTAAATCTTAGGTCATGCACCTAAGTTCATTCAAAAATATGTGGGTGTAAGTTTGGGCTCTTAGGCATTTTGACAATGTTTTCCCATACTTAGCCAAATTTGTAAAGTGGCAAGAAGAGTTAAGTAAGCATTTTGATGGTGGAATATATTGCACATGTGTATGATTTAAGACAAGGTGATAATCTAGATTTGTTTATTTTTGATCCTAGTTTATTTAAAATTTTAGATCATGCATCAAAGCACGTCAAAAGATATGCATGTGCAAAGTTGGCCTTCCAAGCATATTTTGACATTGTTGGCTCTATGACAAAAGTTTTTGATAAGGAATTTTAATGGAATTATATCTCGTATGCACAAAGGTTTTAGGATTAATTTGATAAATTATTGGATAATCATATGTTAGGATCATATGGTCTAGATTACAAATCATCCATCCAAGCACAACAAAATATATGACTATGGAAAGTTGGCCTTTTATACAGATAAGTAAGGTTCCCATAGTCAAATTTGCACATTCTAAAGTTCAAGAAAGATTGACAGAGCATATTTTATCTAAGAAGTTAGAAAGTAGTGAGATGAGGATAAGTGTATAATGTTTAATGTTGAGCAGAGATAAAAATCAAGCTTCTTCCAAGGATCAAAGATGAGCATGAGATTGTATAGATAGAGATAAATGGTGTGTAATAAAGTCAAGAGGTCAAAGTGATAGTTGTTTAGCATTTCTAAAGAAAGGGTAATATTGAAGAGATCGAGGGAGCGTGTGGAGTCAACATTATAAGATTGTATGAGATAAGGTTAAAGTGAATGAGGTTTAACATTTGAGCACTGGTTCCTATGTGTTAAATATCAAGAAAGATTGATAGTGTGTATTTTATCTAAGAAAAGGGGACATGATATGTGAGCTTTATGTTCAAAGTTTAACTGTGATCATTGACATTTAGATATTTGAATTTAACAAGGTAAAAATTAGTGTCTAATTTTTGAGTCATATTTTTGATCCAAAACAACTTTACTCATGCTATAAAAAGAAAAGATGAAGAGTATTCCATGATGCATCTAATGAACCTAATTTGAATATATATAAGTGTGTTTTGTCAAAGATGTTAAGGTTACAAATTGACTATGTGTTCATACTTATTCTGTAAGTGACCCAAGAAAATTAATTGAGCTTATAGAGATGTTATTTTTGATATCTATTAATGAATTAGATATTGGGGTGTGTTTTAGGATCTATGAGGATGTTTTATTTGCATTATGAAAGTTTTACCAATCGTTATGAAATATGAACAAAGGATTAGAAGGTGATTGTGTGTTCACTCACAATGACTATGTGCACAAAGAAGTGTTTGAACTATTTATGCTTAAGCTAAAGGCTAATGTGATGATTGTTTGACACTTAAGGAGGACATATATTTTATGTTGAATGGGTCCACACATTTGTAAATTGTTCTTGCGTTTTAGTATGCTCGAAGAAGTATCAAAAAGTGAATGGGTCTCCAAAGGATCTAAAAGTTTCTTAGGCCTATTTAAAAGTGGATTGTACTTAAGTATGACCCATGTGAGATGCCTTAAGGGTGAAGACACATATTTTGGCTAACAAATATTATTGTGGACTTAATAATTCATGATTTCTCTACATATATTGAAACCAAAATTTCTAGTTTCTATACTTGTATGTGAGAGAGACTAGTGCAAGGTGCATGTGAGAGTTATGGAGTGAAGGATAGGTAGTGTGCCTATTGGTTGAGTTAATGAGAAGAATAATTTATTGACTATATGTATGACCTTTAGGTAATTTTACTAATTTTAGAATAGTACTCATTCAATTTAAATATATGTGAAGAGGTCTGAGTGTGCATATGAGGATAATTTGAGTGAATTAGGAGAGAGATTCTGGCATGAATATGTGAGAGGCTTATTTGAGATAGAGAATTTGTGTAGGGGTTAGAAAATATATATCCATTATTATATTTTGAAGACATCATTTCTAAGGTGGAGATGTTTAATGGAGGGTCTAAAGGACTTGGTCTTCCTTAGGAGTAGTTGTTCCTTGTGAAATAGATGTTTTAATAAATACCTTTGGTCAAGAGGACATAATCAAGGTTTTTTGGTCTAAAGGAGTTGATCAGTCTCTTATTTGTAATTTATTATAGGATAGTAGTCCATTTGTGTTGTAGGCTTGAGAGTGGGTTTTATTCCCCATGAGGGTTACCCACATGAACTATGTGATATGTTGCTGATATTGTGTATGTATTAAATGTATGATATCTCTTGTTAATGATTCTTGATCAAAGTTGATATATCATGATTGTTTAATAGTTTAAAGGACTAAAATTAAAATTGAAATATTTGGGCTCATTGATTCACCCCCTCTCAGTGATTGTACCTATAACAATTGGTATTAGAGTAGGTCCTTTGGCAAAGGCTTGATAGTTTTAAGGTGATCCAAGGTACAATATGGGTAGTCATCAAGGAGGTTTCTCTACTAAGCAAGCATCAATGTTCAATGGATCTAATTATGATTTTTGAAGTGGTAGGATGAGGACATACATTATATTCCAAGGGTTTGATGTATGGTAATCTATTTTGGATGGTTATGTTTCTCCTTCTATTCCTTTATCTAGTGTTGTATACAAGAAGTTGTTTGAGAACAATTATAAGGAAATGAATGCCATCACTTATGGTCTTATAGAGATTGAGTTCACCAATGTAATCCATTACACATCTACCAAGGAAATATGGGATACATTGAAGACTATTTTTAAAAGAGATTCAAAGGTCAAGCTTACTAAGTTGCAGACTCATATAAGGCAATTTAAAAGTCTCAATATGAACAAAGATGATACTATGGCATCCTTTCTATAGAGAGTTGATGAGATTATGAACATCAACATAGGTCTTGGAGAAAACCTTGAAGAGGCTACTATTGTTCAAAATTTATTGAGTTATCTATCCCCTAAGTTTGATATGCAATTATCTACTATAGAAGAAAGTCATTACCTTACTCAGTTGAAGATGGATCAATTGCATGACACCCTTACTGCCTATGAGATGAGGAAGAATGATGATATAACACCAAAAAAGGAAGCAGATTTCAAGACTAAAATGAAGATAAAGAATAAGTTCCAAGTTAATAAAATTAAGAAGGATGACATCCTTGATATAGATGAGGATGAACTAATTTCTTTGATTTCAAAGAAATTGAGAATAGGTTCAGGCAAGTATAAAGGTAAACTACTCCTCAAATGCTTCAATTATGGTGAGATAGGACATTTTTCTAATAAGTGTCCTCATAAGTATAAGAAGGATGATGATGAAGAGAATGATCAAGGTCATGATGATGGCAAGATAACATTTAGATCTAATAAAAAAAAAGGGATTCAGAAGGTTTGATAACAAGAAGTAATTCAAAGACAAGAAAAGTCTCTACATCAAAGAAGATTGCAGGTCATCAGATGAGAGTGAAGTCAGTGATTTAGAATATGATCATAAAGATGATGGTACTATTGAATATGAATATCTATTCATGGTTGAGGAAGGAAGTTTCTCACATCAAAAGGGGTCTACTTGGAGTGATTTAGATGATGAAGAAGATGAGGTAGACTATGAGATTGCATTGACTAATGCTCATGAAGAACTAAAGATTAAGAATATCAATAAGAATATGAAGTCTAAACTTAAGGGATTTGAGGATTAATTTAGTATGTTTGAGGAAAGAATGGATGAAGATGCCAAAGAACATGAAGATATGGTCAAGCATCTTAATTTTCAATTGGAAATCCTATCTACAAGTCTAAAGGCTAAAGAAGATGAATGTGCAAGGTATGTAATTGAAAATGAGTCATTGAAATCTAAGTTAGAGAAGGTATCTAGTAAGGTAATGTTATTTATGAGATTTAAAAAGAGATAAAGTGATATAGAAAACATTATGAATGATTAAAATCATGCAAGTGATAAGACTAGTCTTGGATACAAAAAAGAACCAAAGACTACAACTCAAGACAAGATGAAGACTAATGTGAACAAGGTGGATCATCCTTTAAAGACAAATCATTAGATAAAGAATGAAGGTACTATAAGAATGAAGATAATTTAGATAAAAAAACTAAATACCATGATATACACAAGTTTTAATGTTTATTGTTACACATGTAATCAATTTGGTCATAGGGATAGAGAATGTAGAAGACCTATTAGAAATGAATTTGCTTGAAACTATTATGGGGGTCATCAGTCAAAAGGTGTAATAAAGGTTGAGTGTTTAAAATTAATGATGTGGGACATTTTGCAAAACATTATCCATTTAAGGTGAGACAAGCTGAGTTTATTTCAAGAAATGTTGAGTGCTACAGTTGTTATGACATATAACACATTAAAATATTTTTTCCAAATATGGAAAGGTATAAAGAGATTTTTCCAAAAGGTATGGTGTGTTTCAATTGTGAATATAGAGGTCACATTGCTAGGTTTTACAAGTAAATGCCTACAAGTCATGATAGGTTTAATTAGGATCCCAGAGTACATGGAAGAAGACTCATGGAGACCAAAGGTGGTAAGTAGGAGTTATGATGAGTCTTCAAGTACAAGAAATATGTTTTCTATGGTGGATAATGCTTCGAAAATTGAGTAGTGACAAGAGCTCTCATTGAATTCTCATGTTGAGAATGAAGAGACCAAGTTCAAAGAGAAGACTAAGATACTAGTTGAGGCTAGTTTTGAAGTAAGTATGGATATATGTGAACATATTGCTATTGCTAATCAAGAATCATACAAAGAATATCAATTGTCTATACCTATTGATGACATTCCAAGATACAAGGTTGATGCTTCAAATGAAAAGGTATGTCAAGATTCCATAGTTGCTCCATGTGTTGTTAATTCTATCTTTGAATAAAAGGAGAGTGATATAGAAGAAGAACCAATTGTCATAGTTAAGACTAAGAATAAGAGTAAGAAGTCTTATAGATATAATAGGATTCTAGTGGTTACTAATGAGATGTGATCCACTCTTAGATTTTCTTTGTTTTAGAGCATTATGGTGTAAAGGATGTCTCTATCTATGCTTCTTAAGAGACTCCTTTAAATGGAGAATCAAGTTTTGTTTTGGTGTTCTTGAGATGGTTCTATAAGACTAGAGTTGAGTATTCTTAATTAAAATAGGTATGTGTAGGTGGAAAATATGCTGAGATGATGTCATGATGTTGATTACTATATATGGAGTAGTATGTAGGGTCAAATTGAAGGTTCCTAGATGGAAAAGGAGGATTTGTGATTTATTAAGATAATATTTTTACTTAGAAAGCTCTATTGAACTTATTTTAGGATGATATAGGTGGTTTTGTGATTTGAAGGTATGTTGAAGTCAATTTGGAGATTTTTGTTGGCTCTCAAGTTTTCTAATTTATGCTTAATAGCTTGTGTTGACCAATTTTTACCTAACAGGCCAAAAATTGGTCCCCTTCTTCCCCTACTATTCTAGGCCAATTCATTTTTTGATTCTGCAAAGAAGATTTTTCTATGGACTCTGCAGGTTAGTCTTTTGGTGCATGAGAAATAAGTTCAAAGAGTGTTGGGTTTTACAAGGCTTCTTCGGGCTCTTGTCTAAAGAAATTTCACAAGGAAGGTTGGCATCTTTGAATCATTGAACTGGTTCAATGCCTTGGTTCAATCAGCAAGTTCATCACTTCGGTTCAAAGCCTTGGTTCAATCAGCAAAGTTCGTCGCTTTGGTTCAATCGGCAAAGTTCGTCGCTTGGTTCAATGCATTAGTTCAATGCCTTGGTTCAATGCTTCAGTTCAATCAAATGGTTCAATCACTCGGTTCACTCAGTCAGTTCATCGGCTTGGTTTAATGCATTGGTTCAACATTTTTTGGTTCAATATTAAAGTTCAACGCAAAGTTCATCGATAGGTTCAATCAAATGGTTCGATGCCTTAGTTCAAAAATTATTTAAACCATTGAACTGGTTCAATGGTTGGTTCAAAGGAGCAGTTCAATGTGAAAGGTTCAAGCCTCTTGAAGGGCAAGTGCCCTTACGAAGGGCAATTCTGGGTTTAAAATCCCTTGCGGAGGGCAGGGAGCACTTCGAAGGCAGCCGAAGGATTTCAAGAAACGCACAGAAAGTCTTAAGGCATTGAATTCCTTTAGATTTTTGTCTAAAGGAATTGCTTCAGAAAAAAAGTTTGAAGGAATTTAGAAGTGCTATGAGAGAGAAAAGGCCAAAGAAAATTCTGAAAGAAGTCAAAGCGATCAGGACAATTCTCACAGACTTTTTGTCCACGGGAAAATTGTCCACGCAAAAAGCCCACAGAAACGGTCCATGGGAAAAAGGGCCAAAGAAAAAATCCGAAGGAAGGTCCAAGGGTGATGGGCCCAAGGATGTCAAATTTGAACACAAAAAACTAGCCATTGGGTATTCAAACGTAGTGAAGGGTGTGCGAACGTCAAAATTAAGATGGTGAAATAGCTGTTTATTTTCAAAATGCCTGAGTGCCAACCAAAAAAGAGCCAAGGAGCTAATGACTCGCCAAGAAGATAGCCCAAGGGCTGAAGGAGATAGAAAGTGACAAAACTAGGGAAAGCCAGAGTGTAAAAAGTGCCAAGTAGCAACCGTAGAAGCTTTGACATGTTTTTTTCTAAAAGAAGCGGAACGTGCCACGTATTCCCTGCAAGGCTCGGTGGAAGACAACAAGTGTCAACCCCTACCATCCCTTCCTTTTTATCTCGAAAAGCAATATGGTGGGCCTTGATGAACTTCTAAAGAGAGTGGAAGCTACCACGTTTCATTTGCCATAGAACTCTCCAAAGGTGTTTGAAGCTTCTATAAATTCAACAAATGCTTCCACGTGTCCTACCAATTTTAGCGGTGGAACACGCCATGTGTCACTTATTGGAATCAGTAGAAAATAGCTAAGGAAAGAAAGAGAGACACAAATGAATTGTCAAGAAGAGCATGAACCTAAATGAATTCAAAGGTTTAAAGGTAGAAGAATGACCAAGTGCAGAAATGGACAAGCAGTCCAAGTGGTGAAGGAAGGCATCTACTCAAGCACTTACTCTAGCAGGTGATATAGTGTCTGTGAATTGATCATCCAGAGGCACAAATGGATAATGGCATGACCTAATTTCTTCATTTTTCATTAATGAGTAGACAAGCCATGTAATCATCTTGAAGGAGCAATCTTGTTTGCAGACAAACAGTGCGGCCCATGAATTCTCATATGATGTTTAAGTGGCTAGCTCTTCCCAATGATCAGAATGCACATGTGTCATTTATAAAAAGGGAACCAAAAGGCCTCCTTTCTTCCTCTATATATTGTAGACTTGTCATTTGAAAAAGGAACTGTCACATTTGTAAGGCGAAGCCCTGTCAAATTTTCACCTAAAATCAATAAATGCATTTTTACCTCTATTCTGGTTAGATATCTCTATGTGTGTCTGAGTGTTAGTTTTGTGTTTAGTCATTGCTTTCTAATGCTTTCATAGGGTTAACACCAATGCACCTAGTGTCTATAATGTGCCATTCCTGTAGGTGACAAGGAGAGCTACACCAAAAAGTGTAGAGACAGAAGAAGCTACTATAAAATGTGCCCTTTCCACATCACCTATGGTGAGTCCCTATTTTCTGTGTGTTCCATTAAAGCCTCCCTGTTAAGTTTCCTACAACCTGGTCCTTTTGCCAATTTAAAGTGTACGTATGTGTTTTTATGGTTTCAAGTGTGAGTGTGAGTAGGTCGAATCATTTGGTGCATCACCTCTTTTAGAGTAGTTTTGTTTTCCTGCAATCTTTCTCCCTTTCCATCCCCCCATATATATATATATATATATATATATATATGTATTAGCACTTATTGGAACAACTCATATGCATCAAAGGGAGCTAGCCCTTACCTAGAGACTCTCCCCTCTAGCTTCACCAGTCCCACAAGGGAGAGGGGAGTTTCCATTTTGACGTGTGGAAGGCAGGAGCTAGGCATCCTGCCCGGGTGCAATCCACTGCGTCAACAATTTTTGGCATGCCTGGTGGGACCCAATTTTTTACACTCAGTAAAGTTTCAGGATTGATGCTGGTCTTGTTATATCAAATCAACTATTTTTAGTATCTGGTGACTCCAATGGTAAGAACTTCATTTTCTAATCAAAGCCCAGTTTGACTTCCTATGCCTAAAGTCACCACACAGTCTACTTCTAAGGGTGTCCCTTTCAAATTTATTTAATTACCTTTAAACTTAGCAAAGAAATTGAGATTTGAGAGGACCCATCCTTATTTAGCAAACCACTTTCCAAAACCTGCTATAAAGAATACCTACACAAGAAGGCTGCGGTTACATCCTATCATAGCAATGGCATTACCATTTGTGACTTTTCGTGGTCAGAGTCCTTTGAATCTCCAATGTTATGACTCAATTCTAGGAGCAACCCTTAAAAGTGTGCCTTCCTTTGATGGATAGGGGCCCATTATAGTCATCAAACACATCATAAATATTGCTAACCTCTGCAATATTCACAATGTCACTAAGGAAAATATTACAATCAGATTGCTGGCATTATCTTTCAAGGGCAAAGATCTTGACTGGTATGGGACTTTGACTATAAATTCAATCAGTTCCTGGAATGAATTGGGCACTCACTTGATGGACCATTTTGGGGAAAAGAGCGATCACCTGTCACTTGCTGAGCAACTGACTACCATGAAAAGAGCCCCACATGAATACATGCAGGATTTCAATGCTCAATTTCAGAAGACATGGGATAAAATCCCCATTCTAGTAAAACCTACTCCTAACTATGCTTTCATGTATTACTTAAGAGCATTGAATAGTGATATCACTATTATGATATAATCCATGGGAGGACATGTGCTATATTTCGCCTATGACATAGCTATAGTAGTTGAAAATTGCTTAGTGCAAGCTAGAAAAATAGCTCCTAGACCCCATATGCCACTTTTCCTTGAAATGCTGCCTCCAATTCAGACTACTGCTCCCACATTAGCTCTTCTACCTAGAATAGAGAAACTAGTTGTTGCTCCATCCAATGAGCTTCATGAAGTCAAGAGTCTGTTGCAAAATATGTCAAATGAACTTGTGGCTATTAAAAGGTAACAAGCTCAAAGCAACTAACCAAACCAGGGATACCAGCAGTATGGTCAAGCTCCGAGACCCCCTTTCCAAAATTACAATCAAGGATAGGGTCAACTTACTCAGACTAGACCCTTTCAAGGTTATAACCTAGGTGCCCCTTCATCATCTAAGGCTATGGTGCCCATTCAAAACAATCTGGTGCAAGAATAGCCAAGTTGTTCAACCATGGGATATGGTCAGGAGTAGGATGTTTATACAAATGAAATGATGGGTTATTACCCAAATGTGTAAGACAATCAAGTAGCTGCCCATTCCCAAGTCTTTGAGGCTCCAATGCAACCCAACATGAGCAACAGTCAGACCCAGCCTGATTCTACTCTCATGAATTATCTGGAAGGAGAATTCTATTCAGTGAATTATGTGGGTGCTATAGACAATCAGGTTGATCATGTTGCAGCCAACACAAGATTCAAAAGGAGAGAAATGGAAGAAGCTCAGGTTGCTACCCAAATGTCAACAATCCTCTCTTCATCACCTATAAATCAAAAAGTCCCAAGCTTTAGACTACCAATTGTACCTTCAGCTCCTCAACCTGCACCTCAGGCTGTAAATAATTCTAAATTTTTTTTGAAGGCAATCCTCGAGTCAATGTGGTGGACCAAATGAAGAAGCTACACATGAACATCTCCTTGTGGGATTCACTATCAATACCAGGGCAAAAGGACATGTTGCAAAAGGAATTGCAGGAGCTAGACGAATAAGATGTCCCAACAAAAGCTGATAATGTTTTGATGATGAGTGGATAGCCTTCCACCTCAGGTCAGGCCTAGAAAGAAGAAAAGGTTCCTCCTTTTTATGTGTCCTTGGTCATAGGATATTTCTTGGTGCACAATTGCATCATTGACAGTGGAGAAAACACTTCAGTGATGCCCAAATGCATAGCTGACAAGCTGGGCTTGAAATACAAAGAAATGACCAAGGGAGTCTTGCATATAGATGGAACCCTAGCAAAGATAGTTGGGGTGGTAAGAGGTTTGAACTTGACATTGCATGCTTTCCTGACCTTCTTAGTTCCTCATGATGTAGTGGTGGTGGATGTCCCTCCTTACTTTGCCATCTGCTTATCCAGGGATTTTACATCCAAGATAGGCAACTATGTAGCAGTGAATTGGTCTTATCTAGTTTTTAGAACCAAGTACATGACTAAAGTCAAGATTGAATCTGAGCCACTCTACAGAGATCATCTGGAACCTTACTCACTCAAGGCAACAAATGTCAACTACATCGTATTGACCAAGAAGAGTCCTAAGTAGACCAATCTCCATCCTCTACCCTTGAAGGAGTTGCGGACCTACTCTTAGATGAATGGGGAAGTGACAACTTCAAGCATGATCCTTACAAATTCATAGAGGAGGTGGGCCTTGGAATTTATTGCATGCATGAAGAAGGTACTTTTGTACCGAATCTGATGAAAGTTAGCCAGGAAAGCTCAGGTCTATGGCAGCTATTTTTTGACGGTTTAAAAAGTAAGTTGGAAGCTGGTGGTGGAGTGGTGTTGGTCTCTCCTTCAAAAGAGAGGTATTTTTCAGCCTTTCGATTCCAATTTTCCTGCACATGCAATGTTATAGAATATGAATCCCTCATCCATGGTTTGGAATGGGTGAGGAAAGGAGGAGTCAAAGAGCTGCAAGTCTTTGGTGACAGTGAGCTAATTGTCAATCAGGTAAGAGGCCAGAATTTGATGAAAAATTTTATACTAAAGTCCTACAAACATAGGGTATGGGACTTAGTGTAAATTTTTTTTACTTTTAATATTTCTTCCATTCCTAGAGAGTGGAACAAACAAGCAGATAGGCTGGCAGTAATTGGTGCCCAATTTGATATCCCTCAGGAGATAGGCTGAGACCACAACTCACGTCACTTGAAGGTAGTGATCCGGCCCTCTGTACCTGACAATGTCACCAACTAGCAGGTCTTCAACAACAATCAACAAATAGCACTCTTCTTATAGGAAGAAGCTGAGTCTGATACAAAAAAACTAGATTAAGATGCAGTAGTAATATGGTAGCCAAATTGTTCAGCTAAAGAAGAATAAGCTCCCCAAAGGTTTGGTCACTCTAGAGAGTATCTTCAATGGAGATGACCAATTGAGAAGTGAAAAGGCATGCATTAAAACAAAGAAGGAGCACCATGAGAAGGTGTAAATATTCAAGGATAAGCTGCTTGCACTTGGGAAAGTGTACATGGACCTTGAAAGGTAGGCCTTCATCTTGTTGTGCCAAGAATTTGTTGATATCTTCTCTTGGGAGTATAGTGATTTGAAGGGTTTTGACCCAATTTTAGCCCAACATACCATTGAGCTAGAAGAAGGTGCCAAACCAATCAAGCGGAAGCAGAGGCCTATCAACCCAATGATTGAGCCTCTCATGCAGAAGAAGTTCACCAAGTTAATTGAGTCTAGGATAATATTTCCAATCAAACACTCTTCTTAGCTAGCCAATCTTGTTCCTATCCAAAAAAATAATGAGGAAATCAGACTGTGCGTCAATTTTAGAGACATCAACAGAGTCTCTTTGAAAGGCCATTATTCTCTCCCAAGCATGGAGCAGATCCTTCAAATGGTGACAGGCAACGAGCATTTCTCCCTCCTGAATGGGTGTTCAGGATACAACTAGATTTTGGCGCAAGACTGTGACCAGCACAAGATAGCCTTCACAACCAAGTGGGGAACATTTTCTTATAGGAAAATGCCTTTTAAACTATCTAATGCTGGTGCCACTTTCCAACAAGCTATGGACATGGCCTTTCAAGGCCTAATAAATAATACTGTGCTGGTATATCTTGATGATGTGACAGTTTTCTCCAAGGAAGCGAGCCAACACATGAAACACCTCAGGCAAATCTTTAAGAGGTGTAAAGAGTTTGGTATCTCTCTCAATCTTAAGAAATGCATGTTCGCTATCCATGAGGGAAAGCTCCTTGGTCAAATTGTTTATTTGAAAGGCCTGACTATTGACCCAGAAAGAGTTCACTCCATCCTAGAGCTATCCTTGCCTAAGCACAGAAAGGCCTACAAAGCTTATTCAACAAGATACATTTCATACAGAGATTTATCCCAAATTTTGTGGAGATGGTCAAGCCATTGACCTCTATGTTGAGGAAGGGTGAGGAGTTCACATGGACAGCACTGAGAAAAGACAATTTTGAAGAAATCAAGCAGGCCATAGCCCAGGCTCCTACTTTGATTAGCCCTGACTTCACCAAAGATTTCAACCTTTACACCTTCATCAATGAAGAGGTAATCTCTGCCATGCTTACCCAAGCAAGTGATGATAACCTTGAGCAACCAATTGCATTTTTTAGCCAAGGCCTAGAAGGTTTTGAAGTCAGATACACATATGTGGAAAAGCAAGTCCTAGAAGTCATACAGAGTCTGAAGAAATTCAGGCATATGTTGTCCAATAGAAAAATCCACCTTATGGTCCCACATCTTAGCATCAATGATTTCTTGATCAACCAAGATCTGAATGAAAAGAGAGCAGGGTGGATCACTAAGGTGATGGAATATGATGTGGATATCAAGATCACCGAACTGGTAAGAGGAAGAGGCCTATGTGAGCACCTTGCTATAGCCTTTAAGTAGAAGAAAGAGGACAGTCTACTAATTCATGATGCAGCTACAATAGAGGAACCAACTATCATGAAGGATTGGACATCAAATGTGAGGCATTTTATTCTCACTGGTGAGTGCTCGCAGGGCCTTGATAGGACCAAGAGGAGATATTTTAGACTCCAGTGTCTCCCTTATGTCCTGATTGATGAAGTGATATTTAGAAATGATCTCTCATGAGTCCTTTTAAGATGTTTAGATGTAGATCAGGCTGATAGGGTGCTATCTGAGTTCCATGATGGGCCAGTTGGTGGTCATTTTACTCCTAGGGCTACTGCAACAAGAATAATGAGAGCTAGCTATTTCTGGCCTACTCTTTTTAGGGACACCCATGCCTGGGTATGAAAGTGCCAGAAGTGCACACTTTTTGATGGGAAGCAACGGTTGGTTGCCATGCCTTTACAACCTATTCAGGTGGAGTAGCCACTCATGCAATGGGGCCTAGACTTCATAGGGATGATTAATCCTCCCTCCAATGCTAGACTCAAGTGGGTCCTGACCACCATAGATTATTTCACAAGATGGGTAGAGGCTGTTGCTCTGAAGGAGGACAATGAAAGTGTGGTCCTAGATTTTTATGAGGACCTAGTGACAAGGTTCAGGGTTCTAATAACCATAATCTTAGATAATGCATTACCTTTTTTGGGAACCAAAACAAGTGAATGGGCACTGAGATATGGTATATATCTCAGCACTTCATCCAATTACTACCCACAGGGGAATGGGCTGGCTGAGTCTACAAATAAGAACCTGATCATGATCATCAAGTGAACCATGGAGGAGAATTAGAGGACTTGGCATGCCAAGTTGAAAATAGCCCTATGGGCAGATAGGGTCACCCCAAAGAGGGCAATTGGCAACTCGCCATACACGCTCATCTATGGAAGGGAAGCTAGGCTCCCCATTTCACTTGAATTTCCAACCTTGGACCTCACTCACCAGCTGCAATTAGAAGAAGGAAATAGCATGGAGGTTAGGCTATGCGAGTTGATGTAGCTCCAAGAGATAAGGGACTAGGCTATGGCTTCTATGACCAGTCACCAACAACAAACAAAGAGACATTTCAACAAGAAATCTTCATCAAAAGGTTTCTTTGAAGGAGACATTGTCTTGAAATGGGATGAGGACCGAGATAAGCCTAAAAAGCATGCAAATTTTGATGCCCTATGGAGTAGCCCATACATAATCACTCAGTGCAAGCAGCATAATGCATTCCAACTCTCCAGGTTGGATGGTGAAGAACTGTATATCCCAGTTAATGGGATACATCTTAAGCATTGCCACTGACCCCCTTTTTCATCATGTATATATTTCCCTTGATTTTATCCTATTTTCCCTAAGTGCCTTTTGCAAATGTTAATAGTTTTCTTAGCTTTGTGTGTGTTTATCTTTCCTTTTGAGGTAAATCTTCATGATTGGTTCTAGAATTTATCAGAGCTATTACTAATCTTTAAGTTATAATTTGACTCCGTGCCCAATGGATTTTGAGGCAACTGGCTTCTAAGCATAGCAAGCATATTCCCCTAGGAGTCACCAATTTGTTGACCATTTTTTTCCCAACAGGCCAAAAATTGGTCCCCTTCTTCCCCTATTGTTCTAGGTCAATTCATTTTTTGATTCTACAAAGAAGATTTTTCTATGGACTCTGTAGGTTAGTCTTTTGGCGCATGAGGAATTAGTTCAGAGAGTGCTAGGTTTTACAAGGCTTCTTCGGGCTCTTATTTGAATAAATTTCACAAGGAAGGTTGGCATCTTTTAACCATTGAACCGGTTCAATGCCTTGGTTCAACGCCTTGGTTCATCGCTTCAGTTTAAAGCCTTGGTTTAATCGGTAAAGTTCATCACTTTGGTTTAATCAAATGGTTCATCAGCTTGGTTCAACACCTTGGTTCAATGCTTTAGTTCAATTAGATGGTTTAATCACTTGGTTCACTCAATCGATTCATCAGCTTGGTTCAATGCGTTGGTTCAACATTTTTTGGTTCAATGTTAAAGTTCAACGCAAAGTTCATTAGCAGGTTCAATCAAACAATTCGATGCCTTGGTTCAACAATTATTTGAACTGTTAAACTAGTTCAATGGATTGGTTCAATGGTTGGTTCAAAGGAGTGGTTCAATGTGAAAGTTTCAAGCCTCCCAAAGGGCAAGTGCCCTTGTGGAGGGCAATTCTAGGTTCAAAATCCCTTGCGGAGGGCAGGGAGCACTTCGAAGGCAGCTGAAGGATTTCAAGAAACGTGCAGAAAGTCTTAAGGCATTGAATTCCTTCAGATTTTTGTCTAAAGGAATTCCTTCAGACAAAATTTTTGAAGGAATTTAGAAGGGCCATGAGAGAGAAAAGGCCAGGGAAAATTTTGAAAGAAGTCAAAGTGATCAAGACAATTCTCATAGAATTTTTGTCCACGGGAAAATTGTCCACGCAAAAAGCCTGCAGAAAAGGCCCGTGGGCAAAAGGGCTAAAGTAGAAAGTTGAAGGAAGGTCCAAGGGTGATGGGCCTGAGGACATCAAATTTGAACATGGTAAACTAGACGTTGGGTATTCAAACATAGTGAAGGGTGCGTGGATGTCAAAATTAAGATGGTGAAATAGCTATTTATTTTCAAAATGCCTGAGCGCTAACTAAAAAAGAGCCAAGGAGCTAGCGACTCACCAAGAAGATAACCTGAGGGTCGAAGGAGCTAGAAAGTGACAAAACTAGGGAAAGCCAGAGTGTGGAAAGTGCCAAGTGGCAACCATAGAAGCTTTGACATGTTTTTTCTAAAAGAAGTAGAATGCACCACGTATTCCCTGCAAGGCTTAGCAGAAGCCGACAAGTGTCAACACCACCGTCCCTTCCTTTTTGTCCCACGAAGCACTATGGTGGGCCCTGATGAATTTATAAAGAGAGTTGAAGCTGCCATGCATCATTTTCCATATAATTCTCCAAAGGTGTTTGAAGCTTTTATAAATTCAGCGGACGCTGTCACGTGTCCTGCCAGTTTCAATGGCAGAACACACCATGTGTCACTTATTGGAATAAGCAGAAAATAGCCAAGGCAATTGAGAGAGACATGAATGAATTGTCAAGAAGAGCACAAACCTGAAGGAATTCAAAGGTTTAAAGGTAGAAGAAAGACCAAGTGTAGAAATGGACAAGCAGTCCAAGTGGTGAAGGAAGGCGTCTACTCAAGCAGTTACTCCAGTAGGCGATACAGTGTCTATGAATTGATCATCAAGAGGCACAAATGACTAACAACATGACTTGATTTATTCATTTTTCATTAATGAGTAGACGAGCTGCATAATCATCTTGAAGGAGTGGTCTTGTTTGCAGATAAACGATGTGGCCCATAAATTCTCATATGATGTTTAAGCGACTGGCTCTTCCCAATGATCAGAACGCACATGGGTCATTTGTGAAAAGGGCACCAAAAGGCCTCCTTTATTCCTTTATATATTATAGACTTGTCATTTGAAAAATGATCTGTCACATTTGTAAGATGAAGCCCTAGCAAATTTTCACCTAAAATCAATAAACGCATTTTTACCTCTATTATGGTTAGATATCTCTGTGTGTTTGAGTGTTAGTTTTGTGTTTAGTCATTGCTTTCTAATGCTTTCATAAGGTTAACACCAACACACCTAGTGTCTATAAGGTGCCATTCCTATAGGTGACAAGGAGAGCTGCACCTGGAAGCGCAGATAAAAAAGAAGCTACTATATAGTGTGCCCTTTACAGAGCACCTATGGTGAGTCCCTATTTTCTGTGTGTTCCATTAAAGCCTCCTTGTTAAGTTTCCTGCAACTTGGTCCTTTTGCCAGTTTAAAGTGTATGTATGTGTTTTTATGGTTTCAAGTGTGAGTGTGAGTAGGTCGAATCATTTGGTGCATCACCTCTTTTAGAGTAGTTTTTTTTTTCTACAATCTTTCTCCCTTTCCATCCCCCCATTATATGTCTATATATATGTATTAGCACTTATTGGAAAAAATCAAATGAATCAAAGGGAGCTAGCCCTTACCTAGAGACTCTCCCCTCCAGCTTCGCCAGTCCCACAGGTGAGAGGAGAGTTTCCATTTTGACATGTGGAAGGCAGGAGATAGGCATCCTGCCCTGGGTGCAATCCACTGCATCAACAACTTGCAAGTCCTAAAATGGGTTATAGGAATTCAAGGTTACTAATGGTGTGAAAGCTCAAATATTGGTCCATAATTATGTAATGGTTGTATTTAGGTGTCTAAGAATTTTCATTGGTGGAAATTAACTGGAAAGGTGCTATGTTGACCTTGTTTGTTTTGAGATTCTAGGATTTTAGGTTCTACTAGAAAAGTGGTTTGCCTTATGAGTTAATGTAGAAGGATTATTAATATTTTTAATGGGATAAATGGGTTGTCAAACCAAGCTTCAAAAATATTTTAAGGATTGTGGTTCTCAAGTTATTCAAGTTTTTGTCAAGTTGGAGGCCTAATTGGGTAGTAGGTCTATGAAGGAAGTATATTGTAGAGGATGAGATAGTTGTTGAAAATTGGTGTGATTAAGGGATCATATGAGAGTGATCTAGATATGAAGTTTCAATTCTTGAAGTTGTGTCTAAAAAATGTTTTGGGTTCTACAAGTTCTAGGTAGGGCTACAAGGAGTCCAAATAGGCATAGTCTTGAATATATGATTTTTTTTTAGCTTCTCTAAAAGAGCAAGGCAAAGTATTTTAAGGTATGTTATAAGTTGGTTCAGTGCATGTTTCCTATTTGGTATAATGTATATACAGAGTTGGTGGTCATGGAAGTGTCTTAAAAAAGAAGGTTGGTAAGCCTACATGGCGGTTCTTCATGGTGTGTAGAGATATGAAGATGCTCAAGATGTGAAATGGATTATAAATATTAGGGGGAGTCCCTCTCAGATGTTTCTTGGTTAGTTATATTATATTTTAGTTCTTTTGTGTGTTCTTTCTTCATTATTTGCAGTGCTTGGTTAAAGAGAGTATTTTCTAAGAACAAGAGCAAGTTTGTCAAGGTAAGAAGAGGTAGGCTCAAGATAAGGGGGTGTTTGTATCATATTTATAAGATGATACTTTCATATTTATGGTATTTTCAGGTCCTTAGGATTATTTGGTTCCCACTTTGTCATTGTCTTAAAGGGGGAGAAATTTCCTATTATGAGAGTGCTTGAAGAGAGATAAGGTGAGTTGAATGATGTTTTTTGACATCAACGACAAGGGGGAGATTGTTAGAGAGTTATCAATGATGTCATAGTGATGTTATGGTGATGTCATGGAGGTGTCTTGGTTAGTGGATGAAGTTATTTGATATCCTAAGTGATAATGACAAAGTGTGCAATGTGCTTGTCCTAGTATGCTTGAAGGAGGCTTGGTTGATCTTCAATGTTGACATGGATAGAGAAGTTTAGGGATGCATATGGAGTATTTATCATGTTAAAATGATCATATAAGAGTTTTAATATGATTTTAAATCTTATGTGCAAGAGTGGAATTCATCTGGTAGTCCATAGTTTTCATCTAGATAGTTTGGGTCCAGTGATAAAAAATTTGAGCAGACAGTTTACTAACGTCACCATTGCCACGTGTGGATGAGTTAGGGGGATTTGGTCATATGGTTATAATAAAATTTTTACCTAGTTGCTATGTTATAAATCTGATTTCATGCACCTAATTTTAATCAAATATATGTGGGTGTAAATTTTGGATCCTGGGCATTTTGACAATGTTTTCCCATAGCCAAATTTGCAAAGTGGCAAGAAGATATGAGTAAGAATTTTGATGGTGGAATATATCACACATGTGGATGATTAAAGAGAAGTTGATCATATTGTTTTTTTTATTTTTGAGCCTAGTTTATTTTCACTAAATTTTAGATCATGCACCAAAGTGCATCAAAAGATATGCATGTGCAAAGTTGGCCTTCTAGGTAGATTTTGACATTGTTGGCTTTATGATAGAAGTTTTTGAGAAGTAATTTTAATGGAATTATATCTTGCATGTATAAAGGTTCTAGGATCAGTTTGATAAATGGTTAGATTTTTCTATGTGAGGAGATCATATGGTCCAAATTATAGATCATGCATATAAGCACAATATAAAATTTGGCCTTCCATGAAGATGAGTAAGGTTCCCATAGTCAAATTTTCACATGTTAAAGTTCAAGCAAGATTGATGAAGTGCATTTTCTCTAAGAAGTTAGGAAAAAATGTGATGAGGATAGGTGAATGATTTTTAATGTTGTTAAGCAGAGATAAATATTGAGCTTCTTTCAAGGATCAATGATGAGTAGGAGATCATATAGATAGATATCAATGGTCTGTATTAAAGTTAAGAGGTCAAAGTAAAAATTCTCTATCATTTCTAAATCAAGGACAATCTCAAAGAGATCAATGGACCATGTGGAGTCAAATTACAAGCTTGCACAAGATGAGGTCAAAGTGATTGAGGTTTAATATTTGAGTATTGGTGCCTATGTGTTAAAGATCAAACAAGATCAATGGTGCATATTTTATCTTAATAGTGGGGACATGAGATGCGAGCTTTGCATTCAAAGTTTAATTGTGACCATTGACATTTAAATATTTGAATTTAACAAGGGAAAAATTAGTGTTTGGTTTTTAAGTCATATCTTTTGATCCATAATGAATTTTCTAATTCTATACAAATCAAAGATGAAGAGGATTCCATAGAAGCTTTGATGAACCTAATTTGAAGATCTGTAATTGTGTGTAGTTAAATATATTAAGGTTCTAAGTTTACTGTGTGTTCATGCTTATTTTACAGTGACCTGAGAAAATTAATTAAGATTATGTAGATGTTGTTTCGATATATCTTGATGAATTGGCTATTGGGGTGTGTTGTAGACTCCATGAGGATGTTCCATGTACATTATGAAAGTTTTAACAATTGCATGTAGTATGAACAAAGGCTTATAAGGTGACTGTGTGTTCGTTCATAATGACTATGTACAAAGAAGTGTTTGAGATATTTTTGCTTAAGCTAAAGGGTATTATGATAATTTTTAGACACTTAGGAGGACCTATAGATCATGTTGAATGGGTCCATGCATTTGGAAAGTGTTTCTATGTTTTAGTATGCTTGAATAAGTATCAAAAAGTGAATGGGTCTCCTTAGGACCTAAAAGTGTCTTAGGCCTATTTGAAAGTGGATTGTGCTTAATTATGACCCATGTGAGATGAATTAAGGGTGAAGGCATGTATTTTGGATGATAAGTATTATTGTGGACTTGATAATTTATAATTTATCTATATATAGTGAAATTAAATGTGTTGGTTTATAGACTTGTATGTGAGAGAGACTAGTGCAAGGTACATGTGAGAGTTGTGGAGTGAAGGATAAGTAATGTTCCTATTGGTTGAGTTAATGAGCAAAAAAAATTGTTGACTATGTGTATGACCTAAAGGTCATTTTATAATTTCAAAATAATTCTCTTATAATTTGAGGATATGCAAAGAGGTCTAAGGGTGCATATGAGATAATTTGAGTGAATAAGGAGAAATATTGTGGCATGCCTATGTGAGAGGCATGTTTGAGATAGAGAGAGAGAGTTTATGTAGGGGTTAGAAAATATATATCCATCATCAAGTGTTGAAGACATCATTTCTAAGGTGGAGATGTTTAAAGGATAGTATAAAGGACTTGGTCTTCCTTAGGGGAAGTTTTTCCTTGTGAAATAGGTGTTTCATTAAATACCTTTGGTCAGGAGGACATAATCAAGGTTTTCTAGTTTAAAGGCATTGATCAATATCTTTTTGTAATTTATTATAGAATAGTATCCCATTTGTGTTGGAATTTTGAGAGTGGATTTTATTCCCATGAGGGTTTCCTATAGGAACTATGTGTTATGTGTTTGATCTTGTGTATGCATTAAATGTATGAGATCTCTTGTTATTGCTTCATCATCAAAGTTGATATATGCTAATTGGTTAATAATTTAAAGGATTGAAATTGAAATTGAAATATATGGGCTCACTGATTCACCCCACCTTAGTGATTGTACCTAGAAAAAGAATCCATTGCTTCTAATTTATTTTGAGTTGTAGACATTAATAAGGACAATGGAGGTAGGCATGAACCTGAGAAAATCACAAAAAGAAAGGATTCTTCAATTGAATGAACTAGATGAAATAAGACTTGAGGAATTACATCAGATAAAGCTTATTCAATATTAGAGGAAGGCATAACATGAGTATCACATCAAGGAATGTAAATTAAAATAAGGATATTGGGCCTTATTATTTGATTCAAAATACTAGAATTTCAAAGGTAAACTCCACACTAGATGGTTAGATCCTTACCAAGTTAAAAAGATTTTTGACAATGGATTTGTTTAATTGATACCAATTGATGGAAAATAGGAAGACACTTCTAGTAAATGGATATATAGAGAGGCTATATCATCGGCCTCATACTAAGGAGGAGTTGTACAATTAGATTTAATCTCAAGTAGAATTTGGTTATATGTAAGAAACTTGCTCTTACATCATAACCAAAGGATGAGATTTTGAGTCCAATAAAGGAAGATGATTGAAAACTAGTAAATGGTGATCCTCTTCCAAAAAAAAGTTTAAAAAATTAAAAAAAAGGGTGAAATTTTTGAAAACCAAAAAATAGATTTTTTTAGGAAACAAATCAATAAAAATAATACTCCTAATGGACTTGTATAATACGTTAGATTGACTTGTGTGTGCTTCTCATCTTAGGACATATGACATAACTAGGAACAAAGACAACCATAGGTAATTCAATGTATATATATTTACTTTTATATGATTAATATTAATTTTGAGTTTTAAAGTGTCGTTTAATATCCACTTTTCAAAAAGGATTCTTCTGAATGGGGATATGTCAAAAAGGGGGTCTCCTAGAAAAGGGGTATTTAAAAAGTTTTTTTTCCCAAAAAAATGAGTAAAGTGGCATGCTATTAAATTATCATTTAAAAATATAACACATCATTAGAAGGATATGATGTAACTATTATGACACACTCAAAAACATTAATAAAAATGGTACTTTCAAGGATCATAATGACAAACACCATTTATGGAATGAAGGAAGGGTCCTAATGGAAAATAAAGGAGAGAATGGTGACATAATTAGCATTGGGAGGAAGATATATGATATATTTTATCACCATAAAATATTTCCACATGCTGAAATAACTATTTATATTTACTAAAAATGTTTAATCTCATAATCGGCTCAGCCCTGAGATATTCAAGAGCCAAAAAATTAATTGTAGACTTTTCAACTTGTACCTTGCTTTATTTCTCAATATAATCATGTTATCTCTTGATTGAAAAAAATTCCCACTTGTTTCCAAAACCCTGTTAATTACACTCTCATTTTCCTACCAATGGTTCTTCATGACCTTGAGGATCTTTGACAAACTTTATAAATGGGACAAAAAAATAAATCCAAGCCTAAATCAATAGAAATATTACTATAGGTTGAAGTTATGGCTAAAATGTTTAATGAAGCAGGTTGGTTAGAATTTATTAAAAAAATTCATAGATATGATGAGAGATTAGTTTAAGAATTTGTTAAGAACTTAAAATGGGAGAATTCAAAAGTGAGAGAAACTAAAATTATGGTTAACATCTTTATCATCAACCAACTATTTGGGATTCTTAATAAAAGAATGAAAATATCAAGTAAATATTCATTCAAAGACAAGATCTAAATTTTTCATAAACAATGGGAGATCATGCCTAAGTTACTCATCAATCCATAAGTGGTAACTAAAGGAATTAAGAGAGAGTCTTTTAGAACATTGGAAGACTGTAGTGTTCTACCCCAAATTTTCAAATTTCAAACAAGGACCCATTATTATAAGAAAATATTCATGGTCAAGATAAACCTTAGGATTAAATATATTTAATTAATCCATGTAACCTAAGGTTATTTTGGGTCTGATTTTAAATTTCAAAATAAAATTTCAAATCTTGGGCATGATATACGATTATTCTATTTATCAACTTTGATTTTATTCCTCATATTGATTTTTCAAGTTTTCGCTAACTTACAAAGCTAATGAAATGATGTTATAGAATTTCTTGACTCTTGAATGTGCACATGATTAATTTTATGACTTAGACTCATTTCATCATTGGTCCTTATCCAAATTCCATGGATATGTATTCATGTCTTGTTGATTCTAAGTTTTTAGGGCTATAATTTGTTAAAGATATCCAAAGCTATGAGATCCATACACCTATCAATGTAATGAATACCCTTAACATGAAGTTCAAAAATTAGGCCTATTTCCTTCATGAATTCTTGGATTCCCCAAGATTAAGACAAGTGGCATCATCATGACAACTTAGAAACCCGAAAACCCTACTAGAAAGAAATACATTGTTAGAATTCTATTTTTTTTGTATTAATGAGAGTCATCCATGTGTTATGATCCTAAACACTTATCAATTAATAGGTCTATGTAAATCATCAAAATTTTCAATTTCATCAGATCTCTAAGGGCCATTCACATGCCATCATCTTGTTAACCTAGAACCTATCAATTGAGGATACATAGTTAAGATCTCATTTTCTCCATAACCTTGAAATCCATCCATGTGTAAGCATATTAGAAGCCCAAAACTTACCAAAAAAACATACAAGGGTTAAAAATGGGAAATTTTTTATAGTCTCAAGAGTCATTCACATGTGACCATCATGATAATCTAGAGTTCATTAAGCAAAGTACACATTTAGTTTATTAGAAACATCTGGAACCCTGAGATTCGATCACATGAAAAGGTCACATTTACTTGATGCTTGTTAATAAGATGTATAAAGTTAAAAATAAAATGAATTTAGATTCATAAGATTGATCAAAGTGGTAGAATCTTATTAACTCATGGCTTATATGGGTACAAAGCAAGATAATAAAGTAAAAAACCTGAGTATGCGAGATTATGATAAGTGTCATAATCTTGGAGTTTCATAGCTAGAATGTAAAGGAAAAATATGATAGCTATGCTAAAAGATGATGCATGAGGAAAGGACACTTATCTTAAGGTGATGAATAGACACTCATGAGAACCTATAAAATTGCCACATGGAAATAGGTACCCACCAAATCTAACTAGAAAATTCAAATTAAAATAAGAAGCAAAACTAAAAGTTGGTATTTCATTAACTTCACATGAATTGAGAATTAAAATCTATTGGCACCATAATTTTGACTAAGTGTTTTCATATTTTGGCATGGAGTAGGAATGGTTCAAAAGGACCATGGCATAGGAAGACCATGGCACATAACTACTAGGTGAAAAAGTATCGTGGCATGGAACCTATTGGTCATAGAAGGAAAACAACATGAAATGATAAAGACATAGGAGGGACCAACATGAGATGACCTAGTCAAAGGAGAGAAAGTCATAGAGAACCCAAGAACATTGGACTTAGAATGAAATCAAAAGACTAGGGGAGTGCATGGGAAGCAAGAATAGTTAGAATAGTGATTCATATGGGACACTTTGACCTTATTGATCAAAGGTTTTGCACTAGCCCATAAGGAATGAAACACATGGCCACCAACATCTAGCATAGAGTGAGGATCTAGGGGTATAAGGACCTGGGTCCTTAAGAAGAACTTATTGTAAGTGCCATGACTCTTGGGTTATTGAGAGTCTGTATGCCATTCGATCAAATCAATAATGATTATAACACTTGGTCAAGGAAAAATAAGTATAAATACCCCTATTAAAATATTTTGTGATGAAATTTTTTTGGATAATAGATGAAACTTTTCCCTTTTTATTCATTAAGCATCTATGTGGATATATCATTTTTTTCTAAGTTGTGACTTGAATGATGTAATACACTAAGTGCTAGACTTAGATATGATTTATTTCTTGATCTTGTTATTGGTATCTTTTATTTTCTAATTCACTAATGTTAGATAATGATGGTGATCCATGTAGTAATAATAATAGTTGTATATGGAACTAGAAGGATCATACTAGCTTATTTGTGCTATTAAACAATCTTTGTCTAGAACTGCATAAGGGAGATATGAACATACATATATTATTATGCTAAAAAACCTTTGGGAACTAGTATTTTGCTACATGATTTGAGTGAGAATGTGAGATTAATCTATCACATGATAGGGCTAGTGTGCTAGCCTATTGGGATAGACCTCCATGCTAGAGCAAGAATTAGCTAAAATAACCCAACATTTTGGTTCCATTATCAGGACACAAAGATCTTGAAGCACAGTTATGGTAAGATGTTTAAATGTATTACGCTCAAAAATATAGAATAATAGGTTATTAGGATTGAAGATAAGTTTGTAGTTTCATATCTTAGATCAATAATCTCTGAATGATAGTGGGTGGAGCATAATCTCCACAGTCCCTTATATAAAACCTTATTTTTGGAGATCCTGATTCTCTTACATTCTTAGCTACTCATATATACTTAAGGATGATCAAGGAATATTAGACAGAGGGAGTCATAGACATTAAAATGATAAAGGGATATAACATGACTTGGAGTCCCATGGACATGAGCATTCAATTTTTAGTAGAGAGGAGTTTGAAATAGCTACATTTTGAAGTACACTATGACCACCTATTCATGTCTTAAAGAATCTAAATTTGAATTCCTTCAAGAGCCACTGGGTCACTATCTCACATTTTTTGCTTTCAAAATTAATAAATTAATTATTGACCTTGGATTGGAAATCATACAAATGGATGGCTAAATCCTTTTTTGCATGAGATCCATATTTGGAAGGGGGGTAAAGGTTGAAGATTATGGGTTTAAAATGGTATCTAACTAGAATGTACTAAAAAAATGGAAGTATGATGAAGCTCAACAAATAATAATGGGATTTATTAGTGTAGGGAGAGATCAAGAGGACATATGAAGTGTTGTTAGGAGTCACATGGAAGCAAAAAAGCATGAGGACCCCATCACTATCAACCTACATTTTATGCCACTTCTATCTTATGAAGGAGAAACCAATTGGATGTAAATAATCAAGGAACCAAGTATAAACCAACCTAGATCTCCCAACATCATGCATGTTCATGCCTTTAAGTTAGATAGAGTACACATTCAAAATTGGGATATAGATAGTTCAAATTTAGAATCTAAACTGGTAAGGAATATTGAAACTGAGCTTGTTGAGGCTCATTTAGATTTAAAACTATCTTCCCCTCTTTAAGGGAATTCTATGTCACAACTTGGGATGCCTATTAAAACTAGTCTTCAAGGATAAAATACAAGCCCAACCTTAGTGAACCAGCCAACTATTGTGCCTCATACCATGGGAACTGCTACTGGAGGTGCTAGAGGAGGACTAGGTGGTGGTGCAAGAGGAATTGGGTTCCTACCTCAAGGGACCAGGGTTGGAGGTTCCTATAAACTACCTGCTCAAACAACTCAACCAACCATGGTATACTATGAGATGACATTATACATACCTAAAAAATGAGGGGTGGAGAATGTAGCTGAGCATGTCCACAAGTGTGAATTGATTTGGAGGGCACGAGGTATCACATATTTTGAATGTAAGGCCACATAGTTTAAAACTATGATTTTAGAGTGCATGCATAAGTAGTACCATAATTTTGACCTTTATTAAGTGATGGTAAATTTTTATAATCTCAAAATAACCTTCCTTTAGGAGTTGAACGTTACTAAATTTGAGTAACACAGTATAAAAATACTGAAGGACATAAATCAAGGACTTACAAAGAGCGTACATGAGTATGATGCAAGGTTTAAAACCTTGATGTATAAACTATCCTTTGAAATTAATGTTGCCAAACATGCATAATGGTTTGTGGGAGGATTGCTACTAACTTTTTGGTAAACCATGTCATAATAAACCTTCACTAGCCCGCACAAGGCCTTAGAAGATGCTCTTCATGCTGAATCAATTAGAATAATTGAAATTGGGATTAGTCCCTTTATGGAGGCCCAAACAGCCTCAATGGCATCACAACTAGAAAATTTAATAGCTAACAATGCACATGAAACACAAAGTGGTGTCTAGTGTAGTGAATACAAAATTAAAGGGCATACAAGGAGAAATTTCCCATGCAAGAACATTTGCATGGTACTAAAACAAAC
The DNA here is from genome assembly GCA_037957365.1 of Torreya grandis. Taxonomy (NCBI): domain Eukaryota; kingdom Viridiplantae; phylum Streptophyta; class Pinopsida; order Cupressales; family Taxaceae; genus Torreya; species Torreya grandis. Next base: position 118,274 of record JARHVA010007765.1, read on the forward strand.
ATGTGGAATTTTCCATGAGGAACATGATGTCCATTATTGTACTATTTTGCAATGGGATACTCAAACTAAGGTATCTGAGTATTTTAGAATTTGTGATGCCTACACTCATGACACTAATGACTATCGATTGATTAGTGATATCCATGAAGCTCAAGCATATAGTGTGATCTAGGAATTTGACTTAAGAGAGGATGGTTAGTATGGTGTTAGTTCCAAAATGAAAACAAGATGAAATAAACACACTAATAGCATAACATCTCTAGGCCTAGACACTAGGGAGATCTTAGTTAACAAAAACAAATGACAAACACAACAAAAAAGCAAGGAATCAAACACAAGAATTCCTTGACCTTCCTTGGATGCTCCAAATGCCTTTGTAGTGGTGGCTTGATGGGCTTGTGCTCATGAAATCCTTGGAAATGGAAGCTTGCCTACCTCCATCTCTCCTTGGCACCTTTGGCTTATGGCTTATCTTGGCTTGAAATCAATTTGGCATTATAACACTATCTACTACTACTACTACTACATGGTTCATCTGGGAAAACATCATAACACAGTTTGAGTGTCCCCTAAGTTTCACTATGATCATGGTACACACTTTTTTAATGAAATGAATTGCATCTTACTGGCCAAGTTCATGATCATGCACCACAAGATAACACCATACCACCTACAAGCCAATAGAACTACTGAAGCCTTTAATAAGATCCTAGGTACCACTTTAACAAAGATCTACAATATTTTTTGCATTGACTGGGATGATAAAATGTCTATAGTACTTTAGGCCTATCAAACTACTTACAAGGGCCTAAAAAAAATCATACCATTAAACTTGGTGTATGTTAAGGAAGTAATGATGCTAGTAGATTTCCTAGTGCCATCCCTTTGCATCATGTGCATAGGATAACTAGATGATGAGGCATCCTTAAAAGCATAATTGGATAGTTTACTACAACTATATGAGACCCAGTTCCTCGCTCATTGGAGCCAGGATGTAGAGAAATGTAAGAAAAAGGTATAACATGTTTTCCATATCAAGAATAAGACTTTTTTCTAGGAATTAAGGTCTTGTTGTATGAATCTAATTTCACATGCCACCCTAGAAAACTATGCATACACTAGGATGGCCCATTTGTCATAGATATCATTCGATCAATTGGGGCATGTCAACTACAAATAATGGATGGTTAATTCCTCTCAAGACACTATAATGGAAGTTAGCTTCAGCTATATTTTAGAATAACTAAAATTTTTATAATCAATAAGGATTATGCCATTAGATTAGGATTTAATTCTTTCAATAAAAGTACTGCCTTTGTTGCGTACAACTTTTTCTATATTATAATATGTTTTTTTTATGTTTTTATTTTCATGGAGGACCATGAACTATTTTAGTGTGGGGTAAATTTATACATGAAAGGGTAGAAATAAAAAGTGTAGAAGTTAAATGGGCACATAATATATGTGGGCATGCAAGTATTATGGGTGTGTAGGTTATTAAGGGCATGAGAGTCATTTAAGGCACTAAGGGGTAAAGTTCCTGCTTTATGCTAGAAATTTGAAATGGGACAATTATCTTCCACCACACTAAAAGGGAGGGTTACAAATGTCATCCACTTCTAAGAAAAGTTGTGAGAATGGATGTGCCATTAATGTAACAAGGTTAGTTATGGAAAGAAGCATGCCAATTACATGATGGGACAAAACCATTAAGGCATTAATTGCATAAGGCAATGTTCAAAATATAGTGGCCATTAAAAGATACACATTTATGCTATGAAGTGATGGGGAGAAGGAGTAAATTAATGAGGTAAATTCCCCCTCATGGAGTCTATAAATGGGTGAGTTAAATTAGTTTTACACATTACATTGCATTGATTCTTGAATTACCTATAGCCAAGAACGAATGATGAACTAGAGCCGAAGAGTAAGCAACTACACCAGAGTTGAATTAATAAATTTATGAGTAGAGCAAAGTGTTTATATCCTTGGCAAGTCATGTAGGTTGTTACCTAAGAAATAAGAGTTATTTTAAGACCAGATTGGTGGAAAGAGGTGGAAATTTTTGAAATTATGGGTTGTAGGTCAAGCTACCTTATGCCTTCTCCATGTAGTACTTCATAGACTCCATTAATTAGATATATGATGAATAGTTGATTATTTTATAGGTAGAAAGGATCGACATGGAGCTTCACACCCTCCAAAAAATTTATGTATATCCATGCAATAAGGCCTATGTGGAGAGGTTAAAGATGAACTTGACCAACATATAGGTCAAGTAGACCCTAATCGGGGAGCAACCTCATAGGATGTTCTACATGCTTCACCCCTAAAATCACCTATATAATGGAGAACCCAAGGAAAAACTTCCCCAAACACTAAAACTAATGAATAAGTGACTAGATGTTGGTATAAGTTTAAGTGTACAATAGGCCCCCCAAAAGAGGTAAAGGATGACAGAGGCACAACCCTCTAGACTGATTGCTTCCTATCCCTCCATGCCTCTTCCACCTCACCCTTCACCTTCACCATCTCATCCATATACATCCCCTCCTCAAACTTCTCCATCCCCTTCTCACTCTATACCTCCATACTCATCTATTCCTGACCCATCATCCCCTCAGCCTACTCCTCGCCTTTCCCCTCCACCTTCTCCACTTCCACCTCCACTTTCTCCTCCTCCACCTTGTCAACCCCTACCACCATCTCTCCCAAGTACCACTACCATAATATATACCCCATAATATCATCCAAGACAAGAACCCTAACAAGATTCTCCTTAGGTACAGATCCATAGCTCGAGATCAGATTTTGTGAAAATTACCTCCCCAATGTAGGAGAAGACCGCATCTAATGACTCCCTATTTGATGTTGAGATATAATACAATGAAGAGAAGGATGGTTCAAAATATAGTGACATGTCCACTGGTAGACATCAAGAGTTTGAGATTTAATGGGAACCCAATAAGGGGAAGGAACTAGCCAAATTAGAAGGGCAAGAATATGTAAGAACAATAACCACTATGCATGAATGTTACTAGTTTGGTGTAAAAGATAGAAGACTTTATCTTTGGCCACACTTCCATCCTAAGGAATTGAATCTTGAGACCAAGAATTAGGTTTCATTCTTGATAAAAATTTATAATGAGGAGTGTGAGTTTGAGTTCCCATTAGAAAGTGTCTCCTTAGGTCTAGATGCTCTAGCATTGCCATAATAAATGAGGGTTGATCCACAAAAGTTCACCCCATTGATAGCTAGCACTACATTTTTGAAACTTGGCATAGAAATAATGTGCCAAAACATTTTTTTGGATTCTAAGGCATGCATGATGAAGAGCAAACATGCCAAGGTAGTGGGCATGTATAATAAAGTACTTGCAAAGAAGCAAGTGCTCAACGAGGAAGTGGCCTCTATGAAACAAAAGATCCAAGAGGCCATGGAGGTAAAATTAAGGGTTTTAACCCTTTATAATTTTTTTTGAAGGAGTATATAGTACTTTATATTTCATACCTCTAGATGGGGATGCCATTGTAAAGTTAGAGACCCTAGCTGAACTATTTCTCAAGAAATACAAGGAATAATCCATGCCAAGAGACAAGGGGATATACATTGTTGAACAATTCACCATGACCATTGATGTCTATAATCACACATTGGAGAGAGTTGGAGAAGTTATCCACATTTTGTATGGCATTTTTTTGCACCTAAAATGACCTAATAAATTCTTAGAGGCTCGGTTCTAAGTTGAAGAGGTCCTAAGGTAGCAGTCAATTTATGTTGTGCTCCTAATAAAAGATCATGTTGAGTACATGAAAGAATTTAAAGACATGTAAATTATGGAAGATGATATGAATAACCATCATCAATAATTAAATGCAAGTTTTTATACCCTTTAAGGATATGTTGATAAGGAGTTTTTCACACTAGAAGACATCCAGAAGGATTCTAGCACAACCCTAGATGAATAGGTAAAAAAGACTGAGACTCTGACCCAACCTAAGGAATTAAAAACATTTATAGAGTAAATTGAAGGAATAACTACAAAGTTTATAGATGCATTTTCCCATTAGGATAATATAAAAAATGAACTTGAGTATAAGGGGACCAAATTTTTGGAATACACTAACACATCTTAGTCTGGGATGGAGTAAGAGCATAGTGTGGAGTGATGTTGGCTCCAAAATTTTGACTAAGTGTTATCCTATTTTGGCATTGATCCAACATGATGTGGAAGGACCATGGCATGAGAAGACCATGGTACATAACTATTAGTAATGGAAACACCATGGTATGAAACCTATTAGGAATAGAAGGACAATGATGTGAAAGTATAATGATGTAGGAGAGACCAGCGTGGGAGGACCCAATCAAAGGAGAGAAAGTCATAGAGAACCTAAGAATATTGGAATTGAAATGAAAGTGGAAGACTATGGGAGTGCATGAGAATCAGGATTAGTTAGAAGAACAATTCATATGGGACATTTTGACCTTATTGATTAGAGGTTTTGCACCAACCCATAAGGAATAGAACACATGGCCACTAATATCTAGCATTGAACAAGGATCTAGGGGCATAGGGACTTGAGTCCTTAGGATGAACTTATTGTACGTGCCACAAATCTTAGGTTATTGAGAGTTCATGTGTCATTCACTTAAATAATTAATGATTGTAACACTTGGTCAGTGCAAAACAAGTATAAATACCCTTGCTAAAATATTTTGTGATGATGAACTTTTGGAGAATAGATGATGAAAATTTTCCCTTTTTATTTATGAAGCATCTATGTGGAGATATCATATTTTGCTGAGTTGTGACTTGAATGATGAAATACACTAAGTTCTAGACTTAGATATGATTTATTTCTTGATCTTGTTACTGGTATCTTTTCTTTTCTAATTCACTAATGTTAGATAATGATGGTGACCCATGTAGTAATAATAATAGTTGTATCTAGAACTAGAAGGATCATACTAGTTTACTTATGCTATTAAATAATCCTTATTTGGAACTACATAAGGGAGATATGAACAAACATATATTATTGTGCTACAAAACCTTCAGGAGATGATCTTTCACTATGCACTTTGGGTTAGCACGTGAGACTGATCTCTCAAGTGATAGGGCCAATGTGCTAGCCTATTGGGATAGATTTCCATGCCAGAGCAAGAATTAACTAAAATAACCTAATAAAATATTGATATCTTGGTGATATATGTAGATTTTTGAGCAACATCAAGTCATCATTGTCATTAATCAAAATTGAGAAATTTTACAATTTGAGTTATCCTACTACCTAAATCCCTATATTTTATTTTAGAAGATCTGCAAGTATTTTCAGTCACCTTAAGAGATTTTTTTAGTGATTTATAGTATATAAATGGCATCTTTTTCTCAAATATGAAAACACCCTTCCTCATACACCATCATAGATGGGCTTAAATAAATGGACACAGTGTTTAATAAGGGATATTTAGAATTCCAATTCACTCACTATTCAACCATCTAGGATAAGGTACAAAACATAGTGATATTTAGAAAAAGACCAACTGTCTGAGGATGATCAAAGATGCATTGATGATTTGCTAGAAATAAAGGTTATGGGATTTCATAACATAACTAAAAAATATGAGGTAATGCCTTATATTTTCCTACTATGAGATATTTTTATTAATGATGCTATTCTTGGGTATTTCCTATACTTCAAACTTCATATAAATGTAGTAACTTAAATTTGTAGAGAAGCATTTGATAAATATTTATAGCTCCCAATGCCAGAAGTAACTTATGACTAGGTGTCTACTAATGCCTAGTTATAAGAGAACACAATTGATGGGAAACTTAAGCATTAGATTAAGAAAGGAGAGAAATTAAATATTTAGGGTGTTATGTCTTTAGTCCCCATAGTTAAATTTAGGTTAGGGATTCTAATAGCCATGGATTTAATGAAAAAAATATATGGTTTTTCCATCAATATCTATGTACATAAAGAATGGATGTCCCTACTAGATATTATTTTGAAAAAATTTATGGTACTCATAGAATTATTAGTAATAGGGTAAGGGAACAAATTTTCTAATTTTATTAGATTCCCTTTGATGGAAATTTCTACATGGTCATATGTGATGGATGCAGTTATGGGAACATTATATAGAATTCATGGGCGACCTTGGGAGTTGTCTATTGAATATATTAAGAGCATGGTTTGCGATGATTTATCCATTTTTCATGTCTATAGGTTTATATATGAAATTAAAATGATTTTATAGGATATTTATCCTCTTTTTTACCAATCTATCTATGGGTGTCAAATGCTTAGGCTTTTTGAGAACATGAGAAGATGTATAGAAAAATAAAGGGATTATTGGTATTATCTTGATTAATAGTTTTTATTATTGGAATATATCAATACATGGTGATTATTATTGCTCATCAAAATACCTTTCCAATGAATTTAAAAATTTCCAAAATGGATTTTGGATCTAAAATTTATGGATAGTGGAACTTGGACCCTACTTTGCAGATGTCAGAACTTTGACCTGCTTTCATAGCTACCTCCTTTTACACTACTTTTGAACCTCAAAGTTCCTTAAGAAAATATATTGGGCTTGGGACCATGAATATTTAATATAAAATTTCCTCATCAAAATACATTTACATTTCACTAAATGAGATCCAAAATAGAGTTCAAATGTAAATGTTATGGATAGGGGAATTTGGACCCTACATTACAACTGTCAGAACTTTGGCCTTTTTTTGTAACTACCTCCCTTTTTACTAATTTTAAACATTATCATAAATAAAATATATTTGGTTTATGAGGATTCATTAATCAAAATGCATTTTTAGTCAATTGAACGAGAGATAAAATGGAGTTCAAATGCAAAAGTTATGGTTAGGGGGAACTTGAACCATACTTTGCATACAGGGGTCAGATCCTAATAGCCTCTTAAAAAATTGTTATTTTAGGAATAAAATTTGATCCTTTACTCTAATTTTAAACTTATTTGTGGTGTTGGAAAACTATTTCCATTATGGATGTGTTGAAGGAGAGATTGGATACATGCATTTAGATAGACTAGATGAAGACAAGGTCAGTTATACAATGAATCTATTTGATGAGGGTAGTAGCCAACAAGTGAAAGAAGAGACTCTTTGATTTATAGTTTCCAAAATTTATTTTTGAAATGTTATCTTTTACAATTTTAAAACTACGTTCTAGCATGGGTATTTTTTTTAGTTTTTGAGATGTAACATGCACTTTAAAAAGGTCAAAGTCTACTTTAAAAAGTGCAATTAATTCTATTTTTAGAAAAATGCTTTATTAAGTCAAATATTGAAGGCTTCAACCTTTTGAGATATAAATAAAATGCATGCAAACATTTTAAGGAGGTTGTTTCTTCTTTTTTCTCAATGTTTGGGTGAGAACATGTTGTAACTTATGTGTACATATACTTCTCTAGATTTATGAATATGAGAATACAAACAAATGTGATGAATGTTGCTTTGAAGAGGTGTTAATTTTATTTGGTTATGGAATGTGATTTTTTGTTTATAATTAGAGGTATTCATTAATGATTCAATGTTTCTTAATTATATGAAATAATGATGCAAAATTTGGTGTTGTGAATCTTTATAGATGGAATTTGTACCATATGCATGTAATATGAATGTAGGAATGACTTTGTGCTTCCAGGTAACCTTCATCCTCCATGTATTTTTTATGTGTTATTTTTTTCATTTGAGAGAAAAGGTTCCTCTTCATTTTATATTCATTTTTATAGGTTACACAAATGGTTCTTTGAATTTAATCCATTGTGGGTTTCTCCTCTTTTTCCTTCATATCCCATCTCCCTCTACTTCCTTTCATTATTTCCCCCCTTCTATTTCCATTTCAAGATTTTTGGTTAAAAAGTACATAAAAATCCCAAAAGACCCATATCTAAAGAGGGAGTTTTTCATCCTCAACATAGAGGAAAATCACCCTTTCCATGGTGATTTCTCTAATGTTGTAATTTTATGTCATTTCCCATTAGGTGAGTCATTAAAACTAACAAAGAAAGTGCAATGACATAAAATCTTGCCAACATGTTCTTGATAAGGTGGTAGATCATGAGATTGCAAACCAAATATATAACATTGTGGATGAGGACCTTATTGCTAATCATCAAGGGTAGTACCATAAAACCCTCTCACCATATACCAAATATAGTATTTAGTGAGGAGGCATCTCAATGTAGTTGGCAAGGTTAGGGCTCACTATGACTTAAAAGAAGCAAGACACAAAGCTTGGGACCCTAAGGTAAATGTCAAGAAATATCTTAGTGATCTCATGAATAAATGAGTATATATTCTCTATGAGCACAAATTTTTTGAAAATGATGAAATATTCATGAATGCTCATGATGACTCTGAGGTCTATAAATGGATGAACAAGCACAATATGTTAGGAATGGTAAAAACATTCCAAGAATCCAAGATTTTAAGAGTTATCAACAAAAACATCCTTAAATAAGATGTAGATAGACATGAAAAAATAAGGTAAATAATATATTATTCAAAATAAGACATACTAGTACATTAGGAAGTTCTTGCATAAGTAGGGAAGGTAAAACTAGAAACTAGCCTAAATAATCAATGTGGGATAAATCTTCACATACGACAAATTAGGAAAAATATGAAATACCTAGCTATAGCCTAGAAAAAATGATAAATACATACTCTAACACCTACCTCAAGTAAATCTATGGGCTAACAATAGCCAAAAATGAAATAATGGCATATCCATAGTATGAGTCCTGATAACTAGGCTTGATAAGGTATTCATGTACAATATGTATCCATGAAGTAAAAAAGGAACATGTCCTCATGAACACCTCCCAAAGAAATTTTTTGAAACCAAAAGCATGCCACACAACTCAAGAAAATGAGGTAATGTAAAAGGCTTCATGAATATGTCTGCAACTTTCTGCTGAGTCAGAATGTACTCCAAGCTAAGAAATCCATCTTGAATGTGCTAACGAATGAAGTGCATATGTAACTCAATGTGATTGGTAAACTAGTGCTCATATGGGTTACAATATATGTGAATTACACTCTATTTATCACACCAAATTAAAATAGGTGAATCTTACATGAAGTCAAACTCTACCAAAAACTGACAAAGCCAAAGAACTTATTGACTAGTTGTAACTACTACCCCATACTCAACCTTTGTAAATGAAAGTGAAATAGCCTACTACTTATTTAACAACCAAATAATAGGTGAAGAACCAAGATAAAATATGTAGCCATAAGTGGAATGATTTTCATCAAGATAACCTACACAATTTGAATCACTGTACCCAACCAAGTAGAACCTTGGGTGTAGTGTAATCTAAAATGAGTAGTGCCTCATAGTTATCATAAAATCCTCTTGGAAACTTGTCAGTGAATGTCATGAGGATCATGTTCAAACCTAGATATAAGTTCAAATTCAAATGAAATTTTAGGGTGATAATGGGTCAAATACATAATATTCCCAACCATTTGCCTATACAAAGTAAGATCACAAAGAGGAGTAATACAAGTGGAAATGAGAGTCACTCTAGACTAAAAAGGAGAGGGACTTGGATTGTAATCAACCATACCAAAACATTTAAAAAGATCAAGGTTGTACTTCTACTGACTCAAATAAATCTCTATATCTAAATGTAAAATTTTTAAACCAAAGAAGTACAAAATACCACGATTTTTCATAACAAACTATGTTGAAATTGCCTATTGAATAGCCTAAATTTGAGAAGAAGAATTATTTTTGAGAAGCAAATCATCAACATACAAGACTAGCATACCAATGTCCTCCCCAATACACTAGATATGTAATGTGAGATTGGAGTGGTAGAGATCAAATCCAATAGGGAGAATAAAATAATCCATCTTCTCATACCAAGACTGAGGGGCCTATTTGAGACTGTAAAGAGACATTCAAAGTTGATAAACAAGAGAAAGATCATGAACAAACCTAGTAGGTTGTTCCATATAGATTTCATCTTATAAATCTCCATGTAAGTAGACACTCTTAACATCCATATAAGACACTAGCCAAACCTATGATCTAGTAAGAGAAAGTACAAGTTGAACATAATCCATCTTGGCAATGGGTGCAAAAGTCTCAAAATAATCAATACCTTCAACCTATGATAACCCCCTCTTAACAAGATTTGCCTTATACATATCAATGGACCCAATGGATGCATACTTGGTATGGTATATCCATTTTTACATAACCAAATTTATTCCCTTAGGAATAGATACCAAATATGAAGTATGATTCTTCATCAAAGAAGAATACTCATCTGTCATCACATCATCCCACTCCACTATCCCATGAGACTGTGAAAAAGATTGTGGATCCCTAGAGAATACTTAACATAAAATTTCAGCACTTGTAGAATGTGTATGATGATGTCTAGGGGGTAGAAGATCCTATATAAAAGGTGTTTTCTTAGAAACTTTAGTACAAGCCCATAATGTCATAGTGGCAACATAAGTGGGAATAGGATCTCCAACACCTATAACCTCCGCAAGGACCTCTTGAACTAACCCTCAAAGAAGGAATCCTCAAGAGGAGGTGATGAATCATCAAAATAAGAATAAGAATGTATGGAATAAGATAAAATGTCATGAGATGTGAAGTGCTAATCAAATTATACATGTTCAAAAATGAACATCATGAGTATAAATATATAAAAGATGAAAAGATCTCATGTCCTCGCAATACCTTACAAAAATCAAAGGTTTTCTCTTATTATACAATACTTTCCTTTTCTTCTTTGGTACAAATGACCAAGCATGGATTCTAAAGGCTCAAAAAAATGAGACATTAGGCTTGGTTACAGACCAAGCCTCCTATAGAGTCAAATGCTCAAGTGCTCTATGTGGTGTGTATTTTTGAATGTAGTTCACATAATTAATCACCTTTTCTGAATAGGTAAGAGGTAAATCCCATGAATTCATCATATAGTTAGACATCTCCTTCAAAGTCCAATTCTTATATTATGATAAGCCATTCTTTTATGGAGTATGTGAAATAGAATGTTGGTGAATAATAACATGAACTAGAAAAAAATTAGATAAATCTCGACTGAAGTACTCCCCCCATTATCTGTACAAAGCTTCTTGATGCAACTAGAACACTATTTCTCAACCAAATCCTTAAAGACTTTGAAGTGAGTAGAAAAATCACTCTTGTACTTGATAAAATAAAACCAATATCACCTCAATAAATCATCAATAAAGGTAAGTGCATATTTATCTCTATTAAAATGAGTAGGAAAGACCATCAAATCATTGTGCATAAGCTTAAATGGTGAAGAATCTCTCATGTACAAACCCTTATAAAATGGATATTGGCATTTTTTCCCTAATGCACAACTAGGGAAAACTCCATCAAGATATGAAACTATAAGAAGATCCTCAACCATATCATGAGTGCTCAACTCCTTCAAATATCTATAATTGATATTTCCAAATCTCTCATGCCAAAGCCCACTCTCAAAATTTGCATGAGAAACCAAACACGTCCCTAGAGGAGTATCATAAAAACCCTCAAAGTAATAGAGTTGATAACTATGATAATAACACCCTATGAAATAAGTGTGTGAGGTTATAAAAAATCTCAAACTTTAGCACCTTATGGTGTGAAAGTCACTATATTGCCTTTAATAGAATGAAAAATCTGATAAATTAAAAGCAGATTAGTAGTGATGTGTGAAACATATAATACATCATTAATGCGACCATCATCTAGTTTTATGTCACCCTTTCATTTAATAAAAATAAAGGAAGAATCTCTAACCTCTATGTTGCAAGTGGAACTCAAATTAAGAGATAGAAAGGACTCATTAGAAGTAGTGTGGTGTGAAGAACCAAAATCTAGAACCTAACTATCTAAAACAAGTGAGTGTGATCTATCGACAACATTAAGTTCTTTCCCATACTCATGAGATAGAGAAGTAGTGGAGATATAAATCTTGTGTTTCTTGATGGCATCATATAGTGATTTAATTATCTTAAAACACCTAAAATCTTCATGACCAGTCCCCCCATAATAGGAGCAAGATAGGTTAGACTTATTCTTGAATTTGGAAGATGATTTGGGTTTAGATGTGTTGGTGTTGGAATTAGGTGCACTTTGAGATGGAAGAGGAGTGTTTTAATTCTTACTCTTTGTTTTTCCTTTGTTCTTAGTATGTGATAATAATAATTATTTTTGAGAGGTGGAAGACTCAAGGTGAGACATTTTGGATTTCTCTCTAGTAAGTCTCTCAAAAAACAATTCTAAATCAGACATTTTGAATGTGGCACCTAAGTCATCCATGCTAGATAAAAAGGTAGAAGTGAATATTTAGAATAGACCACTCAACTTGGATAAAATCAAGTACACACACTCTTAATCTTTCTTATCTCATCCACTCCCCTTCAACTATGTCAACAAATGCTTAAAATTAGTGAGGTAGTCTAACATAGAGGTAAAGTAATTGGGATTGAGTGAAGTAAGCTCCACTTCAAGTTGCATGGATCTCATGTGATCTAATTTTCCAAGTAAACCCTTTAACTTATCCCAAATTTTAAATGGAGTATCACACCCATTCAAATGAAACAAAAAACTATCACTTACATAAGTCTATATTAAACCCATACACTCATCAAACTTACATTGGTTTTGAAAATTTTCATACTCTCTTATGAACTATGGTTTTTTTTCATTCATATGGGATCATAATCCTTTGTGTTTGATGATTGTTTCCATGTTATCTCTCCATGTATGGTAATTATGTGTAGTTAAAGGCTCAAAATGATCAATACTAGAAGTAAAATACGTGTTAGTGAATTACCAAAGAGTAGAAAGAAAAAAGGGTACATAAATCAACACTGAGATAACCCCCCCTAAAAGATTGTATTAAAGAACCCTCTCCCCCCCCCCCCCACCCCCCGCATTTTGGCACTTTATAAAAGTAATAATTTGTTATAAAGTGATGACACAAATGAATAGAGAATTAAAAACCATATATTTTAAAAAAAATGAACTCAAATTTGATTTACGGTTCAAAAGATATGGGCTTTACAAATTCTTGTAAATGGGTCAAAAACATTAAAAATGATACTGCAAACTAATTTTAGTGACCAAAATGGAAATGAAGGTAGGCTTACAACCACTCATTTGAACTAGAATTAAACCATGAATTCTCTCAAGTAAACTAAAGTGAAAAATAATTAGCTAGGTGACCTTTATGTGCATGGAAGTGAAATATACTTCCTTTTGAGGCAAAAAATATAGCTTAATAAAGAGAATTATGAAATATTCAATCGATTTGAGAGGAAAAAAGAGTGGTTTTACAACTTTAAGTAATGGAATAGGTCTAGTAATGGATCTCAAAGTTGAGTATAGACTTCTTCATGCACTTTTAATGTTGTAAATTGACACCTAGAAAAAAAACCTAGATTTCACATAGAATACTCCAAGTGCTCTTCAAATATACACACAGTTACAATAGAGACAAAATGGAGAGTTCAAATGTAGAATATGTATAAATAAAATATTTCCATGCACATAATATCCACTTCAATTCCTTAACTCTTCAACAACTCCAAAACAAAGTGCAGACCTTCCAACACCAAGCTCTCCTAGAAAAGTCCAACATTGAGTGTTGCACAACAAAAGGAAATAAAAAATATGCATATCAAAAAAGCCAACTCCATGCTCCTCTCAAATGAAAATTTTCACATGGACTTGTGCAAGAAATAAAAAACTAGTGGCTTCTCTCTCCTCTAGATCACCCAAACTCTACTTCCAAAAAGGAGGTAGTCCTAGTAGATACAAGGCAACATATATGATATTTTCTAGATAACACTAGGCTTTAAAAAATTTCAATGCCTAGCTATTATGTAGTCCAAATTTGTAATGCTTGACAAATAAGAAGAATTATAACAATGAAAGATAAGAGGAATGATTGTTTAACATATTTCCAACATTGAAGATAAGAAAAAAATGCAGATCGCATGCTCCACCAAAGCAAAGGCCAAAACAATCCAATGCCTCCTTATGCCAAGAAAGGAAAAATCAAACACCGCCTTCATCTTCTAACATAACCTCGATCCTTCAAGAAATCTATATGAAGACTTCTATTTTCATTCACACAGGTCTTCAACAAAGAAGTGTGTAGTCTTTTCAAGACTCAATGTAATAGTGTAAAAAGAAAGAAAACATCGCTTAAACTTCTAGTAAAAAACTCCACAAAGGAAAAAAAAACTTCAACTACAAATATATTACCAAAAATTAATTCCAACACCTCTTGTAGAAAATGTGTAGTCGATAAGAGAAGTAGAAGCTTAGACAAGGGGAAGCATCTAAAAAATCATAGCTAAAAGGATGGTTGAAACTCTTCAAAGCACTGGTACCATGTTAGGAATGGTAAAAACATTCCAATAATCCAATATCCAAAGAGTTAGCAAAAAAAGATCAGAAAATATGCCACAAATATGATATGAAAAAATAAGGTAGATCATATATTATTTAGAATCAGACATGCTATTTAAATAGGAAGCCCTTGCATAAGTAGGCAAGGCAAAACTATAAACTAGCCTAATTAAGCAATGTGGAATAAATCCTTACATAAGACAAACTAGGAAAAAGATGAAATACTTAGCTATAGCCTAGCAAACATGAGAAATACATATTCTAACACAATATTCAATATGATCCTTCAATCACTAGAGAATAGGCAATTAGAATTTTTTAGGAGGTAGATAAAGCTGTAAGCTATCAATAGCCTTAGAAACAAGCTCAATCACCTCATAATAAGAACCTCCTCCCTCTCCTCAGCAAGAAGAAGTTTTCCAAGTGGAATAAGAAGTCCCCTAAAGGGAGATTATCCCTAAATTAGAAAGAATATTCTAAAGGGACACCTAAGGCCTTAGCCAGTTACCATAGTGTAATATTTGGTAGCAACCACAAGGGCATCATCTCCTATAATAAGACACACAAGAAAATTTCCTTTGTCACTTATGCTTCATCTAACTCAAAAATTAAGCCTTCTCAAGTTTTTGTGGAGTTATTTTTTATCAATTTTATCCACAAAAACATTACTATCTCCCTAAACTTCTATACTAAGGGCACCTATAGTTTCAATTCCATCACCATCAACCCATGTATCCCTTCCATCTATTTCACCTATGACCACCTCTCCTATTTCCACTCTACCTCCATCTACTGATGCCCCTTCATCTTCCATTCCATCTAGCTTAGGACAAGCCCCCATTTCTACTTAGTCACCCATTACCACTTATCAAAGGAAGCCTAAAACTCTTCTAGTCTTTCCAAATATTACCCATGTAGAAGAAACATCTACAAAGTGTATACACAAATTTTTTTGACTTTATTATTTAATGATGGTTTCTCACTTGTATGAACCCATCGAATCTCAATATTTTTAAGTGCATGCCTCAAAGGGTGCACTGGGAAAGTGGTTGTTAGACCTTTAGTGCTTTGCATGATTGTTGGCCCCTATAACATTACCTAAAACCACTATAAGCTACCATTATCTAATTTCATAAATAATAAAAACTTGATTACACACTTCCTTAAGAAATTCACCACCTAAAATATCCCCTACCTAAGAAAAAAACTCCTTTTACCCACTTTTTTTACTACATCGATTGGGTTGACATTGTTGGGAATTTAACATATTACAAAACTCCATCAACCCAAGATGACATAGTTTGAGGTCCAACATCTCTAATTACTTCCAAAAAAAAGTGACCCAATTGACCTTGTCAGCTTAATTGTTGGGAAGGTTTAGGGTCAAAACCAAGTTATAAATACCCCCTCAACTTCATTTCTAAAGAGAGGATCATTCAATTATGCATCATTATGGCTCATAAATCTGCTTATACTATCAATAGGAGGTTTTGTTACTTATGTTTTTTCCTTGAATAAGTAGCACTTGCATTGTGGAGGTCTTGTATGGATAGGATAAGTCTTGTAGTTTAGAGAAAATCTATCCTTGTGAGCCTTACAAACCAAAAAAATATCTTGTAAAACATAATTGGCCAAGGGAGAGATTGAGGCACAATGGGTTCACTTCAACAAGGGAAGTATACTCCTAGCCCTTCATATTTTGATAAGTATATGTTGTAAAAGAAATGGATTGAATTGTATCTTTCCCTAGATTATTTTTATGTTATCTTAAATAGAATTGTCTTTGATTTTTTATTATCTTCCCCATTTGTACCACAAGTTTTGGTGAGCACTAGATTAGCTTGCATATTCATTTACTAGTTTAACTTGTATGTTTATTTAGTAGATTAGTTTGTTTACTATTATTATTATAAGACTTAGCTAGGGTTATCACAAAATGAGATTTAACTAGAAGCCTTGGAAACATATGATTTTCCATTGTGTGATTAGAAATCCCTTACTATAGTTTGAGAAAAGCCATTATTGGTCATGACCTTGATATAAAAAAGTATTACTAAGTGGATTGTTAGTTGATTACCTTATTTGATCTTGGATATTACTAAGTAGGATAAGATGTAGATATATATTATTTCACTTGAATACATTTTGGTGAACCTGATGTGAATATAACCCTTGTAGATTTTTAATTTTTATTTACAGATAATTGAATTGACCTTGTTGACCTAGTTTAACAATATGTGTACAACATTTTTTAGCTTTGTTGACCTTGTCAACATAGTTTGGATCTCTGTGTAGGTTGACCAACTTTATCAACTCTGTTGACTTATTTCAACCATATTTTTATAGGTTTTCCAACTAGGGCAAGCCTATTAACCTAGTTTTGTCTTCTACATGCATAATTTCTAATCTCAACTAACTAGATCAAGTTAGTTGACTTAGTTTCTAATTCTATTTTATGCATTTAATTGAATCAATATGATAGATTATTTTATTTTATGCATTTCATTTTTATAACTAAACTGATTAGATCAAAATAATTTTATTTTTCTATCATTTACCAATTTATTTATACTTCATCAATTATCTTGAATATATTTAATAATTATATTTTCTACCTTCATGGGTTCAAAATTTCACTTAGATGACCTAGTTCATAAAAATAACTCAACATCTTCAGAAAAAACTACTACACTGACTTGGTTGACACTTTATTATTTGTCAAGTTCATTATAACCAGATTAGAACTTTCCCTTTGTCAAATTTCAAGTAAATTTATTTTCTTGTCTTTTTTAAAAATTTAAATTTCAATATTATTTCTACCATTTTTTAGTTTTATAAAATTGTCTCTATACAATCAAATGAGTTGACCAGCTCGATCTAGTTTTGTTTCTATTTTTTGCTTTAAAACTAAGTCAACTTGTTCAACTATGTTTATTTTAGCTTATCTTGGCAATAGACTAAGTCGATCAACTTGACTTTGTTCTATTCTGTTTGTTCAACTTAGTTGACCAGGTCAACCTTGTTATGTTTGTTTTACTTCCTAGTTCAAGTAAATGGAATTAATCTACATTGATAGTAATTAAACTCATTTTAATTTTAAAATTGGTTGCCTATTTATTTACTTTATAAAAACTACAACTTATCTTTTGAAACATTGATTTTCACATTTGTTTTTTACTTTGTTTGGCTTTTCATAGAAATTGTGTACTGGTAGTTTTAAAACTACTTAGTTAAAACTACTTAGCTACTATTGTGAAGGGCTATTTTATACTATGTTTATGATCCTTTTTATATACACATAATATTTTCAAACTTTTATTGATTACTAATACTTTGTATCTTATAAGAACCTGTCGATTCTCATTCTCTCTGAGTGCATTCCTTAAGGGGTCCATTGGGCAAGGGGTGGACAGACCATCGATGCTTTGTACTATTGTTGTCCCTTTTTTCACTTTCCATCTACACACTTGTCTCTTAAAAACCATTTACCCTAAGTTTATTCTTCTCAGTCCTACCTCCTCCAATATTTTCCTCTTTCCATTCCTCCTTTTTCTTACCTTAACATCCTTTTTGACTATCAATTATAATGGGTCAATTGGGTCAACCTAGTACTATTTAGGGGCATTATTTACTTTCTTGGTTTGTTAGCTTTTTAACCGACACAACACAAACCTAGTATTTTATCCCTGAAAACACACTAGGTCAACTAGGTCGACCCTATACAACTGATGTTATTAGGAAGATTTAAGGCAAGATCTACCTATATATACAAGGTCATTTCCCACCATTTCATAAGAGAAAAATTAAGAGCAAAGAAGTGCAAGAAAACATCTACTTATTAACCATTATACTTGAGGAATACAGCTTAGGGTTCTATACTTTATTTGGAGATATAGATCTTATATTATGGAGAAGTCTTTTAGATGCTTAAATAGTTTATGTATCCTAGAGCTGATTTATCTTGGTTATCCTTACATACCATAAAAATCTCTTGCGAATCACCTTGGCCAAGGGAGAGATTGAGGCTCGATGGGTTCATCTTCAAAGGCAAGTATTCCTAGCTTTATTTCTTCTTTGTAAAAGTAGATAAATAATGCATTTCTATTCTTCTCTCCATGTATTAGGATTCCATATATATTGATGTGAGTATGTCTTCTAATACATGTTTAGTTTAGTTGTTTATTTTATTATTTCTAACCCCTAATTTATGTTACAAGCTTTAGTGTGCACTAGATTAGATTTTGCTTTCTTGTTATTAAAATAGAGTGAATGTTTTTAAACCTTAGGATTCCATTAGGGTTGTTGTGTGATTGTATTAGAATATAGGATTTTTAACCCTTTATAACATGATGTGTTGTGACAAGTGATCCCCTAATTAGGTATATTGGATACCCATATTGGCCATGCTCCTGCTTAACAAGTGTATCTTAATCGAAAGTGTAGGTTTGATCTATCTTATTTGATATAAGATTAATTCATAGACATGATGTATTTTTGATTACATACATTCTAGTGAACTCAACATGAACTAACCTATGCAATTTTTGTTCACTTTACCTTCATTTATTTTTTAAATTTATTATCACCATTTTTATAATATATTTTTGACATTTTAGATTTATTATGTTGACCCAGCTATTTTTCTCTATATACAGGTTTTAGGAATAGGAAATTGGATCAACCCAGTCGACTTAGTATAGGTTTCCATCTTTTTAGACACCTAATTCAGCCTACTAGGTTGACCTAGTTGACCCCTTACAATTTTATCACTTTTTAATAGGTTCTTTTATAACTTGATCGATTATGTCAACCTAGTTTGTATGTTTCTCAAGCATACTTCAAGGTTCTTCATCAACAATCTTATTTCATTACATCTCTAATCCACCAAGGTTCCTTTCTACTTCTATATTTCTATCTTTTCTATCTTTCATTTCACATTTTGTAGTCTTCAAAACTACTCTTGCATAGTCAACTAGATTGATACTGTTGACCCAGTTCTGTGTTCTATGTGTTGTCTAAAATAATTGGATTGACCTTGACAACCTAGTTCATTTTCATACTTTGCTTCCACAGTACAAGTTTGACCCTGTAAACCCCATTCTATATTTTTTGCATATAGTGTCAACACTATACCTTGTTTTAAATTGGAATTAACCTTATATCTATTAGTAATTAGCTCACACATTTCTTTTCTTATTGCTTGTATGCTTAGAATAGTTCACATAGTATAATTAGAGGATTTTCAATTTATCTCTTAGTTTCATTATTTATATTTTATACACACACACCTAAATCACAAAAGCATATACAATTAATTTAACATTTTATCTACCCAAAGCCAACCTACTTAGATTTCATCACCAAGGGGAAAGCTAAATTGATGCTCTAGTCAAGTATAAAGCATGGTTAATGGTATATTCTAGATAATAACCTGAAACCCTTATCATTGTGATGTGTGAATTGAGGGGGTGGCCCCAATACCAAGCTTGTATCAATGCCACTATAGTCCATTTCAGCCCAAACTAATTGAAACCATCTAGATTGTTATCTAGTACCTTTTTTTATAGACAACTTCCAATCACATTTAAAATCATTCTTAATAATCTAATAAAAAATCAAGTTAACCAATGAGTTAGCTTTACTTTTCAATTTTTTTCTTTTTCTTTGCTCAATTATGTACACAAAACCTTGCATTATCCAATGTTGGTGCAAGATTTTGTTTTGTGTATTTCAATTGGATTGGCTAGTGTTAATTTAATTGGCTATCTTTTTTTTTCAATACTTACTGCTTTTCATTACTTGAAAAGTTAGCTTGTTTCATTTTACAATCTATTTTTAGGATTATTAAGTTCCCTATCTTCTATACTGGATCGACCCAATGCTTCTTTTGCCTTCTATACATTATAGTGTATCAACCCAGTCAACCCTGTACAATTTTACAATCCTTGTTTCTATACTGGGTCAACCCAATCGACCCTGTACTATTTCAATCACCTCTTTTGACCTTCACTTTCTCATCTCTCTTTTTTTCCTTCATCATGGACTTTATTTTTGGTGATGACATAGAATTATAGTCAACAAACATGATGAAGTTTACCAATCCTTATAGGGTCTTTCATAGACAAAATAGGGCTCAGTTTTTAGATGTTAGTAATGTTTAAATTTCCACTCACATAATGAACTATGGGACCCTCCTCATTCTTATTAGTATCATTATCTTATTTTTTTATTAGAAGACCCACCTAGATTAGAATATACTCTTGAAATACTTTTGTTTATCTTTAAATTCCTCAACATATAGGAAAGGATCCTTCTACCATTTACAACCTCATTATTAGTGGTCAAACTGAAGAGATTCATTCACCTACTCCTACATTCCCAACCTTTCAACCTTTTCCTTCAATTTTAACTCCTTATTATGCCATGCCATCTTCTTATATAACCTCTTATACCTCCATGCCCAGTATCTCAACTAACATGGTAGGTTATACATCTAGTGGGCCTCTTAAAAGGTCCATCATCCTTAATCCCTCCACTAGTTCATCGATTGCTACCCAAGACAATTATTCTTCCAGTGCTTCTTCCTCTCAACCATTCACTAGTCCATATTTTTCTTCACAAGTAAATTTTTCCACTAGTGCCTCAAATTATCACAATTTTTCTCAAGCTCATATCAACATTAATAGTGATACCCAAGCCACTAATACCGATAGCAATACCAATTCTAGTGCTTCTAATGTTAATCAAACACACCAAATTTTTTTACAAACTCTAAATTAAATGAATACCTTTCAAGCTTATAACATAAATCAAATGATGAGAATGCAAAATCACCTTATTAACCTTAAATCTCATCCAAAACCAATGGCTTGGGGCACACATAACCAAAATGTTCCCCCATTCTTTGATATTCTCAAGGAAATATCATTCCTCAACCTCCTTTGATCAATAAAACCATTAAACAACTACAAAATGAACCTCTCACTACTCAAATTGCTAATATTGATATAAGAGGTATAACACCTATAAGTTATTATAATGGGTTAACTTATCCTGCCCTTCAACCTATAACTTTTAGAAATATTTACAAGGATTGGATCAAATTAAACACCTTTGCTACTACTAAGCTTCTAGACAAAACCCTCATGGATGATGCCTTAGATTGGTAAAATCAGCTTAGATTTCATTTCATTTATAGTTTGGAGGGATTTATAAATGATTTAGTTCAATAATTCCAAACTAATGATCTTCCTAAAAACACTTTGGCCCATTTCATTAATTACAAACAACATGAGAATGGAACTGCCCAAGCCTTTGTTAAGAGATGGAAGACTTTGTCAAAAAATGTGAACATAACATGATGGATGACAATATTTTTCATCTCTTTACAAACACCCTTTTTCTTAAATTAAAATATTGAGTGTACATTCTCTCTCCACATACTTTGGAGGGGGCTATTGACCAAGCTAAAAGACAAGATTTCCTAATGCATCCATTTGAGCCACCCCAACCTTCTATGGGTCCTCTTTATTACTAAAGAACAAAAATTGTAATATAACTAATGATGGTGTTACCGATTCTTATGACACCATTCATAATGTTCAAGATGTCATTCCTAACCCTTCTTCAAAACTATCTCCTTCTTCTCAATAATATACTAATATTCATTTATCTTCACCCAGTAACAACAATGTTCACAAACCTTTATCCTTGACTGAATTACTTAAGCATCAACCCAGGTCTCTTCTATGAGAGCTTGACCCTATTCATCATATGAAATATTGGTATGATCCTAATTTTTTTTTTTTGGTTTCATGCTAGTTGGGGTAATTCTCATGAGACTTATAGACAATTTCATAATTTAGCTATGCTTTTTCTACTTGGACCTAATTTTGATCATGATTCCATTATCCATGAGCGTCAACAAACCTATGAGATTGATTTCAATAACTATAAATCAAATGATACAATTCAAGCCTTGAATCAAGAAAACACTCATTTGGCTATCTATAAAGATCCTTTACCTAATCATCAAACTACCTAAGACAATCAAGATAAGCCCACCCCTTCCACCAATAATGTAGAAAGTCTTGTTGGACCAAATTCTAAAGAAAATATGGTTATCATGACTAATATGTGAAGGGTCATAGCTTTCAATGATTCCAAACTTATCTACACTCCTTCCCATAAGACATATCGTGTTATCCAGGATTCTTCTCCAACTCATTTAAATGAGTTGGGGCAAGAAGATCTTATCTCTTTTGATGATCCATTTTTTTATTCTCCCTTGGATAAAACATCCCATTATATTTATACCACTCTTCCATCATCATAAAATACTAATTATAATCAAGCTTATACTAATACTTCTTCTTCTAATTCTCAAAATCAACTTAAACCAACTAATTCATCATCTCAACATGATTTTCAACCTTGTTCCAAAATGTCTTCTCATTCTTACTAACTCATAGCTGATTCATAATGTATCTAAGATGTTGAAGTGTAGTAAATGAAATGATTGAAATAAAACATGAAAAAAATACTATGATATAAATGCTTATGTGTTGGAAGCTTCCTTAAATAAATCTAAGCAAGAATGTAAGTCACATAATTCAAAATTAAATCACACAATGCATAAATAAATCAAATAACAGGCTTAGCTATTAAATTGGGTTGGATTATTACTGTAAGGATTAAAAAGGGGCGCCTTCCTCCTTCTATCTTTTAGCTTCAATCCCTCCTCTCAAAAAACTTAATTTAACTAAAAAATTCTTGCTCATATTAATAAAAACTATTACAATAATTGATGCTTAACAAGATGTACTTGTGATAATATCTAATCAACATCTACTACATCTCAACTATACTGGTAAATAATTATATACCATAGAGGAGATTATTTTATGTAAAATAATATACACATTCTATTTTAAGACACATTCAATTTAGGATAATTGAAATTGGTTTATTTTGCTAAAGTCATCATTCATGGGAATTCTGCAATATTGCTGTAGGACAAAAAAGGCCATTTCATTCTTCAACTACTTCCTTATTGAGCTCTATTGAGGTTAGAGTTGTTTCTATGAGTTATTTGGAAGAGAATCAAAATCTGTTCATCCATGGATTTGGTCACTCAGTGGTTACAGGATAGTTTGTGTAATGAGATTCCTTTGCTGCAAGACATTCCACACTACATACTTATCTCTCCAAAACATCTTTAAAACACATTATATAAAAAGTGTTCTAAATAAATATATAACCATCATATATTTAATTTAAATACATAATTTTAAATATTTAAAAGAGTATAGAAACATAATGTTATATGGCTTATGAAATTAGGAAATTGTATGGAAAAGTGTTTGAAAGCATGGTTAACAAGTAGGATGAGTACAATAGATGGACATAAGAATAAGACATTTATGGGGCTCATCACAGCCCCAAAATTAAGATCTTGCTCAACCTTGATCATCATACTTGTTTATTCCCAATTCATAAAAAAATGTAAAATCCATGGGATCTACAACAATCTTGGCAAGGTGAATGTAAAATCCCTACCTCTATTCAAATAGTTTTGAAATTTTGACTTTTCTAGCTTCATCCACTGAGGTTTTGTCCTACCAAATTGGAATAGGATACTAGAATAGAGGAGGATATAGTTTGAGGTTCAATAATTACAATCCCATATCACCTATAAGAAGAATATATTTTGTGATCTTGTTAAATGCTATGTTTAAATTAAAAGGGGAATATGGATCCCTCTTATTCAGTGTAGGAGTGAGATCATCCCATTGTTTGATACATGATTATTTAGTTGCAAGACCACTATAAGTTCTTAATCATAATTAAAAATTTTGGGCTTCATCACATTTCTTACAAAACCAAGTTTTGACTTCTTTTTTCAACATGATATCATCCCATTCAACTAATACAACATTAGGTGCTATTGATTCAATCCTGATAAGTAGCTAGATTTCATTCTCCTTTTTATTATATTCATTTACTTCTCTTCCTCTTCTTTTCTCATTCAACAAATATGATGAAAACCCATGTAGTTGGACATCTCTAACATATAGATTAGGGTTCCACTCTTTATCATATGGAATAACATAATTGTGAAGGTAGAACTCACACAATTATGCTTGTTCTTCTTGTGAACCTACTTTATATATATAAAATAAGGAGAGGGGTTCAACAACTTCATGTGGCATATCAAAATAAATTCTCATTAATTTGAAATTGTGCCATTGCTCTTTAAGATATACTAAATCTACTCTGGTAGGAGCTCTACAATCCAAGAGCTCTTGGGTAAAACCAACTATATCTTCAATTTTTTATTTTAGCTTAGTGATGCTCTCTTCCTTCAACTTATTCTCTTCTTTCAATTTATTATTTTATTTTATTTTATTAATTCCTTCAAAATTTTAGACTATCCATCCAATTCATCAATTTAGAAGATATTGCAAGTGAAGGGTGATACCTGAATTTTTGGGTAGCTTTAAATTATTCTTGTTGATTTAACTCTACAAAAAGTTATGAAATGTTGACTATAGGATAGTCTTCGACAAAGGGATGTAGTTGACAAACTGTCACAGCAAGTGCATCTAGTCCTCCACTAGATTAATCTTACAACTACTTAGTTTTTTAATTTCTTACAGGGCTTACTCAAGAGTGGAAAAATACATTTGTATATCATGTTGCTCTAATTGTTTAATTTTATCCTGCATGAGTTTCTCATGAAACTCTTCAAAACTATGCTCAACTTGTTCTACTTCTTCTTGATTGAATACTAGAGAACATTCTTCCCTATCTATTTTAGTCTCTAGAGATTCATTACTACTAGTAGTCTATTTATCTCCAGATTCTTCATTTATTTGAATAATAGAAGAAGGTTTAGTTCTCATTTTTCTTCTAAATCTATGAGATATATGAGGGGTAGGGCTTACCTTGGCCTTTTTGGGAGAAGGTGGAATTTCCTCCTTTGACACATCTAAATTAGGCTAGAGAATGATTTTATTCCTTTTTATTATA
The DNA here is from genome assembly GCA_037957365.1 of Torreya grandis. Lineage (NCBI taxonomy): Eukaryota > Viridiplantae > Streptophyta > Pinopsida > Cupressales > Taxaceae > Torreya > Torreya grandis. The sequence continues at coordinate 143,765 of JARHVA010007765.1, forward strand.
GATTCCCTACCTATGGAATTCCTTTATTCAATCCTTACTATAGGTTCTTATGTTATTATAGGAAGACCTTCTATAGGTTCTTGTGTGGTTTTAGAAAGGTTTTTTATTGCATATTCATGTGGATCTATAGCAAGGGATTCTTATGATCTTTGTTCTTCAACCTATAATTCCTTTTTTATTTCATTTCCTTCTCTATCACTTTCTATATTTTATAGTTCTTGGAGAAATTATTCCCAACTAATGTTGGGTCTAGTTCTTTGCAAACAATCTTGAACATTAACTAGATTAATTAGTGATGGGAAAGAGCTTTAAAATTACCTTTTTGAAATGCCTCTAACATTTTTTTGATCATGTGGAGGAAAATTTTGGGAATGTTTATCTCTATTTCATGCCATAAATGATTCATGAACTTGAAGTTTAGGCCATATAGCATATAACACCTCTCTTCATAAATGAAATATCTAGAGATAAACTCAGTAGCTTTATCCCATCTTCCCAGTAGAGACAACCTTGTAATGCCCTACTTTGAATTTTATAGGCATTCATTTCCTCTGATAAATTTTCATTTCTTAGCCTTGGCATCAATTTTTTTTGTCATTCCTCTCCTATTCTTGGTAGTCCTGTTACTCTACTAATGGCAATTTTTGTCAGCTTTATTTCCATCCCCTTTACTATTGCCAAGCTATTATGTAATGTACCAAAAAAAAATTCCATAATTCCTTAATCCAAGACCTATATTTTCTCAAAATATTATGCCCATATTATATACCAGAACAAGGCCAATATTTTCAAGCTATTAGTTAAAGGGGTGATAACCAATAGTTCATGTTTTAATAAATCTCCTCCTATATTATGTGAGTTGTAGGTCTGGATGCTTACAACAAAGGTTTTGGGAAATGGAAGATTGATTTGTGACTTTTAATTTAGGAGAAAAATAATCCATTTGAATTAATGGAAAATCTCCCCCCTCACCCGAACTTAATATGTTACTTGTGATCAAGGGATGAGGCCAACATGCACAAAACACTCATGGGAAGAGTAAGGGGTGGAGTTGTGTCAATGGTCACATCAATCAATGAAGGAGATGGTAAGAAAGTGTGATAAGGAGAGGATATGGTGGTACATTAAGAGAATTAAGTCCCATCATCTTTAGAAATAATTAAAATATATGACAGGGAATAAATATATAATAATTACCATGTTACTTATAGAAATACCTTTCATAAATATGCAAATGATGATTCAAATTGGCAGTCATGATGCATTCTATAATTTGAATGGGAGAAAATGATTAATGTATGATAAAATGTAGGAATACATCTTGTAGAAGGATATTCTTCTTATAACAATAAGTTTTATCTTATAGCAACAAGTTTTTCATCTTATAGTAAGAAAGAAAATGTATTTGTGCTCCAAGGAAATGCATTTATAAGAAAAAAATAGATAAAACAATTTTTTTAATTGTTGTAGTACCTTTTATATTTTTTATTCCTTTTTTAATTAATGTTGATTATCTAATCACTTGGTTTTCTGAGACAACATCGGTCAGTAACGCCCAAAGGATTTCATTGCTGATTTTTTTAATTTTTTGCTCTAAACTCAAATGGAATCAAAAGAATCTAGAAGGTAGTATTTTACTTAGCTTGAACCAAGCCATTGTGAATGACTTGTTCTTGGTTTCAGGAAGATTTATTACTCTTTGAAAATATTAGGGAAGGGTTGATATAAATAGCCTTCAGCTATAGGAATAGGTTGATATGCTTCATGAAGAAGAGATGGATGTTGTTATTTAAGAAGTTGGTGAGTGAGAGTTTATTTGGAAAAAAGTTTATTATATAGCTTGATCTTTTGGCCATTAACAAGCAATCAGAACCAAATAGAGTCAATGGTCATGAGCTTTACATCTCCATTGTCAAAAACTTTTTTGATCTCATAAGGCCCAAGCCATCTGGACTACAACTTTCCTTTATGATCCTTATATTTAAAGTCAAAAAGGAGTGCCTAGTCTCTTGGTTGGAAATTTTTAGTTTTGATGTTCTTATCATGCCATCCCACATGTTTTCTTTGCACTATTTTAGTATGATGAATTGTTTCCTTCCTTAATTCATTAAGTGTATTCAGTTGCATGATCTTGTCTTGTTGATCTTGGTAAAGATCCAAGCCCAAATCAAGTTTTATCCTTAATGTATTATGTTCAAACTCAATATTTAGAGAAAACTTCTTACCATTAACTACCTCATATGGAGTGACACCAAGTATAGTTTTCTAGGTGATTCTATAAGCCCAAACTAATTTTATGAGATGAGTTGACCAATCTTTCCTATGCAGGTTAATAGTCTTAGTGAGGATATTTTTAATTCTCAATTTGTCACTTCCACCTGACCATTTGACTGAATATAGTAAGGGGTAGACTTTTTATATTTGATTTTATATTATTTAACCAAGATAGTTGTGGAGGCCTAGGACTCCATCATCCTCTCTCCCTCCTCCTTCTACTCCAATGATTCCTCTTAATCTCATTTATTTCTCTCCACCATCACCTTATTTTTAACCTTGATGGAAAAAATGCCTTTATGAATCTATCAATGCCCTACCTATTAGGTGGCTTGTTGTGCAAAGATAAATGGGTAGAATAGCTTTTAATCACACTAAGCCCATGCAATGGCCCATGTCTTCCACTAGGGATGTCGCAAAAATAATTATTGCAAACTAAAATGTTTTTTAACAAACCACCAACTACTCTAAAGATCAAATAATAAAATAAATACTGCATATATTTTTTTCCTCATACTCCAAAGTTTGATTGACTCCTTCTATGTTGCCTCCTACCTTCACCAACTTTTACACTTTTATTTGGATAAAATAAATGCTTTAATTTTCATTGTCATTTATTTATTATCATTATTAATATATAAATTTATATTAATATATTAATTTATATACTATTACTATATTTTATTGGTGTATACATATTAAATATATGGGGTTAAGAAACTTATAAATAATATACTTAATATATTATTAATAATTGATCTCATTATATGCTTATTTTCAAATAAATTTAATAATAATATAAATGGAAAAAGTTACTTTATATTCTTCCATATTAACTACATCCTATTTGGAAAATTATCATTACCTTGGTATATAACTCAATGAAGTATCACTAAAGGTGGTTGAGCCTAATGATAATTATTTCTAGGGAGAACTAGTGACTCAAAATTATCTTCCACCATGAGCTATCACATTTGGTGGACACTTCAATTTGGTTGGGAAGGAGGGTTTCTCGCATAGGGTATTATAAATACAGTTGACTTACATCAACCTAATCTTACCAATACATAATCTACGTCCACTACTTCACCTGATATTACCTTAGATTCTAAAGTAACTAATGTGAGACAAATAAATTATAAATATGATATAAAAGGTAATCAAATTATCAATCTTGAAGTAGATGTTGAATACTATGGAACTTTACCTAAGCTTCCTAATGACAAAGCTATATTAGAGCTCCTTCATGCTATAGAACCTTAAATTCCATGTCAACATCATATGCTTGGTAACTTTAAAAAAATGTCCCTTACTTAAATAACTTAATTACTAGTGTGGAGCCCAAAATAAATCCTATTTCCTCTCTCCCTCTTGCACCATACCATTTCCAAGATGAAAATGTTATGCTTATTGAAGAAACTACAAAAATAGTATATAGTACACCTACATGTTCTCAAATTATTACCATCTCTAAGGATATCAATACCAATGAACATGATAAATTTAGTTTATTGATTGAAAAATATCATGAAAGATTCACTTGGTCATATGAAGATATGTCAGGAATTGATCCTATCATCATTTTTCATAACACCATCACTTATTCAGATGCTAAACCCATTTGAAAAAAGTAAAAAAAATACCTCAAGAGATTTTGACCTTATGTCATAAATAAATCATCAAAATTTTGTATGTTAAATCCATTAAACTAGTAGATTACTAAGAACAGGTCTCTAATATTATCCCTATTCATAAAAAATTCACCATGGTCATATGTATCTTCATTGAATTTCAAAACTTAAATTTAGCATGACCAAAAGATAATTTTGCTTTATCTTCAATAGATGTTATTGTTGTTTATAATATTGGATATGAAATGTTATAACTCATGGAGGGTTTCTCAAGATATAACCAAATTCACATATCTCTTGAATATCAACATAAAATAACATTTACCATAGAATGGGGCATCTATTGTTATGTTAAAATGTGTTTCGGCATTAAAAATGCTAGATATACTTATCAACATGTAATGACCCATATTTTTCATGATCTTATTCACAAAGTTTTTGAAATGTATGTGGATGATCTCATTTCCAAATATAAAAGTCATAAAACTCACCTTAATTATTTGGCTATTATTTGCAATACAAATTTAGACTTAATCCCTTTAAATGTGTATTTGGACTTACCTCTTGTAAAATTATAGGCTTTTTATATTCCCTCTAGGGTATTGATATTGATCCAACTAAGATTAAATCTATCATTAACATTCCCACTTATCGTTCCATTCTTGACATATAAACATACCTTGGGAAACTTGGGTTAAATCGCCATTTTAAACTAGAAATGGCTTATCATATCTACTCTATTAATTATATTGTTAAAAAAGGTAATGATATAGAATGGATGGACTCATGCCAAAAATAATTTGATAGTATAAAGTAATCCTTAATTTATCCTCCTACTCTTCATCCACATTCAAATGATTATCTATTAATTCTATATATATATATACCCTACACCTATATAAATTAGGGCAATGTTTTCCCAACAAGACATTATTGATAGAGAGTATACTATCTATTATACCATCCAAAGTTTAATCAATTATAAAAATGTTATACAAAAGTAAAACATGATTGTCTCACTATGTATTCCATAGCTAAAGAGATCCATCATTATATGCTCTATAAAACTACTTATGTCTTTGTCCATTTTGATCCACTTCATCATTTTTTATCCAAATATTTCTTACCCAGAGATAGAATTGGCAAATATATGGTTGTATTGATGGAATTTAACATTTGAATTGTTACACAAAAATATATCAAAGGACAAGTTGTCATAGAAAAACTTGTGATAACTTCCCTACCAAATATAAACCACCTTCAAGATACCCTTCTTAGTGAATAAATTATGTATATTGAAGGTCTTAACCAAGAAATCTCACTCAACTATTATTTACATAACTTCATTGTTGATCTAGAAGTAAATAACCATGAAAAAACTAACCATAATCCTCCCAAATATAAATCACTCATTGAAGAATTATCATAAGTTACAATTGACTTACATGAAGATACTTGGACACTTCACTTTAATGGTTCCAAATGCCTTCAAATAATTGCAATAGGTTGTGTTTGAACAAAACCATATGGTAAAATCACACCTCTAGCATTCTAATTAACATTTAAGGTCAATAATAATATGGATGAATATGAAGCTCTCATAGTAGGCATGTAAGCTACAATCAATTTAGACATCACATATTTACATTCTTTAGGTGACTCATAACTTATATGTCATCAAGTTAGTGAATATTATCAATGTAAAAGTGAAAACCTTATCAAATATCATCAAATTACCACTACATTTGCTAAAGAATTTGCCTTTTTACCATTGAACCTATCCCATGAGAATAAAATGTTATAACTGATTCTCTTAATTCATCAATATCTCTATTCTACCCTCATAATGTACTTCAAGATACTCACTTAATTATTCAAATGAGGAAGCCACCTTCTTATTTACAAAATTAATTATATGCTTTAATTTGTCATATAAAGGTTGTTATTATTTGACAAAGCCCATAGTACAAAAACATAATCCAATTTATTGAGCATCAAATTTATCTTCCAAAAGTAGATTATTATGAAAAGACTTGAATTCATCAATGAAATGCTATACCCCTAACCTATCACATGTATTAGGATAGAAATAGACAACTTGTGGCTTACTTATCCATCTTTGATGCTATATCACATTTCTCTATGCATTCATTTGGTTATTAGGTCAGCCTATAGAGTAACTATGGCCTAGTTAGATTATATATAGGAGGTAGTGGGTAATTATTTATCATCATATTGTGAATTTTGCTCTTATTGAAACTTGTGGAGGTTACCCCCTCAAAGTGGCTTGTCTATTGTCATATATTCTGATATATTTCAGTCATATTTGGATCTATTTATGCTATTATAATTTATTTTTGAAGTAATTTCATTACAAGTGGTATTAGAGATATGATTTGGGCAATCTTGTGGGTGAAACCCTAATTTTTTAAATTTAGCTATATATAAAAAATGGTTACCAATTTATCCATAATTTTTTTACTAGAGGTTAGAAATCATTAAATTAATATTTAATTAAAATTAAAGCTCATTTTGATCTATTTTACAAAAGTTATCTCCATTTTAAGTTTTTTCATAAAAATGCTCTATAGTGCACAATTCAAAGAGTTTTTATAAGTTATTTACATTTTTGGAAATATTATAAAAATTTGCTTAGGGTATGTTCTTTGTATGTTTTGATTTGAGGTCTAAATAAGTCCAAAATTTCTTGGTCAAAGTTGGGTCAAAAGTACCAATCAGGGTCGACATCATAAAGCCTTTTTATGGCAGGTCCACAAACTCAGGCCAAGGAAAGGGTGTTGAAACTCTAGGTAAAACTCATAAACAGGAAGAGATGGAGTCATAAGGGGGATGCACTAGATATTTTATACCAAGGTTCTCTGACATAGATCACAAAGTGAGGTAGCTTAACTATAGTGTGCAAGGCATTCAAAGTGAGGTGCAAGGTATACAATCTAATATGAAATCCATACATGATAGTTTGGTAGATATCATGATGGATTTGAAAAATAATCAGTCAAATAATCCAGCTATCACTATTACACAACCCCATTAGGGTGGTTCTCCCAACCAGTCTACTTCAAATCTAACTACATTACCACAAAGGAACTTGTTACCAAAGGTGGATATGCACAAATTTGATGGAAAATATCCACTCAATTGGATCAGCCAAATGGAGATTTTTTTTGATCTACATTAGATCCCAGGTGGATATAAGGTTACCATGGCATCCTTGTATCTTGAACCTGATCAAATTTATTTGGTATCGATGGTTGTGTGCTCAATAGAAAAATATGACTCTCAGTGTCCCCTAGGCAGTTTTTACAGAGGAACTGTAATTACACTATGGCAATAGCATGATAGATAATTAATTCAACTAATTAGAAAAATTGTGATAGACTGGCTCCATCAAGGATTATATTCATCATTTTCAAAAACTATCCTTACGTGTAGAGATAATTTCTAAGGAGAACTTGAATGACCTATTTTTGGGTGGACTCAAGGACCACATTCAACATGAGGTATGCATGTTTAATCCACTTAAGATTTATGATTCTATTATAATGACACATAGAGCTAAGGAAAAATTCATATCCAACAAGAAGAAGTCATTCACTCACTTCAAAGATCGTAGCATATTGACACCAACATTTCCTCCAACTACTAGATTGACCCCTCAAAAAATTGAATAGAAGCGTGCAAAAGGATTATGTTTTGGTTGTGACAAAAAGTGGAGAAAAAGACATAAATGTGATAAGAAGAAGTTATTATACATTGAGGGATCCAATGAAGATGAAGAAGAAGATGATGCCTCCAATGATGATGAGAAAGAGATACAGGAGGTACCTAAAGATTCCCAACGTACAATCTCTTGTCATGCACTTACAAGTATTAACACTCCACAAACTCTTAAGGTGGTGGGTTTACTCAAGAAATGTGACAGTGTTTATTGATTTATGGATCACATATAACTTCATCAACCATAAGTTGGACACTTGAATAAATTATTTCATCTACCCAACACCATAATTTCAGGTCATGATTATAGATGGTGGTGCAATTAATTGTTTAGGCAAATACCATAGTATTAAGCTTTTTATGGGTGAGTACAATCTTGATTCTCCTATGTTTACTATTCCCATGGGTAGAATAGACATTGTTTTTGAAGTCCAATGGCTCACAACCTTGGGTACTATTGAGATGAAATTCTAAGAACTATTCATGTGATTTCATTTTGAAGGTAGGAAAATTGAACTACATGGATTACAAGCAAAATCTTCACAATTGATTAGTTCACATTAGATGACCGAGATGATAAAAAAAGGGGTAAAGGGAATTATTACATGATTATGTTCCATATAAGTTTAACCCATATAGGCATCTACACATCTTGATCTACAGATGATTCTTGATGACCACCCATCTATTTTTGGGGCCATGCCAAAAGGACTACCACCAAAAAGAGAACATGATCATGCCATTCAACTACTTCTAAGGAGTCATCCACCAAATATTAGACCATATAGATACCCATATGCACATAAGAGTGAAATATAAAATATGGTCCATGAGATGCTGGAGGCAAGGATCATAAAGCATAGCCAAAGTGCATATTCATCACCAGTGGTCATGGTGTGAAAGAAGGATGACACATGGAGGATGTGCCCAGATTATCAGGAACTCAACAAGTACACCATCAAAGATAAGTTTCCTATTCCAATAATTGATGATTTATTTGATGAGTTACATGGTGCTAATTATTTCACAAAATTGGATCTTCACTCAGGGTTCCATCAAATTAGAATCAAGGATGAATATGTTCATAAAATTGATTTTAAAACACATGAGGGCCATTATGAGTTTTTGGTAATGCCCTTTTGTCTTAAAAATGCACCATCTACTTTTTAGAGCTTGATGAACACTATTTTTAGGCCTTTTTAAAGGAATTTTATGTTGGTTTTCTTTGACAACATATTGATTTATATTCAGACATGGGAAACACATCTGCAACATGTGAAATAGGTGTTGATATCTTTGGAGAACCATCATCTTTATGTGAATCCATCCAAATGTGATTTTGGAGTATAAGAGGTAGAGTACCTAGGTCACATTGTTTCCCATGAAGGTGTCAAATTTTATCCCCAGAAGATCAAAGCTATGATGGAATGGCCCATGCCAAAAACTCTCAAAAACCTCTGAGGGTTCCTAGGACTAATAGGTTACTACTAAAGATTTGTGAAAGGTTATGGCAGCATATCAACTCCACTTACTACATTGATAAAGAAGGATGCCTTCCATTGGAATGATTTCACCACCAAAGCATTTGAGAAACTAAAATTAGCTATATGCACCACTCCAATTTTGGCTACTCTAGACTTCTCAAAGACATTCACTGTTGAATGTGATGCTTATGGATCTGGGTTGGGAGTAGACTAATGTAGGAAGGAAGACCCATTGCATTTGAGAATCATCAATTCAAGGTAAGAATCTAAAAAAACCTATCTATGAGAAAGAAATGATGGCTATTCTTCATGCAGTTAAGTAATAGATGCCTTATCTGATGGGTAGACACTTTAAGGTGAAAATAGATCATGATAGTTTCAAATACTTTTTGGAGCAAAGATTATCATCTAAGGAACAACAAAAGTGGGTAACCAAAATGTTGGGTTATGATTTTGAAATCATCTACAATAAGGGTAAAGATAATGTAGTAGTAGATGCACTATCCAAATGTGATACATCCACATAAGCATTACTTTATGTAATGTCCATGTTACAATAAGATTGGATGGATGAAGCTAGGTTAGAATGGGAGAAAGATAAGGATACATAGGTTTTGATTCAAAATCTCCAAAAAGGTACTTTAGCCTCTGACAAATTTGAATGGAAAGGTAATGTCCTATAGTACAAGGGTAGGTTATACTTGTGTAAAGATTTAGAGCTTAAGCATAAGATTATTTTGGAGTTGCATGCATCTCCAATTGGGGGACACTCAGGGTTCTTAAAAAATTATCACAAAATTAATAAATAATTATTTTAGGAAGGACTCATGCGATATGTACAAAATTTTGTTGTAGAATGCTTGATATGCCAACAGAATAAAGGTGAGACAGTTAAGACCCCAGGTCTGTTACAACCGTTAGCAATTCCTAGTCAAAGGTGGGAGGAGGTTTCCATGGATTTCATCACAGGGTTGCCTTATTTTGAAGGTAAGAATGTTATCTTGGTCATTGTGGATAGGCTTAAAAAATATGCCCATTTTTGTGCTCTCTCACACACATTTTCATCAAGTACAGTAGCAACTATTTTTTTAAGGTAGTTCTAAAATTACATGGAACCCCAAAAATAATTGTAACTGATCATGATCTTATTTTCACTAGTAAATTTTGGACTAAACTATTTTCCTATTTGGATACTAAACTAGCTCATAGCTCATCTTACCACCCCCAATCTGATAGACAAATAAAAGTGGTTAACAAATGTTTGGAGGGGTATCTCCATTTTTTAATATCAAATAAATAGGAATATTGGGTTAAATGGATACCACTTGTAGAATGGTGGTATAACACATCTTTCCATACCTCTTCTAAAATGTCTCCATTTTTAGCACTATATGGTTACCATCCACCTTCTATCACTTCTTCATTAAAGGGGCAAACCAAGGTTTGAGATGTGGAGGAGCACATTTAGCATCAACAAGAGGTTTTGGTTAGTTTGAGAGAGAATTTGGCCTTGGCACAAAATAGGATGAAGTGACAAGCAGATCAACACTGTAGTGAGTGAAATTTTGAGGTGGGTGACTGGGTATTTGTATATTTACAGCCTTACAAGCAGATGTCCTTAAAGCAATAGAAAAAGGATAAAAAACTTTCTCCTAAGTATTATGGCCCTTATCAGGTTCTGCAAAAAATTGGAAGTTTGGCTTACAAGCTTGAGTTACCTCATTCATCTCACATGCACCTAGTCTTTCATGTTTCTTATTTGAAGAAGGTCATTGGATAGAAATTATTAGCCCAGATAAAGCTCCCAGAACTAGATGAAGAAAGATGAGTCATTTTGGAACTAGAGAAGATCCTCCAAACACGTACTAAGAGGTTGAGAACTAGAGAGATTAGGGAATATCTGATCAAGTGGAAGAACTTGAGCAGTGAAGATGCAACTTGGGAAGGTGAATATTTTTTGCAATAACATCCAAAATTGTTCAACATTGAGGACAACCTTGGTTTGAAGGGGAAGGGCATGCTATGCCCCTAACCTATAGCATGTATTAGGATAGGAATAGCTAACTTGTGGCTTACTTATCCCTCTTTGATGCTATATCACATTTCTCTATGCATTCATTTGGTTAGTAGGATGGCTTATAGAGTAACCATGGCCTAGTTAGACTATATATAGGAGGTAGTGGGTAATTGTTTATCATCATATTGTGAATTCTACTCTTATTGAAACTTGTGGAGGTTTCCCCCTTGAAGTGGCTTATCTATTATCATATATTCTGATATATTTCAGTCATATTTGGATCTTTTTTTGCTATCCTACTTTATTGTTGAAGTAATTTCATTACATGAACATTCAAATATGTATTTTGATATAACACACTCTATTATCATAATGCATAAGGAACTTTACTATGTTTTGTTATGTTAGAATAAGTTCTACCCTTCTTGAACAAGAACATGGGGGCATCTATGGTGGTCACTATAGTGGCCATGCTATAGCCTACAAATGCCTATATATGGGTTAATTTTAGCTTCCACTTGAAAAAAATCCATTAATTTTGTTAAAAAGTGTAATCCTTTCCAACTTCATGTTGATCTCATCCACTCTCCTCCAATCAAACTCCAAACTTTGGAGTCTTTTTGGCCATTCTCCATGCGGGGATTAGATTTCATTATAAAATTACCTAGATCACAAGATGGTCATGTGTTCATTATCAATGCCATTGAATATTTAACCAAGTGGGTGGAAGCCATGCCAATTGTTAATGTTACTAGTATTAACATTTCCAAATTCATTTTCAATCAAATAATTTGTCATTTTGGAGTTCCTCAGGCCATCATTTCTAATAATGATGGAAACTTCAGAAATAAAGATATGAAACAACTATGTGCAAAATTCAAAAATTTACATAAATTACCAACACCTTATCATCCTCAATGTAATGGAAAAGTAGAAGCCACTAATAAAATTCTAAAAAAATTCTTACAAAAACTATTATATAATATCTTACTGATTAGCATCTCCATATTTATCCTGCACTTTGGGCCTATCGCACTAGCATATGCACTGTTACTGTGGCAACACATTTTTCATTAGTTTATGGGTCTAAATCAATTTTACCCTTAAAAGTTGAGTTACCATCCTTGAGAATTTATCTTCATGACATTATTCTTGATGAGGAATTATGTGAAGCCTAACTCCATGCTTTATATTTCCTTGATGAATAACGTATGGCTACATTAAAACATAATTTCCAATACAAGGCTCATATTACTAAACAACATAATAAAAAGGTCAAAGTCTAAACTTTCAATGTTGGTGATCTAGTCTTCAAACTATATTATTCACATGATAAAGAAGATAATTATGCCCAAAAATTATCCTTACTTAGTGAAAGACATCCTTGGTCCTAATACTTATAGATACAAACTAATAAAAGACATATTTTCAAATAACCCACTAATGTTCAATTCTTAAAGGAATATTTTTCTTGAATATTCATTTTCTCACATACTTTAATATACTATAACTACTAATATTTATTATAGGTTTCCTATAAAACTATCCAATCTACAACATTAAATTACTCTCAGTATCCTTAGTTCTTAGCATTGGTCTTTTGGTATATCTTTATTAATTTCTTTTCAATTCATGAGTTTCATCATAAGATCATGCATAGGACTCAACCATCCTCATGAATATCTTTTATTTCTTAATCCCATTTTGATGTTTCTTTTTATCATAAATTTATAATTTTATAAGATTATTTTCACTTCCTTTTCTTTTTGTGAGTTGCATTATTATACCTTGGATAGGACCAGGCCTTCTTTATAAAAAATTCTTATATTTTCACTTACTTTGGTTTATCTTTTATGAGTTTCAATGTAAGACCTTGGATAGGACCAGGATTTCCTTATAAAATTTTAAAAAATTATTAAAATATATTTAAACTAATCACTCCTATTAGAAATTAAGGTAATGGTCAAAGATTATGATTTCATACTCTTAAAATTAGTTATGTTTATTTCTAGTAACAACTTTTAAACAAACTATTCTTGACCTGTTTCCCTACACATACACTCTTTCTTATGATATAGATTTGTACTTACATATCATTGTATCATTTTCACATGATTGATTTATTATGATTTGAGGTAACTCAATTGTTCCATGTTTATTCTCCTTTCCTCCCTAAATTCATTCTAATTTGGGCATAATAAGGTTATTTTCAAGATAGCAATCTTATTTAACATGCAAGTACAATAATCTTAGACATCATGCTCTCTAAGTTCTTTTCTTAGTTTCCAAAGTCTAAGTTTTTTTAATGATAGTAATTTGAAAACACATACCTAGTATTTTAAATTCTTATGGAGGAATAATAGAAAAATCCATCAAAAAGTTAAAATCTAAATCATTTAAAAACAAAAGGCAATGATAAAAAGACATTCATACAAAAAAAAATCAAAATCACACCAAAAGGCATGATTATCAAGCACATATCTATTTTATTTGAATCTAAAACTCCATATTTGGCCTCATAATAAAGCCAAGGTCCATTGGGGTATGGTAGGTTAGTACACTGGGATAAAAGATTTCAAAATTCTCTATAGTGCTACCTACTTTCTCATGCAAATAACCAATCTTCATAGTAGATCAATGACTCTGTAAGGGTTCCTGAGGAATGGGGAACACATTTTGGTAAGGTAGGTTCATTTTAATTTTCATACATATAAATTTTATGGATTAATATTTATATTTCACTGGATAACCCAAATTTGTGTGGCTAAGGCAAGTTCTTTATAGTCCTTAATGTCAAAAGTCTTCTTATTTTGAAAGATTAATTTGAGTGTATTGATTTTGATAAATATTCTTCTACCTTGGTACTACCCCAATCTCCCCCTCCACCCATTTCATTTCCCCCTTGACAGGAATTTTTTTTTCTAAATTCTATTTCCTAATTTCTATATTCCCTATTCTTCACATCTTCTTAAAACATGCTAACAATAGTTTTATTTTTATTTAATATAATTTAAGAATAAAAAATATATTATTGAGATACTATGAATTAATTCTTTTCACCATTACTTTATCCTTCTTGAATTTCCTTTCTTTCATTTAAAAATTATAAAATTTGTTTGCCACTCTATTTGAGGATAATCTTGTTTCATTTCTCTATTTTAATTTTTCCATTATTGAGTGTGTTGGGATTGTTACTTTTTATTTATCAATGTTATTTTAATTTTTTTTTATTTTTTTGTATTTTTTTAGGTATGGTTTTTTACTTATTTAACATCAATGTTGGATTTCTAATTTCTTTTTCATGTGTCCTTAGTTTGATCTGGTTTGTTTCTTTTCTTACTAAAGGTGCATTTGTTTGGATTTGTTGGTCATTTAGTAACCCTAGCTTTTTGGTTACCCAATTTACTCTCACTTTATCCATTTTTACTTGGTATTTTAGTTCCAACTTAATATTTATCACCCTATCTTACCAATTATCCAAGTGAATTTAATCAATTATGCAAAGTTCATTCATTTTGATTTCCCTATGATTGTTTGTTTTTACTCTTTAGTCTTGTATCCTTAAGGTTTGTCCAAACCAGTTAATGCACCCTCCATAATAAAGACTAAAAATAAAAAGGAAATCATTCAATGATAAATTAAGTCAATAAATGTATATGATACTTTCAATTATTTTAATTATTTTATTACTATCATTTCAATCTATACTTTTTATTGTAATGCATTAGCTCAACATTGTGTGTTATTATGTTCTTTATCGAAGAACCATCCCATGTTACAACTACATGACACATGATGAGATTTGAGTGGGGAATATGTATACACATAATATTTTTAAAATTTATTAGTTATTAATACTTTTTCTCTTATAATAACTGTTTAATCTCAATCTCTTTGAGTGCATACCTTAAAGGGTGCACCAAGAAATGGGTTAGCATAATTTTGGTGCTTTGTAAGATTGTTTTCCCCTATAAAATTACCTAAAACCACTAAAAAATGCCCTTATACAATTGCATAATCAATAAAAAACTATTTATACACTCCCCTAAGCAAATCGCTACCTAAAATAGCCCTTACCTAAGTAAAAACTCCCATTTTAACTAGTTTTTATACTACATTGACTGGGTTGAACTTGTTTGGAATTTAGCACATGTTACAAAACTCCATTGGCCCAAGATAACATGCTTTGAGGCTTAACATCTATATTTAACACCAAATAAAGTTGACCTAACCAACCTTGTCAAATTAAATTTTGAGAGGGTTTAAGACCAATCCTTGGTTATAAATACCCCCTCAACTTCATTTATAAAGATAAAATAATTCAATTATACACCATTATAGCTTGAAAATATGCTTATACTATCAATAGGAGTTTTAATTCCATAGGTTTTTTCCTTGAAGACATATCACTTATCTTGTGGAGGTCTTGGATGCATAGGAGAAGTCTTGTGTCCTAGAGATGATCTATCCCTATGATCCTTACAAGCCACAACAACCTCTTACAAAACACCATTGGATAAGGGAGAGATTGAGGCATGATAGATTCACTTAAACAAGGTAAGTATACTCTTAGCCCTTCATATTTTAATAAGTAGATATTTTAGAATTAATGGATTGAATTATATCTCTCCTTCCTTAGATTATTTCTATGTTATCTTAAATAGAATTATCATTGCTTGTTTATTCTCTTCCCCATTTATGCCACAAACATTAGTGAGCACTAGATTAGCTTGTGTATTCATTTACTATATTAGTTTGCATTTTTATGTAGTAGATTAGCTTGCATCTTTATTTAGTAGATTAGTTTGCTTACTATTATTAAAATCATAAGACCTAGTTATGGTTATCACAAAATGGAATTTGACTAGATGCCTTTGAAACCTCTCCTTTGCCATTATGTGATAAGATATACCTTATTATAGGGTTAATAGATCCATTATTAGTCATGAACCAGATATACAAAAGTATTATTAAGTGGATTATTAGTTGATTACCTTCTTTGATCTTGTATATTATTGAGTAGGATAAGTTACATATCTATCTTATTTCATTTGTATACATAAAGAGTTTATTTATTCATACACATCTTCTTGATGAGGAATAATAATAATATTAAAGAGGTAGTCTGATTGGTAGATTATGTTAGTGATGAGGGAGAAGAGGAACCAAAATATATAGAGGAAGAATAACAAAGGTGTGAAATTGAAACAATTGATATAATAGAGCATAAAGAGTCTAAAGAAATTTGGGAGGAAGAAGACATGCCAACCTCTACATAAGAAGAAAATATTCTTACCAAATTGTAAAATTAATCCTTTAATAAGTTTGTGTCTTCTTTTACATCTTCCTTTAAAAATTTAACTACTAATATTTCTAATTTTAATTTTACTAGTCCAACTATTGCACCCATTTTTCCATATGAATCATTACATTAGTATGTTTAAAAACCAAGCCATTATATTCCCATGCTAATATTGAGGAAAATGGACCAAAAACTTATGGTTACTCTAATTATTTAAATATTTCAACTACAACTCCAATAATGGCTAAACCCCAATCCCATATTAGGAGGGTTAATTTTGATAACTTGGTGACTATTTCCATTTTTGGTCCCTAAGCACCACCTATAGACATAAGGACAACTACCCAATTGGACTTGTTTATTCCCTAGTCCACTCAAACTGAGTCTTCCATTATGACCATTTAAAATAATCTAGGATAGGTAATGTACATGGTAGAAACTACACCTCATAGAGATATTTTAGGATGGATTAAGGTTGGTCAACCATGTTTTCAATTACCTATCCAAATAAGTGCCCTAATGACTCCACCAGGATCCATCCCACCTTGTACCTTTGTAGAAACCACTTTGCCTAAAGAATAATAACTCATTGTCCCTTCTTGGGTCAAATATTCCAAAGAACAAAAGAAATAAGGAATGCGCTTGGTCCTTACATAAGTTCCAACTAGAAGTACATACCTTGGAAAGAAATATGACACTATTTATAAGGAGAGGAAGAGAAAAGTAGTATATAGGAGAGGGGAAGAAATAATATTAGAGAAAAGGGATAAATTTTTCCCTTTAGCGAAGAAACATAAAAAGAACCCCAACAACCTTGAAGAATATGAAGATGATTTTTTTTCTTTTATAGATTCAATAAGGGAGGCTGTGAAGGAAATGTATAGGAGCAAAGACTAGGCTAGATAAAGGATTATATAGAGGTATATCATTTATTCTCTAAGGGAAATAGTGGATAATGTTCAGAGTGCATCCAAAAAACTATATAATATCCTGAATGTAATAAGGACTTACAGGGGTGAGTCTCAGCCTTACTAGGGAAAGATATTAACCATTTAGAACCAATTAAAGTAGTTAGAAAAGAAGCTCAACTTATTTTCATCCTATGTAAGGAATAGTGCCTATAATCATTTTCATTTTATGATTTCTCAAAAAAATATACAGGCTTTATATTATGTGATTTCTAAAAGGGATAATGTATTTAATTGGCACCAACAAATAAAGGCTTTAATAGCTTAGTTTGTGAGCCCATGAAAAAGGGACATAAAAATTTGAAATATATGAGGGTTACTAGTGTAATCACCTCTATAGGGAAATTGGTAAATAACCCCAATTTTAAAGGATTACCTAGATCCACTAAATAATCATTCAAGGCTGAGGTAGAGGGCACAATATATAAGACTAGTGAAGAGAGTTTTTAGCTAATAATTTTTTCAAAAGAAAAAGTAATTAAGGTAGAGGCACACATGGCCAAATTAAGATATTTAAAATCTAAGCAGAAGATATTGATGGATGAAATCACATAGATATTTAAGTAATCTATGTCCAATTTTGATATCATCAATGCTGAGTATGACATTGCCTATGAAATATATGATGAACTTAAAGCTACTAAGAAGTTTAATATACAACATACAATATATTATTGGTTCCCACTTCAGGCACTTGGCCTTGAGTGTTGGTTCACATAGTGATGCAATTTCCTATTGGGTCCAATTTTATTAGTTCTTCACATGCAAAGCCTTAATCTATTTTTACAACTACATCGAGCATGCAACTATCATCCTCTTCTAAAAGTGACAAGTTGGCACCATATATATATATATATATATGCATGTATTGTAATGTAATGAGACTTATGTTTCTATTCTATTTTGGGTGTATATATGTATTTATATTTTCATCATACAATTTTGTCTAGTTGTTTTATGAATATCCTGTACATGCATATTTTGCACGAATTGTAACTCTTGAGTCTATAATTGGAAATATAAAATTATAAATTTCTTGGAGGATGAGAAAACCCATCCTGAATATATATATTCTTGTATCATCTCAATTCAAAATGGAAGATAATTTTGGTTATTAATGTGAATAAGAAATTCTTAGGGATTGTTTTTTAAGTTGTTCTTGATGTGAAATTTTTATTCTTCTACAAACCTGTGATTCATTAAAGAAGTTCCATCATTATAGTATTATCAATCTTTGGTTTATTTAGAAGTTTTATTTGATACAGTCATTCATATGTTGCATTAGCTAATTTGAATGATTTATGTTTAATAATCATAACCTCCCTTTGTAGATGTGCAATTACAATCATACTTTTGCAACAACATTTGATTATATGCACTAAATTTTATTATATTTTATTTCTTTTGAATCTTAAATATGTTTATATATTTTATGTGATAATATTAAATTAAAATAAACATTAGTTACCTACTACTTTTCCAACCCACAATGGCGGATCCATTTTGTAAGGGTTTCATCTATCTTTGATTCATAAACCTTATTTTCTACCTAACCATTATCTCATTTTATAGTTTATTTTGATCTTACCCACCTTATGTTAGATCCAAAAATCCATATCAAGTAAATCTCATATTCACATCATATCTAAATCATCTAAGGTAAACAATCAATACACTCACTTTTATTCCACCATCAGGGTGTTTACAAAATTAAATACCCTACACCTCATGCTTTGGAGTGAATCTTTTCATCAATCTTAAAATGTTAGAGGCTACCCACAGTGTGAATAAAATCCACGTCAATATGAATTTATATGGATCTAAAAGGAGGGTTGATTTTTAATTTCCTAAAATATCACTTGAGTTACACTAAATATACCTAGAAGACTAGCAAGGTCCACCTCAGACAGTGGCCTAATATTCTCACATTTAAAGATCCATAGAAACATTAGGTTAGATAGAGGTATATTAAAGGGATACTAGACCCAATACTATACCTTAATCATAATAATTCATCCCCCTCCACTTATGATGGACCTAGTTTGGGTAGCTAGTTTTTTTATTGATGTGCTTGGAGTCATGCATGATTTTCCTAGAAACCCTGAATATTATCTTCCTTCCTTTTCTCCCTCAAGAGGTGTGAAGAACATATTAAGGCTTTCAAGACTAAACTAGGATACTAAATATAACCCATGAATATATGACATGAATATTATTCCCTTTTACTTTGAAAGATGCTTCTTATGACTAGTTCTTCAATATTTTAGAAGATTCAATTACCTCTTGAACCTAGTGGCAGGATACATTTTTTTCATAATTTGGAAAGGCCACTAGCCTAAGTGTTATATATCAACATTTTTAAATCATGAGGAGATATCCTAATGAGCTAATCAAATCCTTTAAAGTGAGATTATAAAATTTATATAGCCTAGTTGACAATGAATATAAACCCAATCTTGTGTTAGCCCTTGAAATGTAAAAGAATGCCTTGGATCTATGATAACTATATTTATATTCAAAAACACTTATTATTAATATGTTTTCACTTTCCTATACTAGAAATATAAATAATGATAAGCATGTGAATCCATAGTTATAAGCTTTGGCCCTATCTAATGTTGATCCTAAATTTATAGATCTCAACCCCATTCTAAATTCTAATCAGAATGTTGTGGCTCAAAATTAGAATCAAGTGTATACACAATTGCCTCTAGCCCATGATCCACCTAATAAAAACCTTAACTTTATGAATAATTCTATGTATGCACCTAATCAAAAAAATTATAATTAATCATTAATAATAGTTAATATTGATACTAAATAAGGTACTACTAATTCTACAAATTAAAATTGGATGTTATCTATTGGATGGTATAGAAGATGAGAAACAAGTTCTTGAGCATGTACAAGTGAATGAAAAACACTATGGGACAAAATACCAATAAAAATTTTGAACACCAGAGCTACAATATGCCTTTTAATATATTTATAAATAACACATAATAATAACCACCTAATAAGATACTTGAAATAAATATCGTGGAGGTACCACTACCCATTTGGTGTTAAATTCAAAATATAGCCTAACAGGGTGAGTTAGACTTCATAGAGTTCTACACTACTTTTGAGATATTTTAGAAAGAAATGGAAAAGTGTGAAGGTTTATCAAATTAACCAAATCCACCTCCTTCTATTGATCTAGGTCCTTCCATCAACCTAATGGTCTTTGAGACATGATTTTCCATTTCTGGTGGAAGATGAGAATAAACATGAAGATAACTTGGATGAAATACATGCCTTTTCAGATTTATAGAGGAAAATTTACAAATTTAGGAATAGGAGTAAACATCTTGATACTATCTCAATTCCCCCAAATAATAGTGATACTATTCCTCTAGATCCTAAGGTAAATAATAACCCACCTCCTCCAAAATGAAGTGATTAGAAATAAATTGTATAGTTATAGAGAAAAGGTGGGTATAATATGGTCAAAGATATGAATAAGATTAAGTAAATTACTAGCCTTCACAAGCTAACTTAGATTATTAAATAATGATAAATATTGCTAAAATCCTTGACTAAGAGACCACCTACTGATAAATGAAAGGAAAATCATACCAACATGATTGTCTACAATGATAATACTTAGGTACCACCTTTTTTGATAATCATCAGAATGTATGGAAAAAAATCAGCATAATTATCTAGTTGACTCAAGTTCCCCAACCAATGTGATGCCCATAGTTGTATGCAAGAAACTAGTTTTGACCCTAGATAAATCCAAAAGAATGATCTTACAATCAGACAAGTCCTTAGTACCATGTGTTGGGGACTTGAAAAATGTACACATACAACTTAAATCTAAGCCATATGTACAACAATACATAAACATTCTAGTAGTTAATATTATTGAGGATTATGGATTACTACTGAGTTAGAATTGGTCAAAGATGTTAAATGGGAACATGGAAACAAACTTATCAAATATGTGGCTACCTTAAAAATATCCAATCAGATTCAAGTGGAATGAGAATTAAAGATGAAGTACTTGCTTACATAATATAATTCCAAGAATTAGAAGGTCAACTTTGAATCCTCACATGCTGGTGTTTACACATTTACTACAAATCATGAACCTCAAGAACAAGATTTTGAAAGTCATTCATAGTTATGAACTCTACACTTCAATGATGCCAGATCTAAACCAGGTTTTGGTGTTGACATTGATCATCCTAGATGGGAAATAATATTTAGCTGTATATAGGTTGAAATTGCCTTGTATCAACAATTAATTTGAGTATAAAGCTCTAATTTTGGGCTTATAGTTTGCATTAAAGCACAATGTCAAGTAGTTGTAGATATTTAGAAATTCTGAACTAGTTGTCAACTAGATCATAATAACATATTAGTGAAAACTTGTCTACATAAAAAAGTATAAACATAAATCTTGGGATATGTTTTATTCATTCAAGGCATTTAATATTAGATCTATTAAAAGGGAATAATGTTAGACAATAAATTCACTAACAGCTGTGGATTTAGTTATTTGACCTTATTTACTAGACAACATGGATAATTTATAGGTGTTTTATGATGATCAACATATCATATAGTTTATGAGTAATTATGGAAGCTTTGAATCTCAAATAATAGATGAAAAGGATGTTGAGCCTATGAACACATAAGACCTAGGAGAAGATGGCATCTCATAGATGAAAGAGAATCATATACCTATGGGAGTGGTATCATTAGAATGAGCCTTTGACATGGATCCATAGGATAAAAAGCATAAGCATACCAAGAAAAAATAATTTGATATTGTTAAAGAGAGCATGTGTACTGACAAGTATCTTGAGTAAGTGAACATTGGATTGAGTTTCTTTGAAATTGAGAAATAAAGATTAAAACATTTGATAAAAAAGTATAAATTTATGATATATTAGACATATTAAGACATAAATATTTAATCTTAGGTTCATTAAACACATTATCCCTTTGAAGCTAAAACACAAGCCTTTTAGGCAATGACATAAACCTGTGAATCTAATTATGAAACCCCTCATTTAGATAGAATTTAAAAATATATTGGATGCCAAGATTTTATTATTCATCAATAATTCCACTTTGGTTTTCAACTTAGTGTATTTTAGGAAAAAAAATGGATAAAACAAACTATGTCAACTTCAAGAACCTGAACATAGCATCATAAAAAGATAACTATCCTTTATCATCATTAGATTAATTAATTTAGATAGTCAATGGGTCTAAAATGTTTTCCTTTATAAATGTATTTTAGTCTAAAATAAAGTGTTGGTAGCAGTAGAATATATAACTAATATAACCTTTACCACCTAATGGGGCACTTTTTCATATAAAAGGATGTATTTTGGCCTAATTAATGCAGGAGAAACTTTCCAATGTGCCATGAATTTTACCTTTCAAGGACTCATTGGAAAATGTATAATCATATATGTGGATGATCTTAAAATATTTTAAAAGAATATATATGATCATGTAGATCACCTACAAAGATTATTTGACAAGTGCATAATATATGGACTGTTATTAAACCCAAGGAAGAGCATCTTGGGACTCATAGAGGGAAAACTATTAGGTCATGTCATTACCAAAGATGGGGTTTACATTGATCTAGAATGAATCCAAACAATTTTGAAGATAACCCCCCTAAAAATAGAAAATAATTGAATTCATTTTTTTGGCAAGATAAACTTCACAAGAACATTCATTTCTAGATTTGTAGATATTGTCAAGTCACTGAATGCTATGTTAAAGAAGAATGCTAAAAGAGAATTGAAAATAGAAGTAAAGAAAATTTTATAGGATATTAAAAATACCATTTCCTCATGATCTAATTCTAATTAATCCTAATTTCACTAAGTATTTATTTCTATACTCATTCAATTTAAATCACACTATAGCAACAATACTCACACAAAAGGTAGATGACAATGAAAACCCAGTTGCCTTCATGAGTACTAATATGAAAGATACAAAATTGAAAAATTTGATGATGGATAATTAGATATATCCCTGTATCAAAGTATTAAATAAATTTAGGCATTATATTCTTCAAAATAAGACATACATTATAGTTCCATACCCAAATATAAAGCTCAAACTCAACCAAAATGAGTAAGGAGAGAGAAGGGGTAAGTGGATGGATAAATTATGAGAGTTAAATCTTGATATCAGACCTACCTATATGGTGCAAGGCCAATGAATCATCTAGATCATGACCAATATAGATCAACATATTCACATTGATTAAATAAATGAAACATAGGCAGTTGGTGGTGATTGGTATGCTTGCATCATCTACTACCTACTTATAGGTATGTGTCCCCTTGAGTTGAATAAAGAGAAAAAATGATCCCTTAGGCTCAATACATCCCATTACATGAATAAAAAGGGATTAATTTACAATAATAATTATGAAACATCTACTTGAGGAGTTTCTCAAGATAAAAACCTAGAGACATCATGGATAATTTACATTAGAAGATAGGTATTGGACACCCTTATGGAAATTCTACAACTCATAATATTCCAAGGATGGGATATTAATAGACCACCATTTTTAAGAATGATCATAATCATGTCAAAACACGCCATGAATGTTAATTATTTATAAAGAGAGAGGTACACATAACTATGCCACTACATCTTGTGATCAAAGGACACCTCTTTATTCAATGGGGTCTTGAATTTGTTGGAGTAATCAAGCCAAATTATTCATTAAGACACAAGTTTGTTTTGAAAACCAATGATTATTGTACTAGGTGGATATAGGTCATAGCTATGAAGAATTATAGTCCCAAGATGTGATCAAATTTTTGGAAGAGAATATACTGACTAGGTTTGGGATTCTAGTTTCTTTACTTTGTGACAATGGTCCAAAATTTAATCCTATAGAATTTACTAAGTGGGCCTAAGTAAATTAAATTACCATCAAATTTTATTAGAATTACTATCCATAAGGGAATGGAGTTGTGGAGTCCACTAAGAATAATTTTATGGATGCTATCAAGAAGTTAGCAAAAGTTGAACTAATAGAATGACACCTATTGTTAAATTACACACTATGGGAAGATAGAACAAAGCATACACAAGCCCTCAAGGCTTCACCTTTTTTACTAGTGTATAGATATAAACCAATCTTCATTATTACTCTCAAACTACCAATGTATTGATTCATGCAAGATTACATGGGATAAGATGAAATAATAAATTTTAGGTTGCTTGACATAGTCTATATTGAGGATTCATGAATATAATATTTGTATATCTTCAAAAATAACCAATACATTGTCAAGATGTGGTTTGGTTAAAGATCCAAAATCAAGGATTTTAAGATTTAAGACTTAGTGATTTTATGGGGTAATGATGTAGGAGTATCAGGAGGATAATTTACAAATCTTGTAAAAAGGCCAACTTATGATGTAAAGACTCTTTTAGTAGTCTTAGAAGTGACTTAGAATGTTAATAATAAACTTAGGAAACTTCATTTATTTGTATTGGGATTTGAAATGTGAGAGATAGTTTACATTTCTAAAGGGCATGAATCTTATGGAGAGGTTTTAAAAATGTAAAACATGTTGTAAATGTTAGTCTATTATCTAAGACTTATCTAGAAGATACATATATGCATTGGAGAAAGACAAGGAGGAAATTTTGAGATAAGTACCAAAAGAGAGAATGTCGGGTCTATTCTAAGACCAAGACAAAATAAAGGCCTATTTTCACATAGAGATAAGTTTAGTGAGAATCCAATAAAGTAAATAAATTAATATAAAGGTTTGATGGAGAATAGGAAGAGTAAGTGGTGGATAGGGAGTGGCGTAGGATGAGTAAAAATGGCCTTTAGGCCTGTATGATTGTATGAAGGTATGGATTGGTTGTATATATGTAAGTTTCTGATTAATAAAAATAAATAATTTTCTTGATAGAAAGAGTTTTTATACTTTTCAAATAAATATTTGGGTGTTTCCTATAAGGTGATTAAGTTAATATGAAACTTGGAGACATTTTGAATATGACTTAGTGAATAATTATGGAGTTTGATGTGTTAACAAATCTATAGATAAGAAAGTCAAATGTAATTTTTGACATATGGAGTTTAGTCAATGATTCATCTGATAAGATATATGAGCTAATTTAGATAGCTAGAGTATAGCCTTGTATAAAATCACTATGTAAAGCTTAGCTAGTATGTATAAGTGGAGATAGACTTCTAAGTCTATATAATTCATAGAAGATCTATATTATATTTTAAGATTTTGATAAATAGAGAAAACCAATTTCTTGATGGTAATGAGTTATTTATCTCTTTATTATAAATAGGTGTATAGAGAAGAGGAGGCTTGCAAAGGTCTGCAAATTGGTTTACATCATATGTTGAATCTAAGTTTTTAAACTTGTGCTCAGGCTAATCAAAATCAAGAGTCCAATTCATATTGTGAGAATGATTTAACTATGGACATGCATTAAGATAGTCCTACTTGTGGATTTTACAAATGAAGTGAGGATATTTCCTATTTTTTTATTTTGTCACATTCATAAACTTGGGTTCTAATTTGCAACAATCATCAGGGCTCATAGCTTACTTTATGTTCATTACATTGCTAGGGAATGATCATGGATGGATGAAGGTAAATCATAATAGACTAATAGAAGATGTAAATTTTTGAGTCCTTATAAAGACTATTTAAAAATAAGAGATTTTGAAAAAGACATTCATTAAGAGTCTATGTGAATAAAGAGGCAAAGAGGGACTAAATGATCAAGAGTAATATTTTTGAATGAGACCTATTAATTTCATAAATGTGAGTTGTCCTTGATGTAATATAAGTGTCTAAAACATTTGTGATTGAAGAGATTTCACTAGGTTTATAAAGGATAATAACGACTCCTTTTGTTTTTAAGAAGATAAGAGAAAGAACAAGGTTCAATTTGGATCTAGGTGTTTCACTGTATAAACTGTTTACAAAGAGATTACATGTCTAGAACCTTAATTATGCCTTTCATGAATAATTTCAACCTGTAGACAAAATAATTAAGGTATGATTTGTAATGAGATGGAAATATATACATGAATGTGAATATTGGTAAAGTTTTAATAATGAAGTATCTTTTAATGCCTCAGTTGTGTATATATTTAAAAATCTTATAGTTTTGAAGATATGAATCATATTAAGAGAAATTGCAATCAAAATTTGATATATATATATATATATATATATATATATATATATATATATATATATATATATATATATATATATTTTGACAAACTCTAGAACACAATATGTGGATGACTATCTATATAAGTTTATAGAGATAAGGATAAGGAAACATTAGTAAAAGGAAATTGAATCAGTTTATGTCCTGATACAAGATACAAATAAGAAAAATAATCTAGAATAATAGAATGGAAAAGGGCTAGAGTGACATCATTTTTGTATTAGAGCACAACTCTTGAACTAATAGCAGTGTTTTAAACTTGATTATGTTAGATTGATAGTTGGATGGTGAGTTGTTGAATACATCTTATTTGTAGGAAGGGTGAGAGGCAAAGTGGTGGAAAAAGGAGCTCTGAAGCCACAAAGGATTAGCAATAATAGTTTTTTAAAGCTTATGGAAAAGCTCAAGGAGAGATTAAATAATAAGGTGAATAAGTCCAAGGGAGTGGATTAGTAAGTTACCAAAAGACTAGGGTGAAAAAGACCTAGGTGAGTTACTAAATAGTAGGGTGAAACAAACTTGCTAAGAGAAGATGAGGAGTGAAAATAATGAAGAGATGAAGGGCTAAAAAAAGGTAAATTTTCATAGATAAATGACTGAAGTAGATATACAAAAAGGGATTGCAGAGATGAAAGTGATCTTGCCAACAATGGAAGAATTTTTTGAGGAATCAAGGAAGAGATCCCTGGTGAAGAGAAAAATAAAAAGACATAGATTTCTAGTAAGGCAATATGAGAAAATTAAAGAGGAAAATAATCCTTAGAGTTTTCAATTTGACATACTTCTCTCATATATATATGTAGGTACAAAGATGAAAGATGAAGAAGCCCATTTTGAGCACACGAGATTTGAAAATATGAAGTAAGATAAGCATCAATGGTATGCTTATAAAGAGATTGATTGGGTAGTAGAGTATGAGGATGCAGAGATATGTTTTCCTAAAAAAGGAGATATGCTTGATGGAGATGAAGAAATGTTTGAAGAGGCTTCATGGCCTAAAGATTTTCCTTGTAATGTTGTATTTGATTATGAAAATGTAGATTTTTAGGAAGATAAATTGTATGAACAAACAATAAAATTGTTAGCATGAATTTATGGGAAATGAATTTAAATCACACATTGAAGTTCTTGAAGAATATGAAACACAACAAGAAAAACTTGAAGAAGACAAACTAGACAAGCTGGTTTTGAATAAAAAACTAGGAGAATAAAATGAAGATTATAGTTAAGAAGAAATGATTTGGTAATAAATCATTTTAGATTTATAATATATGTGCCTAATAGGAAATGTAGAAGCCATTAGAGAAGTTGAAATATATCTAATGAATCTCTTAAGTGAAGAATATGTTGGTAGAGAGGCAATAATGCATCAAGTTTTTGAATCTAACTATGTTTTTGTCTTTATATGTGCAGGTATGAATAACCTTGAATAAGAATAAATGGAGTCCTATATACTAAAATTCATAGAAGAAAATTAAATGAATAATTATCCATTTGGGTTCATACATCATGAACAAATAAGAAAGAATAATAAAGTTCAAAATAATTGGAAGAAAAGAAAAAGATGATAGTAACTCATTCGAGAAGGAGCTCAAAAATTTTCCCTCTTGGGGAGTCTAATGTAGGAGCATCAGGAAGACAATTTAAAAATCTTGTAAAAATGACAAATTATGATGTAAAGAGTCTTTTATTAGTCTTGGAAGTGAATTAGAATGTTAATAAGAAACTTAGGAAACTTATTCATTTGTATTGGGTCTTGAAATGGGAGAGATAGTGCCCATCTCTAAAGGGCATGAATATTATGGAGAGGTTTTACAAATGTAAAAACATGTTGTAAATGTTAGTATATTATCTAAGACTTATCTAGAAGATACCTATCTACATTGGAGAAAGATAAGGAAAAAAGTTTGAGATAAGTACCAAAAGAGAGAATCACCAAGATAAAATAAAGGCCTACTTCCACATATAGATAAGTTTAGTGAGAATCCAATAAAGTAAGTAAATTAATATAAAGGTTAAATGGAGAATAGGAAGACTAAGAGATGGATAGGGAGTGGCATAGGAGGAGTAAAGAAAGCTTTTAGGCCTATATGATTTTATGAAGGTATGGAACAGCTGTATATATGTAAGGTTTTGATTAATAAAAATAAATTATTTTCTTGCTATAAAGAGTTTTTATACTTTTAATATAAATATTTATGCATTTCCTATAAGGTGTGTAAGTGAATATGAACCTTCGAGACATTTTAAATATGAATGAGTGAAAAATTATAGAAGTTGATGTGGTAACAAATCTATAGATAAGAAAGTCAAATGTATTTTCTAACATATAGAGTTTAGTCAATGATTCATCTGGTAAGATATATGAGTTGATTCATATATCTGGAGTATAGCCTTGTATAAAATGACCTTGTAAAGCTTAAATAGTATGTAGAAGTGGAGACAAACTTCTAAATCTATATAATTCATAGAATATCTATATTATATTTTAATATTTTTGATAGATAGAGAAACCAATTTCTTGATGGTAATGAGTTATTTGTCTATTCATTATAAATATTTGTAGGGAGAAGAGGAGGCTTGAAAAGGTCTTCAAATTGGTTTACATCATATTTTTAATCTCAAGTTATTAAAATTGTGCTCAAGTTGATCAAAATTGAGAGTCCAATTTTTACTACCAGAATGATTCAACTATGGGCATGCATGTAAATGGTCCTACCTATGGATTTTAAAAATGAAGCGAGGAGATTTACTTTAAGGTGATATTGTATTTTTTCACATTTATAAATATGGGTTATGTTTTGCAACAATCATCAGGCCTCATAGCTTACTTTATGTTCATTACATTGTTAGGGAACAATCATGGATGGATGGAGGTAAATCCTAATAGGTTGATAGAAGAGGTAAATTTTTGAGTCCTTATAAATACTATCTAAAAATAATATATTTTTAAAAATACATTCATTAAGAGTCTATGTGAATGAAGAGGCAAAGAGGGACTAAATGATTGAGAGTAAGATTTGTGAATGAGATCTATTAATTTCAAAAGTGTGAGTTGTTCTTGGTGGAATATAAGTGTCAAAAAAATTTATGATTGAAGAGAGTTTTCCAAGTTTATCAAGGAGAATAATTATTCCTTTTGTTTTAAATAATATAAGATAAAGAGAAAGATTGGATTTGGATCTAAGTGTATCACTGTATAAACTATTTACAAAGAGATTGCATGTTTATAACCTAAATTATGCCTTTAATGAATAATTTCAACATGTAGATATAATAATTAAGGTATGATTTTTAATGAGAGGTAAATATATACATGAATGAGAATATTGGGAAAGTTTTAACAATGATATTTTAATGTCTCAATTGTGTATATACTTAAATATCCTATAGTTTTGAAGATAATAATCAGATTAAGAAAAATTGTAGTCAAAATTTGATATAGATCTTTATTTTGACAAACTATAGAACACAAGATGTGGATGAATATCTATAGAATTTTATAGAGATAAGAATAAGGAAACATAATTAAAAGGAAATTGAATCATTTTATGTCCTAAAATAAGATAAGTATAAGAATTTTATTTTTTGGAATAATGGAATGGAAAAGGGCTAGAGTGCCATCAGATAAGGCACATGAAAATAATAAACAACATGAAAAGTTCACTCCCTTATGGATTGGGCCATATCAAATATAAAAAATCCTAGGTAATAATACTTTTCATTTGAATTAACTCCAAGTAAATGACCTCACTTTTCCAATGAATGGGTAGTTTTTGAAACATTATTTCATGGCTTCTCTAGTTGAATATGCGTGTGAATGATAGTGAGATTAAAATGTAGAAATTGGAGTAGAATATATTGCTTACTTTAGAGTAATTTATTTCCTTCTATCATTTTCTTCCTTATAGATTCTTATTTTTCCTAGATTAATTTCTTGTTTTCAACATTTACTTTTATAGTTAGTTTTGTTACTTTCTAGACTAGTTACTTATTTTTCTGAATAGTCTAATCAATTTATTATGTTAAAATCATTAAAATACCTTAAAAAATAAATTGAGATAATAAGTACACTACTATCATCCACTAATATTTGTTCTTATAATAATTGGGAGCTCTCAAATTAAGGTATGTGTTATGATTAAAATCGGGTTTTTATCTGAACTAAATTAGTTTACTAGGTTGACAAAATTTACTCTGATACACTCATGCAAATATTAGAAAGTCTTTTTGTTTTCAAAGATTATTTTCACTCTTACATGCTAAAAATTGGATGAGAGATCATAAACATTTAAATGGATGTATGTTGATAGGGATGAATTGGTAAAAAAGTAAGTTTTACTATACACCCAACCAATGGTGATTCCCAACCCTTCTTCCATATATATATATATATATATATAAGAAATTAATTAATAAAATCATACAAATAAGTGGAAGGAGGGTGTTTTAATTAAAATCTATTGGGTTATGGATAATTTTTTAGCAATAGAGTAATCCTTAGAGTGGAATCAGAGGTATCTCTATTGAGGATATGGATACTAGCTAGCATTAGATTAATGTTCAAGTTTTCCTCACTACTATTTATAAATAAAGTCATAAAAATTAAACCTACAATGTTTATATAAATCTTTTTCAAAACTCTCATAACAAGGGGTAAATGAATTATACATGAACACACAAAGATCCTATAAATGAAAAGGATTAATATATTATATGAGGGAGTTTGAGTCTCTTTCAGTTATCTAGTCTAGTTATTGTTTTCTTATAAGGTTTGAAATTTTATCATGATGCATTAACTAGAGATTCTAGGTTTCTAAATACTCAAGAGTATTTCCCCACTGAGTCATCATTTATTTTGCCCCAACACACCCTATTTTAAAATTTCAAATAGGGACCTATTATTATCATAAAATCTTCATGGTCGAGATAAACCTTAGGATTCCAGATATTAAATTAATACATACAACCTAAGGTTATTTTGGGTTTGATTTCACATTTTGAAATACAATTTCAAATCTTGGGCATGATATATGATTATTATATTTATCATCTTTGATTTTATTCCTCATGTTGAATTTTTAAGTTCTACCTAACTAACAAAGCTAATGACATAGTGTTCTAGTGCATGTTGACTCTCCAATGTGTGTAGGATTAATTATGGGACTTAAACTTATTTCATATTTGTTTCTTAGCAAATTTATATGAATATGTGTTTGTCTTATTGATTCTAAGTTTCCAAGGTTGTAATTTGTTAGATATCTCTAGAGCCATGAGAGTCATCCACCTATTGATGGCATGGTTACTTGCAACATGTAGTTCAATATTTGAGCCTATTTCCTTCACCTAATCTCTATATAACATATATTAAGATAAGTTACATCATAAAAAAAAATTGGAATCTTGAAAACCTAGTCAGAAAGAAATACATTGTCATAATTCTATTTTTTTGGATTAACAAGAGCCATCCATGTGTTATGATCCTAGACACTTGACATTTCATGGGTATAAGTACAATTCCAACTTTTACAAGTTTAATAGTTCTCCAAGAGACATCCACATGTCATCATATAGTTCAATACAAATCTATTAATCAAATATACATATTCAAAATCTCATTTTCTCATGAACCATAAGATGCATCTGTGTTATCATCTTAGAAGCCCAAAACTTACCCAAAAAAGTACAAGGGTAAAAATGGGAAATTATATAGAGTCTAGAGAGCCATCTACATGATAATTTATATCCTATTGAGTAAAGTACACATTTAATCTATTGGAAACCTCTAAAGCCTCAATAGTTGGCCATGTGGTAAGATCATGTTTACTTAGTGCTTGTTTGGAACATGTATAAAGTTAATAGTTAAATGACCCCAAATTATTGAAATTGATTGAAGTGGAAAAATATAATTAACTTATGGCTTATAGGGGTATGAAAAAATATAATAAAGTAAAAGTCCTGAGTACATGAGATTATGATAAGTGTCATAATCGTAGAGATTAATGGCTAGAATTCAAAGGCAAAACATGATAACTAGATGAAAAGTTGATGTAAAGGGAATGGAAACATATATTAAGGTGATGATTAAATGCTCATGAAAACCTAGGAAACTACCACATGGAAATAAGTAACTCCTAAAGCTGACTATAAAATTCAAATTGAAATGATAATTAAAACTAAAAGTTGTTGCTCCATTAACTTTGCATGAATTGAGCATTCAAGTCTTGAGATTTTGATGATATATGTAGATTTAAAATCAACATCAAGTCATCATTATCATAAATTGAATTTGATAAAATTTCCAATTTGAATTTTCTTACTACCTAAATCCCTAGCTTTTATCTTAATAAATCTGTAAAAATTTCAATCACCTTAAGAGAGCTTTTAGTGCTTTACAACATAGTATTGGTATATTTATCCCAAATAGATAAACATCCTTCCTTGTAAACCATCAAAGTAAGGCCAAATATATGGAAATATTATTTGATAAGGGAGCTATATAATTCTAATTCAATCACTATTTAGCCATTTGGGATAAGGTTCATGACGCATAGCCATATTCAGTGTAGGTTTAGTTGCTTGAGGATGAACAAAGATGCATTAATGATTTATTAGCAATCAAGGATATGAGATTACACAACACAATTAAAAATCTGAGGTAATGCCTTATATTGACCTATTGAGAGATTTATTTATTAATAGCACTATTAATGGGGATTGCTTACACTTTAGACTTCATAGAAATATAATACCTTATATTTTTTAAGAAGCATTTGAGAAATATTTATAGCTCCCAATTATAAAAGTAACTTATGATAAAGTTTTTGATAATTTTTGGTTAGAAGAGAACATAATTGAGGGGAAAATTAAGTAATGGCTTAATAAATGAGATAAATTGACTATTTAAGGTGTTATCTCTACATAATTGAGGGGAAAATTAAGCAATGGATTAATAAATGAGATAAATTGACTATTTAAGGTGTTATCTCTTTAGTCCCCATAGTTAAATTTAGGATAGGGATTCAAATAGCCATGGTTTTAATGAATATATTATTTGGTTTTTATATCACTACCTATATACAAAAGGAATGGGTACCCTTTATATATATTATTTTGACTATTGAGAAAATTATGGCACTTGGAGAGATGATTAGTGTTAGGCTAAACACAAAAATGCTCTGATTTGATTAGAGGCCCTTTGATGGAAATTCATACATGATGTCTTATGTGATAGATGTAGTTACTATAATAATATACATAATTCAAGGGAAAACTGAAATTAAAAGGATTTTATAGGAAATTTATCCATAGGTTTACCAAGCCATATATGGGAATCAAATGCCTAGGCATTCTAAGAACATGAGAAGATGTATATAAAAGAGAGGGGATTATTGGTACTATCCTAATTATACCATAATCAAGATAGAGGGAAAAAGGGAACATACCCTATATTTTCTCTACTATGTCCTCGATAAGGTGGTAGAGAAAGAGATTACACACCAAATATATAAAAGTGTGGATGAGGACCTTTCTGATAAACATCAGGGGCACCACCACAAAACTCCTCTCAACATAGGCCAAATCTAGTATTCAGTGAGGAGGCACCTTAATGAAATTGCCAAGGTTAGGGACCACTATGTGCTATAATAAGTAAGACATAGATATTAGGACCCTATGGGAAAATCCAAGAAATATCTCATTGATCTCATGAAAACGAGAGTCTAGATTCACTATAAGCATACAATATTTAAACATGATGAAATTTTCATCAATGATAAGGATGACTATGAGGTCTATATATAGATTAAAAAACATAATAAGCCAATGGTAGTGGCAAAAAAGATTCAATATGATCCTTCAATCACTATAAAGGAGGAAATTATAATTTTAGAGGAAGAAAATAGCACCACAATCTACTAATAGCCTCAATATCAGGCTCAATCACCTCCAGAACAAGAACCTCATCCCTCTCATTCATAATAAGAATCTAGAAAAGTGGAAGAACTTGACACTAAAATGAAAATGGATCCCCAAATAAGAAATAATATTCTTAGGGGACTCCCAAGGCCTCAACCAACTATGATAGTGAAATATATATAACAACCGTAAAGGAATCATCTCCTACAATAGGACACATAGGAATACTTCATCTAACTATAGTTTAATAAGTAAGCCTTATTGAGTTTCTATAGAGTTATTTTGTATAAAAGTCATCCATAATAACATTCATATCCCCCTAAAATTCTTTAATAAGGGTACATGGAGTTTTAGTACCCTCACCTCTAGCCCATGTGATGGGAGTCATCAATCCACTTCATTTAATAATGTCAATCTAGGTTTGGTGTTCAAAGGTTATATGAAATAGGAGAAAGACATATTTGAAAAATGGTTCCTTATATCACATTCCACACTTGTATAAATTAAAACTCATGCTTTCAGAAAATAAATCACACTTGCAAAAATTAAAGTACACTTGCAAAATGTAAATTTTAGAATTGAAAATAAATGAAAAACAAATAAAACACCTATAAGTTCACATAAAATGTACAAAAATAAATGTTTACAGCAATAAAAAAATAAAATAACAATTTGTGACAAAGTGATAATTATAGAAGAAATAAATAAAAATACATTTATCCATCTTTGGTAGAACGAGTGGCAAACTCATTCTTCAAAACATGATTTATTCATAACATAAGTTTTTAGAATGGAATATTCAAAATATTAGAAAGAGAAGTATCTTGATTGATTTAATTTAGGTGTGGAAGGTTGTATTTATAATTTTATGCTTCCAACCAACACCTTATTTAAACGTAACAAGCTAGATATCCTATCCTATCTCAATCTCCACAAAATATAGATAGAAATATTTATTCTAAAAATGAAATATATTATAGCATAATCTCAATCTCCACCAAATATGAAGAGAGCTACTTATTATAATGAAATTACATAAATTTATATTTGAATACAATTCATAATGCAAAGTATGTATATAGAAATCTATACATAGAAAGGCTTCAAATGGAAAGTGTTATTTGTAAAAGACCAACCAATCATTAGAATATATTTAGAAATACTTTCCAAACAAGTCTATAGTAGTTTTGTTGAATTTTGTAACAATTCTATTGAAATCCATAGTAAACCTGTTGAAATTTGTAACAAACATATTAAAATATGTAGTTGGCTTGCCGAAATTCATAACTAGTTTAATGTAATCTATAACTACTATGAGAGTCTATAGCAATCCTTTAAGAGTCTCTGATGTAATCCATAACTGATGTGAGATTATGTATCAAGCTTATAGGAGTCTATTATGTAATCTGTAGCTATTATGGAAGTCTATAGCAAGCTTGTAAGAGTCCATGATGTAATCCATAGCTACTATAACTTGACCAAAATGTTAGATCTATGGTAGAAGACTCTGACACTACTCCAACATTATTCTTGATTAGTTATTCTTCATACTTTGAATCATTCTTAACTTAGTATAAAATATGTATACAATCATTGAAATATTTTTCCCAATAATAATTAGTAATAGCTAACAAATAGATAACAATGAATTTTAAAGACAACCATGATATATACTTGATCTTTCTTCTAAATAAAACATAAGTTTAAAGACTACATTTAGATCCACTTCCTATACAAAAAAAAATATGTTATTTTTTATATATAATGAGATATATTATGGTCTCATCATCTCCCCCACACCTAATCTCATGTATGTCTTCATGCATGTCACTATTTAAAACATTATGGTATATATGCATGGGTTAGACTTAGCCTTATACTTCAAATAGGCTTTCCAAACTGATTTCATTTATACAAGTATAATGAACTTTATTTGTTAAAATCTCAAATAAAAGTGGCCAATGAAAATGAGTGTTTAAGGGTAGGTTCTTGTGTGGAAGTTTTTCCTACTATTCTTAGATTTTTTTGATCCTTTTGACACAAGTTCTTGTGTGGAATTTTTATATTTCTATCTTCATATTTTCTTCTTTCTTTCTTTCTTTTTTTTTTTCAATGAGGTGAAATTAGGTTCTTGTGTTGAGAATTTATTGTTGTGTCTACACATATATTTTGACAAAAAAGTAACTTTTGACATAAAAAATTCTTGTTCCTTTCAAAACTATGTACTATGATCAAGATCAAACTATATTTTCATTAACTTGTTTGTTTGGATAAGCCCAATTATTATATATTCTAAGCTATTATCCTCCCCCACACCTAAGCTCATGCATGTTTTTCATGCATTCCAAATGAATGAAGTCTGATGAGATTACACATATCAAATGGAAGGTTGTCCATTTCCCTAGAATAATGTTATTTTCAAGAGTGAATCTTCAAGTAATAACAAATATTATAAGTAAATTTAAATATAAAATAGTAAAGTAAAATACCTTGACATATATCCAATCTTCAGAATAATGTTATTTGCAAGAGTGAATCTTCAAGTAATAACAAAAATTATAAGTAAATTTAAATATAAAATAGTAAAGTAAAATACCTTGACATATATCCAATCTTCATGGCTTCTTTCATGGTATCCAAAGTGAAAAAGGTTGGGAAAAGTGTTGATAAAAGTATAGTCCTGCTATGCTAAAAAATAATAGCACATAAGTAACTAAGTAAAAAAACTGCATCAACTATTCCATTGGATAAATTGATTCTATTTTTTTATAAATGTTTTTGCCCTTGACTAGCCAGTAAACTAGTTTTCTAATCAAGGCTCTTTATTTCAATACTTGGTCCACCAACAAGCTAATTTTCAAACCAAGACTACCAACAACATCCGAAGGTTTTCATTGTTTTTTTTTTTTTTTTTTAAATTATTTGAAAATCGATGACATAGAAAATGTTAGCCATTAACTCTACACATTTTCATACTATTTGCAAATGTATCATGAAACTTTATATATATTATCATTTCTTTAGCATTGGTCTATGTAGTGATGACTAATAACTGGTGATAGACACTGGTTTTGTTGTATTATTTTGTCAAAGGTAACTTAGGATAATATGGAAACTACTTGATGAAAATTTTATCTCTATAATGACTCCTTGTCATGAAAGTCTCTTGTAAAAACCAAAAAGAAATAAAACCTTTCTAGACAAACATAATATCATCAATGTCAAAAAAATAGAAATGCCAACAATAGAATGCTAAGATGAATATTTGAATGTATATAGAATGCATTTCAACCTACATAAGAATGATTGATGGTGCAGATGTTAACATTATTGATAATTGGATTTTATTTTGGAGAATAATAACTTCCTCAAATCAGTTCTATTATTAAGTGGATATGGTTTTAGATAATTCCTAAAAATAGATGGAAATGAGTGCAATGAAATGTCATCAATTCTTTTTATTTATGAACCGTGTAAAAAATACTAATTGTTATTTGTATAGAAAAGATATTGATAAATTAGTTGATGGAAACTAGAAAATAAAAAACATAATTGGGTAACTAAATTTTGGAGGTCCTTGGCTTCCTTGTTTCAAATAAAGTTTGCATGTCTCTTCTTTCAGCTAAAAAATATGTGTTCTCTATCTACAACTTAGCCTAGATTTGCATCATGTTGAATAAGCTTCTTCAACGGGAAAGAAAAAGTAGGGGTTTGGGGGTGGTAACCCCCAATGGGGTCAAGGGGTAACACCCCTTATGTGATACAAGGTGGGGTTGAAGGGCAAAGCCCCTTTAATCTAGGCTCAATTTATCATTTTTGTAACCATAGATTTGCTTAGAGTTAAAGATATTTTGATGATTTCATGTTATTTGAGACCACTTGTTGAAAACATGCAATTCCTACAAATTTTTGACATTTACAGCACTAAACAATTATTAAATATATTGTCTCATGTGATTAGATGTAAATTTGATGTGATGGTTAGCATGCTAGTCTGGCCTGTAATGTAATTTAAGTTTGATTATTGTTTTAGACTATCATCATTTTTTTTACAAAATTCCTCATCCATGCAAACTTAACAACAAACACAAAAAATAAAATAAACATCTAATATTGAGATTGGATTAAATTTCTTGAGTATTTTAGTCTTTATTTTCTATCAGATGTTATTGTTATAGTTTTAAAAAAATTCCAAAAATTTTAGTATACATTTAGTAATTAATAAAAAATAAAATAGAAATTGAAATATTTAAATCTTATAAATGCTAAAAAGTAGAAATTTTGTTATAAAATCATCGATTATTGTAAGACTTATCTTTAATGTGGTTATTCACACAAAATCTAGAGTAATTTCTTTATGACACCAAATCTATTGCATGACTTGTATCTAATTCCACCATGATCTACTTTGTATGCATATTTTTATTATTTTTGACTTGTGAAATTTCTTTGACCCACGTGGATCATTTAAAATAACTTTCACCATAATTCATCCAAAATGAATTTTTGTGTATGGTGATATTGCATGTAATATTATGGAAGGATGTATTTTATCTAATATTTGCATGAATTTATTTAAAATATATTTTAGTCATGAAATAATTATAGCATAAAAGTCATTAAAAATGGTATCATACATATCAAATTCTATCAGTCATACTAGATCAAAGCAAAATCCATTCTACATGTAACACTCTACCAGATAAAATCATAAGGATTTTGGTTAGAGTGACAATTCCTTTTTAATTGTATCAGATAAATTTTAACCTTTTAATTTCTTGATCAATTATTTATATATCAATTATTATTTAACATGAACTATTCTTACGTAGGAGATTGAATACCCACATAATTTTGGATCAGGAGTCTTACTTCAATAATTACACAGACATGATTGTAGACCATTTTATTTTAGTGGAGATCATTAGCATAATTATCATTTGAAAAATTGAGTAGTTATGTAAAATTTACCTGTAACACCATTTCATTTAGTCATCCTTTCATAAACTTCAATCATCTCCAAATTTTGTTCCCAATCAAAAACTGATGCGTGCAATCTTATCTTACTAAAAACTATATTTGTTTTTCAACAGAATAGAAAACATCAAAACTCCATATTTTTTGTTGTGAAAAACTATAGAAACTCATGTAACATGTTATTTTCTACATCTTGCTAGTTGACTTAGAATTTCATTTTTAACCTGCATCAACAATTAAATCTTCCTTCATGATGTTAGTAGTTATTATTTCCTACACAACAATGTTAGTTTTTATGGGGTGATTTTGTTTTTGTGTTTTTAAATCTAAATTCCTAGGAAACAATTTTTTTTTAATCTATGTTGTTATAAATAAATTATAAAGAAACCATTAACTAAGTATCTCCTGTCATAAAATTTACAAAGAGACATTCTCTCTCACTAGGAATTTTCATAGTAGATTTTGAATCTCCTAATAACACTGTATTTCTTGGTAACAACACTAAAAATGATAGGGGTCATTAATCCCCTTCACTTAATAATGTCAATCCAGGGTTGGTATCCAAACACTATATGCAATAAGAAAAAGAGATATTTGGCAAACGGTTCTTTCTGTCACACTCTAAACTTCTGGGAATTGAAACTCACGATTGCATAAAATAAATTACACTTGCATAAATTAAAGCATACTTATAGAATGTAAATTTTAAAATTGAAAATAAATGATAAACAAATAAAACACCTACAGGTTCATATAAATTGTACAAAAAAATTATTTACAGTAATAACAAAATAAAATAACAATTTATAGCAAAGTGATAATTACAGAAGAAATAAATAAAAATACATTTATCCATTTTTTATAGAATGAGTGGCCAACTCATTCTTTAGAAGAGGATTTATTCAGAACATAATTTTTAGAATAGATTGGTCAGAATGTTAGAAAGAGAAGTATCTTGATTGATTTCATTCGTATAGAAGATTGCATTTATAATCTTATGCTTCCAATCAACACCTTATTTAAGTGTAATAACCTAGATATCCTATCCTATCTCAATCTCCATAAATTATGGAGAGAGATATTTGTTTTAAAAATGAAATCTATTACAACATAATCTTGATCTCCACCAAATATGGAGAGATATATTTATTAGAATGAAATTACATAAATTTATATTTGAATACAATCCATAATGGAAAGTTTGTATATAGAAATATATACATTGAAAGGCTTCAAATGGAAATCAATCTTTGTAAAAGCTAACTAATCATTAAAATATATTTATAAATACTTTTCAAACAAGTTTGTAGCAGTTTTATTAAAGCTTGTAATAGTTCTATTAAAATTTGTAGCAAACCTATTAAAACCTATAACAAACCTACTAAAATTTATAGCTGGCCTGATAAAATCTATAGCTAGTCTGATGTAATCTATAGCTACTGTGGGAGTATATAACAAGCATGTAGGGGTCTCTGATGTAATTCATAGATACTATGGGAGTTTTAAGCAAGACTGTAATAGTCTATGATGTAATCTATAACTGTTATGGAAATCTGTAGCAAACCTGTAGGAGTCTATGATGTAATCCATAAATATTGTAACCTGACCAAAATGTTGGATATATTGTAGAAAACTTTGACACTATTCTAACATTATTCTTGAATGGTTACTCTTCATAATTTGAATCATTCTTATCTTAATATGAATTGTGTATACACTCATTGACATATTTTTCCAATAATCATTAGTAATAGCTACCAAATAAATAACAATGAATTCTAAAGACATAACCATGATATATATATATATATATATATATATATATACATATATATATATATATATTATAAATAAATAATAATTTTAGAGAATACATTTAGATCCACTTCCTATGCAATAAAAATGATGTTATTTTATAGATATAATGAGCCATATTATGTTGTCATCACCATGTAGCTCTTCCATATATTTCTCATCCTAACACCTCTCCCATTTCCACTCCACCTTCATTTATTAATGTCGATTCATATTCCATTCCATCTACCTTATGTCAAGACCATATTTCCACTCATTCACCCATTATAACTTATCAAAGGAGCCTTTAACACTTTAAATCTCTCTGAAGATTACCCAAATAGAAGGAATTTCTACATAGGGTTTATTTGTTCATACAGGTCTTCTTGATGAGGAAGAAGAACATGAAGAGTTAGCCTCATTGGTATATTATGCTAGAGACAAGGGATAATAGGAACCAAAACTTGTGGAGGAAGAATAATAAAGGGGTGAAATTGAAATAATAGATAT
The DNA here is from genome assembly GCA_037957365.1 of Torreya grandis. Lineage (NCBI taxonomy): Eukaryota > Viridiplantae > Streptophyta > Pinopsida > Cupressales > Taxaceae > Torreya > Torreya grandis. The sequence goes on from JARHVA010007765.1 coordinate 185,638, forward strand.
AACAGAGGATAAAAAGTTTGAAGAAGTTGGGGAGGAAGAATATAGGCTAAGCTCTACATAAGGAGAAAATATTATTATTTAAGAAGAAAACCAAGCCCTTAATAAGGTAGCATCTTCTTTCACCTCTTATTTTACAATTATAAATACTAGTGTTATTAATTTTCCTTCTACTAGTCCAACTATTGTACCCGTATATCCATATGGTAATATTGAGAAAATTAGGAGAGAAAATTATGGTTCCTATGATTCTTTAGTTTTTCAAATACAACTTCAATAATGGCTAGACTGTAAGCCCCTATTAGGAAGGTCCATTTTAAGAACTTGGTGACTATTTCCATTTTTTTATCCCCAAGCACCAACTATACCCATGAGGACATATACCTAATTAGATTTTTCTATTCCTCAGTCCATTCAAACCAAGTCTTCTATAATGACCATTTCAAAACCTTTGGGACATATAAGGTATGTGGTAAAAACTATACCTTAGAGAGATATCTTGGGATGGATCAAGGTTAGTCAACCACCTCTTCGACTACTAATCCAAATATTTGCTTTAATTTTTCCACTAGGATCCATCCCACCTTATACCTTCATAGAGACCACTCATCCTGAAGAATAAGGGGAAATCATTATCCCTTCTTAGGTCAAAGAGTCCCAAGATAGAAAGAAAGAGAGAATGGACATGGTCCTAAAAAATGTGCCAAAGTAAGTGCACACTTGACAAGAAATATGGAACTATTCAAAGGGTGGAGAAGAGGAAAGTAGTAGATAGGAGAGGGGAGGAAATAATATTGGAGCAAAAGGATAACTTGTTCCCTTTATCTAAGAAACAAAAAAAGAACCCCAATAACCTTGATGAATATGAAGAGGATTTTTGTGTTAGAGGATATAAAATAAATGTACAAGATCTATGACTAGGCTAGACAAAGGCTTCTATAGAGGCAAATAATTTAGGATCCTAGGGAAATAGTGGATAATGTTTAGAGTGTAACGAATAAATTATACAATATCCTAAATATAATAAGGACTTCTATGGGTGACTCCCATCTCACTGGGGAAAGATATTAACCTTTTGATCCTAATTAAAGGAGTTATAAAAGAGGGTAAACTTTTTTGTATCCTGTGTAAGGTGCCTATAATCATTTGCATCTTATGATTTCTTAGGAAGTTGTGTGGGATTTAAATTATGTGATTTATAAAAGGGAAAACTCCTTTAATTATTACCATCGAATAAAATATTTGACATATTCTTTTTGAGTCAAGAAAAGAGGCCATATAAATTTTGAAATATAAGAGGGTTACTGGTGTAATCACCTCTAAAAGGCAATTGGTAAATAAGCCCAATTTTAAAGGATTACTTAGAGACACTTTATAAGCATTCAAGGCTAAGGTAGAGGGCATGGTATATAAGACTAGTGAAGATATTTTTCAATTGATAAATTTTGAAAAGGATAAATTAACTAAGGTAGATGCACTTAGAGTTGAATTCAAGCCTCTAAATCTGAGCATAAGATATTGATGGATGACATAATGTAGATTTTATGCCATCTATGCTAAATTTTGATATCATCAATGGTGAGTTTGACATTGTCTATATAATATACAAACTAATTAAGACTTTTAAGGAGTTTTCTTTTATAATGCAGATTACATTATCAATTCCTCCTTCAGGGAATTGGCCTTATGTGTTGGTTCACATAGTGGTGCATTTTCATACTAGGTCCACTTTGATTAGCTCTTCACATGAAAATCCTTAATCTATTTTTATAACTAGACCAAACATGAAACTACCATCGTCTTCCAAAAGTGTCAAGTTAGCACCATAGATATATATGTATACATGTATGGTAATGTAATGAGATTTGGGTCTATGTTCTATTTTGGGCATATATATGTATTTTTATTATGATCATGGAATTTTGGTCCGTTGTTTTATAAATATCCTATTATTTTATGAATATCATATACATGCATATTGTGCATGAATTGTAACTTTTGAGTCTAACTGGAAATGTAAAATTAGAATTTTTTTAGAGGATGAGACAATTCCTCCCCAAGATATATATTCTTATATCCTTCCAATTCCAAATGGATGATAAATCATTGGATATCTTGCCCATGTAACTATTAATATTTGTTAAGTCATTATCTCATGATTCCATCAATAAACTTACATCACCTATTCTTCTAGTTGACTTAATCTAATAAGTCAAAGGTTAAATAGTAATGCTTGCTCAATGCAACATCACTTTTGGGAAAGGTTGAACTTAGTCAAAACATGGGGTGAATGCTATAGCACTATCATGGAATTTATAATTTTCCACCATCATCAAGTTCAATTAAAATCACCATAAACATCTGCATGGATGCAAGGCATATCTATATCATAATAGACATCTCATTAGTATCAAACAACTAAGTTTTTAAATAAGTATCCATATGGGTGCTTAACTTAGTCAGAATCAAAAACATAATGATGCCTCAATGGATCCATCCCTCTTAGATATTACATCTGCTATCACATTCACTTTTCCTTTATTTTATACTATTTCAAATTCATATCCAAAAATTTTAATGACCCAATTTTTTTGTTATTTTAATGAAAATCTATGTTCAAAAAAATATTTTAAACTATCATGTTAAGAGAGTACTTTAAATCATCTACCCATTGGATACATTATCCATTGTTTGACTTAATGAATAAAAACCATCATATATTTCTCATAGTAAAACAAAATCTCCTTAGTAAAGTCTGGCTTGTTAGAATGAGACTCCTCAATAGCAGGGATAGTATCAAAAGGTGATTCATCATAGGTTGACTTGTCACAAATAGGTGTTTAAAAAATACATCATGGATTGGTTGGTTCTTGGCATTGGTTTACAAGTAGTTGTAAAATGTTAGTTTATTTCTAAGGCTTTTCAGTCTTTCAGTTTCAACAAATCTAGATAACACTAGATTGAGTCAATTGGATAGAGGAATCCCAATGTTTTCCCAAGAAGACATCATCTTCTAAAATGCATATTATGATGAGGAATGAGTAGAGGAGATTTTGTTTTATTATGAGAAATATATGATGGTTTTTATTCATTAAGTCAAGCAATGGATATCTTATCCAATGGGTAAATGCTTTAAAGTAATCTCTTAACATGATAGTCTAAAATATTTTTTGGAACATAGATTATCATTAAATAACAAAAAAATTGTGTCATTAAAATTTTGGGATATGAATTTAAAATAGTATAAAATAAAGGAAAAGTGAATGTGATAGCAGATGTAATATCTAAGAGGGATGAATCCATTGAGGAATTGTTATGTTTCTTTTACTTGTGATAAATTATTCTTTGAGTGGGAGTTTTACACATGATAATCTTTGTGTCAGTGAAAATAATGAGCAACACAAGGATAAAGATTGAAAAATTCATAGGTTAACATTTTGAGTTGTGGAAGCTCAAGATGGAATATCTTTTTGTGGCCAAAATTTAGTGGGTTATTGTATTTAGAGATGTGTAATTTTTATTCTTCTCCAAACCTGTGATTCATTGAAGAATTTCCCTTATTCTAGTATTATAAATATTTGGGTAGTGTAGAAGTGTATTTTGGTATAGTTATTCATATTTTGCAATATCTAATTTGAATGATTTATCTTTAATAATCATAATATCCCTTTGTAGATGTGTAATAGCAATCATACATCTACAAAAACTATTGATTATGTACACTAATGTTTATTTTATTATGTTTCCTTGGACTCTTAACTATGTTTTTCTATTTTGTGTAATGATAGTAACTTGTAACAATCATTAGTTCCCTACTACTTATTCAACCAACATAGTAGGTCTAGTGTAGAAGGGTTTCATTTATATTTGATTCAAAAACCTTATTTTTTACCCTACCCTTCTCTCATTTTTTGAGTTTATTTTGATCCTTCTCACATTGGTTTAGATGTATTTATCCATCTAAAGTAAATCTTAGACTCATGTCACACCTGAACCATTCAAGGTAAAAAAATATTCTGCTCATTATTATTCCACCATCAGGGTGTTTACAAAACTAAATACCTTACAACTCATGCCTTAGCAAGAATATTTGAACTAATCCTATAACATTAGACACTACCTCATAAGACTTTGTGGTGTGCATAAAACCCTCATCAACATGTAACCTATTGGGTCATCAATTTTTTCACATGTGAGGGATAATATGGTTCACCAAGAGGAGATGCAATGAATATTATGAATCATCTAATACATGGATGAAAGAAACTTGAATGAAGGATAAACATGCCTTAATTTATTTATGGTACCATTAAAGTTATGGTAAAAATATATGTTTAGGGTGTGCAATATTTTGGAAACCATGGGTCAATACATTTGATATTCCAACACCATTTCTTGAATAAGGTAGATGAGGAAGATAAATGGGAGGTATATTTACAAGGAAAGTGGAAGAAAAAGAGATAGGTAAAAACAAGACCATTATATTTTTCCTTACACCTAGATCTGACCTAAGAGAAGAAATTGAAAGTGAGGATCCATTTATGGCACCAATAAAGAATAGAAAGTAGATAATAAATACCTCTATAGCTACCACTAAGGAAGCTCTAAATCCTACTACTGAAAACATAACTATAATGGATATATCAAATGATGAAGAGGAATCCTTAGAGATATCCCATCGTAGAGTATTGAGAAGTGTAAGGAGGATAAACAGTTTAATTGAGGAGCCATAATAAAAAAATATACCACAAAGATGAAGAAAACTCATATTTTATGAGGAAGATGATCTTGATAAAATATAATGATGCAAAAATCCTTGAAAGTTGCAACCAATAAAAACTTAGTGAAGATATAGAAGATTTGGAGGAGATTATAGAAGAATAAAGGGTTATGAAGGATCCATCCATAGGGATAAAGGAGATTGTAGATATGGCATAAGATTTTACAATAGTGGAAGTAGTATAAGAGCTACCTCAACCCTATTAATCTATGACACCAATAGACAAAGGAAAAACTCCAATTATGGAAGAAGAGGAGAAACCTTCTAGTCATGATTAGGAAGAGTAGATGAAATAAGATATGGCCTTATTAAGAGTAGAAACATCCATGAGGAAACAAGAGGAGGAAATAACATTCCTCAATAAAAAATTAAAATCTAAGGAAGAAGCAATTTTATCTTTATAATAAGAGTTATAATAAACTAAAAACCAATCTCTTAGTAAATATAGTGAAATAATCCAGTTACAATAGAAGATGCCAACACCTATAAACCAAGTAAACCATGGTGTACAAACCCAAATGTATTATAATGACATCATGGCTACTTGGGAGGAAACTTTTCAAACCTTGAGGGAGGTTAGGCCACAAAATAATAAATTAAAGAAGGATCTCATGGAAGAAAGGAAACAAATGGAAAAGGTAATATCCATATTGAAAATAACCTTGAACTAAGAGAAAACCTTCTTGATTGTAAAATACCTACCTCTAGGTATGGAATATTTATACAAGAATCATTTTATATATGGAATCTATTGAGGATTTTGTGTGGGTTGTATAATGACTTCAAATATGACAAATAATTCACAAAATATTATCATGCTAGTACCCTTGAATGACAAAATATTTTATGTGATTTTTACATGTGTAAATTTATCTTAAGATACATGTACTCATTCCTAATTAGTACGTTTGTGGGAGAATTTCAAATTAATTCTTACATATATACTTTACAAAATTAAATTTCCTAGAGACATAGGACATAAGAGTATTTTTTTAAAATCAAAACTATTGGAATCTATAAAAGGCTTGAATTCCCTAATCTAGAAAAGTATTTTTTTTGAAATCTTATATATAATCCAATTATTATGGAGTAACATCCAAATTTCTTGATAAAATTAATTTTTGATTATGAATAGTACACTCAAAACCATTCCAATATATCCCTTGATACTTGTGATCAAATATGAAATACATTGAGTATCCCCTTAAAGAGAAGGGAGGTAATTTATCCCAATAATCTCAAATGGTATTTTAGAATATCCAAGAATATTATAGGGATGATACAACAATTTGGATATACATGTGGGCAAGAATGGATTGGAATGAAGTATACACCACCATTAAAACTTAGCTGTATGTCTCTATTGTATAACACAACTCAAGGAGAAGAACAATTTAAAATATGGAAGGCCTAGGTTAGAGCATATAAAGGTTATGTCATCCCAACATAATGTCACTTGGTACTATGAGACTTATGACCTCAGTAATAAAATAGGAGACACGGTGTATAATAGAGAATAGAGGATACCCTATCTTGTAAGAGGACGTACAAGAAGTAAAGTGTAGAGGAAATGATGAGCCCATAAAAGGGATCATTATATCTAAGTAGTAACTACATTTTACCCTAATAATCTTCATTTTAATTTGATTTATATGATGTTCATGATATAACTCATTACTAATTCAAATTATAAAATGAGTATTTTACCTTAGTTATTATGTGCAAGTTATTGTTACCTATTTAAACCATTTTGTTCTTACATTTTCATGGAAAAGGAACCAATTTTGTATATACAAGTCATAATACTTTAATATAGTATAAGGACATAATTTTGGTAGTATAAGACTCCTAAAGACCAATCTATACTAGTTTTGAAGATCCCCAAATTAGTTCTGAAGATTACCATTCTAGGTGTAGAGATGCCTATAATGGTTCTAAAGACTTCTAGAAAGCCTGGAAAATATCACCTAAGGATTGTAAATTGATGGAAGGACATACATGATTGGTAATAAGTCTAATATATTTTTGGGAACAATTCTAAAAGCTATATATATACTTTCTAAAATAGTAATATCTATTTTTAGCCATGGTATTTATATAAGTTTTCTTATGAGAAACTATAAGTATTATTTTTTGATATGCTACTAGAAAGAATGTTATATGGATATAAACTACAAAAGAGGTTACAATTGGTAGTAGATATGGAATAATGTGTGAAACTAAATCCAATGCTTTCCACCAGTTTTCCTTAGAAAGTGGAAAGGATGTTGTTATGATATTATTTTTGAATAAGCAAGATCCAAGTGTAATGAACACATTTTTTTTAATTTTATAAAGGAGTCAATCATATTTTTATATCACATTAATTCTTACTGATTGACATAATAATTTTTTAATTAGTCTCAGACTTGAACTTAGAATAGACCACAAGTAGGATTACAAAATACAACTCCATTAAGATTAGATCTTCTTGAGTGGACCTTATAATAAAGTGATTCATCCTCTAAAGAATATTAATATTAGGATATATAAGTTTATTATCATACCCTTATAAATTTTGACTTGAATATTTACATCATCTTTCTCATAAAACCAAATTAATAAGGCTTAACCTTAAATGAGCTTCCATTTTGAAGAAAAATAGTTTACAAGTCAAATAAGGTAAAGGAAAATTTCAAAATATACTAGTATTTTATTTTCTTAACATCTAAATATTATTAACAAAGTAATCTTCAAAATAATAAAATGCTTTTGATCAAATATAACTAATCTATTGTTAATACATATGTAATAATTAAATTCTATGAACATCAACCAAATTTACCCATAAAACACAACATAAATATCCACATAAATTTTACCTTTATAATAAAAGTTTTTCATACATTTACTTAAGATTAAGTTCATCCACTCACTTCTATATTTCATAGGCATGAAGTAGAATGATAGATACATCTTCATTAGACACAACTCATTCAAATAAGATGCAATTGAATTTATTATTTGATGCTACCCAACCAAATTAGATTCACTCTGGTCTTAGGGTCATGCCACCCAAAATCATGTAGACTATATTTCCATCAAAATAACCACATCCTTAGAAAAAACTTAATAATAAATTGGCTTATTACTCCTAAATTATTAAATCACTCATTTGGATAAAACTACTTTTAGGGAAATGTCATTAATTTTCCTCTAATAATTATCCATATACGAGTGTCAAAATTGAATGATTTTATGAAATCATGTGCCACTACTATAAACAATTAATGCAACTCATTTTCAATTGAGAGAGATAGTTATATTATTTTTTTATAGCATGAGATAGTCCTTTAATATACTTAATTTCCATTTGTCTTTGAATCTTAAATTCAAACATATCCAAAAAAGATAAATCACTTAATTAAATAAAGTATCACATTGCACACACAAGATTAAGTAATAAAAATAAGCGCATAATTTTATAACAATATAACATTATTTAAATATAAGCTATTAAGAGTCCCAATTTCCCTTAAATGGTTAAAATCAAAGGGAGAAAGCCAATTCAAGTACTTAGAAATCAAAATAATAACCATGCTTATTAAACAAAACTTTTGGAAAACATTATTTCTGTTACACCACTGCACATCAAAATTTTCCAAGACAACATGGTCATCATGAAAACACTTAAACAATAGTTCCACTTGCCATTAACTCAATTTTTAATAGTATTATAATCCAAATAACCTTCAAGAGTTAATGTTTTAACAAAAAAAACACTAAATAACTAATAAGGCTTATAAAATCTAAATGAAACATTCACACATTAAAATTCATTTAACCACACCCTTACATATATTTATTACAACAGTCAAGCATGAGAAGTTTGAAAATGTCAACTAATGCAACATCATTGATAAAAATTAATTATTCATGGCATAATATCTGACATTCCAAGCCTTATTTATGAAGATATGTATTAATAAATTCCAATCAAACATGAAAATCATCTGAACTATTCACCTCTAATCAAAATCTAAAATTTTATAAAAATAAATCACATTCATAATACTTAAACTATACACAATCTTAACCAATCTATCTCAATCAAATAGGGAAACCATTAAATTTTATACTAAAAAATAGATCACAAGTATATAATCCAAATACAAATTCAATTGACCACTATTTTGCCAAATCATAATGATGAAACATTCAACATTTACAAGCTCAAATTCACTAGAAACAAAGGTTTATAAGTATAATACATGTAATTTTTTAAAACAAAAAATATAATAGTTTTTAAAATATTTCCAAATTATTTACCATGATAGTTAATTTCAAGTAAATACCTAGGCTGAATATCCATGACTTGCATTATATCACAATTAATTTGTAATCAATCACAATATAAGCCAAGTTCAATTAAAATTCATCAAACCACTTATGCATTTCAAATAGATTAAGATCAAAGATAATGCATCCTTTTAAGAAATGAAACTTGCACATACCTAAACTAAATGACTCACATAACACAATCACCATACTAATATTTCATTTTTTAACTAATTAAACCAAATGCTAATGTTTGAATGCATCGAATCCATACTTCACTTTATCAGAAATGGTTACAAAAAATCATATAAGGCACCCAACCTTAATCCAATGTATATGTAATAAAATTAGCTTTAATGGAGTGAATTATATAAAATACATGATCTCAATAAATTTTAACACAAATGCCAATAATCATGATAAGATATTCAGTCAACTTTTTCAATGTAGTTAAATTTAATGTCTTAACCTAGGCAATATAATCATATGCAACTTTTCCAAGTAATTGACTAAAAATAATCATTAAAACTCATGAAAATACCTTTCCAAAAATTACAATGAATTAGTATTAAAAAAATAATTAAAATATTCCTTTCCCATTCAAATAACAATCCATTACTTTTTAATACAACTACTACCAAATAAATAGGGTTAAAATAAAACAATGAATACATGAACCTTTTGATATTCACATTCTTGCATAAAAGTTCAAACAATTAATTTCAAAAAGTTTACACAGTCAAGTATAATTTGAGGGTAAATACTTGAATCTCTATAAAATTTTATGACTATAATCTAGTATCTTAACTCTGTAATACAACTAAAAACATATATATACAATGCAATAATCTAATATAAATCCTCTCTATGATATAAAAAATAGATGTAGAGAGTAATATAACATTATAACACATTTGGGCATGAGATCAATAAGTTCAAATATAATGATTCATTCTATCATTGCTATGAAACCAATAAGCTTCATGAATATCATGCACAGGTGATCGAATAATAAAATAAAGAAGCTAAATCCAACCTAGACAACCCTATGAGATCCTCATTGGTGACCCTAGACACTCAATCCATTAGCTTGATGGTAGATCCTAGATTTTAGGGTGGTAGCAATGAGTTTCAAGTTTACATACCACATAACCAACTTGGTAAGAACAAAATTATGACACCAAGCATACCATAAATCCATAAGTGTTTATTCCATGTAAGTAAATTACCACAACCGGTCCTGAGATTATATGCCATGAACACTTATTTTTCACTCAATGAGTAGGGTTCAAAAATAAAATTAAAAAAACCTAGAAAACTAAAATGTCCAACAACATCTTCCAACACAACCCAATATAAACGTCAAAATAAGTCTTTATGCCTATGTATCATAAGAAGCGACAATTTGGTAAATATAGGTCCAATCGTATCATTTCCAAAATATAAATCTAGTTAAAGCCAAGTTCCAAAAATAATGGTAATCTAATTATTATTGAACAAGGTGATATAAAATAGTACAAGTCAACTTAATAATCAATTAAATTAACTAATAAAAACATCAAAACAAACTTGACTCTAGAACTCAAACCAAAGACTAATAAACAAGTGCATTCAAAAGGTAACAATCAACAGATAATTGGTCAACCTACTAATAATTTGTGGTTATTTTGATAAATCATGTCTCAATACTCATCATCAAAACATATACATAACCCTACCATACAGACTCTATCGATCAAACCTAGCTAATGGTGGTTCCTATAGTCATAAAAAGAAGACAAACAATATTTGAACAAAAGAAGATATAAACAATATTTGAACCAATATAGCATATAATGATCATAAATGAATAATCAACTGAGATAAACATCATAAACATATTCATTCTCATAATAATGACATAATCAACTAAAAAATTAGAGAATCCAAATCATGTCATGATATGATAATCATGTAATCGAAATAACATATTAAATTTGTCATGTAAATGTCCACATAAATAATCCATAGTTTTAAATTTATTCTAAACTAGTTCGTGACAGCCTCTCCCACTTAAGAATATTATGTCTTAATGACTAATCAAATATTTGAAGGCAATTTTACTTAATAATAATATTATTTTGCCATACAACTTTCCTTTCACTAAGTGGGTCCCACTAAATCAACACCTATTAAATTTATCTATTTCATACCCTAATACTGTGATGGTCCAAAATCCTCACTCATTATAATTGCATCTTATCCTCTTACATCATCTGAAGATTTTTTCAATCCAAAATATGAGTAGAATAATATATGTATTTTCTTGACAAAGTAACATATAAAACATCATGAAGCTTAGATAGAGGAGGAAGGGACAACTGATAAGCAATAAGACTAATCTTTTCCACGATGTAAAAATTTCCAATAAAATGTGGATTTAAGTTAAATGACTTCCCAAAATTTATGGAAATTTTATGAGGATTAACACATATAAAGACCTTATCACCTAAATTAAATTCATGTGGTGTTCTTTTTTGATATGCATAACACTTTTACCAAATCAGAAGTAAGTTTTAGATTTTGGAAAATAAGAGCCATATTTTTATCATATTATGGAAGCACATGAGGTCCATAAACCAACTATTCTCTAAGTTTTCCCATCCAAGTTAGGTTTTACACTTAACCCATACAGAGCTTCAAAGGGAGTCATTTTTATTACATAATGATAAGTGTTATTATAATTAAACTCAGTTAAATGGATAAAATATTTCTATTTAGTTTACTAGTCCATGGCATACATTCTCATCATGTCCTCAACCATTTGATTTAGCCTTTCAATTTGACCATCTATTTCTAGGTGGTACATAGAACTAAAATTAAAGTGTGTTCCAAATGATGCAATAAAGTTTAGTAGATCCTTGACGTGAAAATTTTATCTCTATCTCAGAACATCACTTCTAGCATGCCATACATCCAAATAACTTATTTTAAAAATATATCCACAAGAACGAAAGCATCATTAGTTGAATTTATCATAATAAAATGATGACCTTGGTCAACTTATTAATCATAAAAAAAATGGTAACATGTTTGTTGCAAGATTTAGGCAACCCAAAGATAAAATCAAGTGAGATTACAAACACTTATATTTTGGTAATTCAGGAGGATATAAAAAACCTCTAGGGTGTAAATTTTCAATGTTAACATACTACCATTACAAGCATTTTGTAAAAAAACAACAACCACATCATGTTTCATTCCAAGCCAAAAATAATACCCTTTTAGTTTATATGTCATCTTCATGACACGTAGATGAGCATAGTGAGATGTTAAATGCACTTAATTCAAAACATGACTTCAAAAGTCCACAGATTCAGGCCAAAAAATTAGATTTTATAACTAATATGGCCATTATTTTATATAGAAATATCAGTAAATTACTTTGCAACATGATCATTAGCCAAACCTACTCTTAACTCATGGTAGTATTCATCAAAAAGTTATTGTTTTAATAAATTTTTAAAAAAACTAGACTTAATTAGATATATCATAAAAAGGTACGTACATCATTTAAGTGCATTAATAACACAATTTTTCTTACCTTTGACACAAAAAATATCCATAGCAAAATTTATCACAAATTCCAAGCCCATAAAACTACACTTTTCATGCATGTTAGTGGGAGTAGGTCATTCTTATATTTCTTTGATCTTTTTTAGATCTACAACAATACCATCCTTAGAGATGATATGCCCCAAACAATGAATATCAGGTTGAAAGAAAGAAAATTTGGAAAGCTTCCCATATAACTTATGCTTCCTTAGTCTTTGTAAGACTACTATCAATTTTTGTTTATTTTTAGCTAAATTTTTAGAATAAATCAAAATATCATGTAAGAAAACCAACACAAATTTATCTAAGAAATCCCTAAATGCATTGTTCATTAAATTCAAAAATTCATCAAGTGCATTAGTTAGGCCAAATGGCATAATAGTGGATTCATACTAAAAGTAGTCTTATGCATGTCTTCCTCTTTGATTATTAGTTGGTTATATCCTGATCTGAAATCAATATTGGATAATATAGTTGTTTCTTTAATTTAATCAAAAAAATCATCTATCCTAGGTAAAGGATAAATATTTTTTATTTTCACTTTATTAAACATATAATAATCCACACACAACCTCAAGATTCCATCCTTATTATTTAAAAATAAAATTCGCTCACCCCAAGGAGAAATACTTGGTATAATTTTTTTGATTTCCAAAAGTTCTTGTAGTTTAACTTTTAATTATTGTATATCTACCGCATTCATCATATAAATATCCTTAGATATAAGTGTAACCCCAGTAATAATGTTGATAGATAAATTTAACTCCCTTTTAGGTGAAATTCTAGATAGTTTTTCAAGAAATACATCCATAAATTCCATAAGGAAAGGGAAATCTATGTATGATGGTTCCTTATCCTTGGATAATTCCTATATTTGAACTGCATAGAGTTGGTAAAACCTTATGCACAACCTTTTTCAATTGTAAGGCTAAAAATATCTTGTCTTAGGGCTTTAAATGCCTTGCACTTCCATGATTTTACTAAAATCATAAGTGCATTTCACCCTTTTTAAAAAGTAGTTAAGCATTTCTTGATGCAATTATAACTAGTTTATACCCAAAATGAGATCATAGGACCTAAAGGGAGATAAAAGTATATTTAGTTTGGTCTTAAAAACACCTAAATCTAACTTAGCTTATTCTAAGAATTAGTATATTGGTACCCTTTGGTTGTACCAAAATTTACCTGCCAACATTCTCTGAGTTTAACAGGTTTTAAATTACATTTATTTTTTACAAGTGAAAAAAACTATCCATAACACCATAATCAATTAAAATAGATACATTAATACCAGTTAGAGTACCTCTAGTTTCAATTGGAGTACCTTGGAAATAAACATTCTAATTGTGAACTAGTGCGTCCACCCTATGGTTAATTGATTTTCCAAGTTTCAACTTGGGACAGTCCTTCTGATAGTGGTTATCATGACATTCTCAATAATGTAAATGTATTTGTGGTGAAATAAGAATAGTTTTGGCTCTTGTGGCTGACCCATGTTGATTATTTTGGATCTAATTTCTATTGTTTGACCATGTTTTAGGTAGTTCTGAGCTTTAAAGTTCTTATTCTACCCTTGGAACTTATCAAATCCACTCCTACCCCTAGTAATTATTTAGTTATGATCTAATTTATTAAAAAAATTAGGAGAGGGAGAGAGATTTTTTACTTTATTCTACTGCCTACTCAACTTAAAATCTTATCTCACCTTCTGTCAAGAATTTTACTTCTCTTCTGCCCTATGGGCAAACTCAATGTCAACCGCCAAGATTTTTAGATTGGTCATATTGACATCATGCGTAAATATTTCCTTCAATCCAATTTTAATATTTATCACATTAATATATTAATCATGCATATAATTTACATAATGCAATAGATTCATAAATTTGTTTTCATACTCAGTAATAAACATGTTTTCTTGCTTTAAAAGCTGAAAATAATGATTTTCTATTCCTTAAAGTTGGCACTTAAGTACCTCTTCTAGAACCATATTTCAAAAAATTATAAAGTAAGGGTCATAGAATGGTACCCCTCTATGGCACATAGATGATTCTAGAATAAGGTAACAACACCAACCAACTGATAGGCTATACCTTATCTTTCACATTAGAGGGCATGTTGTGCATATTGAAATACTTTTGTAGGTGTAAAATCCAAGCATTAGTTGCATCACCAAATTATTCCTCCAAAAAGGTAGATCGAAGAAGCTTCTTAAGATCCTTAATAATTGGGTCTACTACTGCCATGGGAAACTCTTGGAGAACTTTCTCCTCCCCTTGATCATTTTCTAACCTATGTAAGCCTTCTTATGGAACACCCTCAAGGTTATTGATCCTCCATTCCTGAGTTTCAATTTTACTTTGAATGGAATTCAAGGTGGTCAATATCCCATTCATAACCTCTTCATTCCTATCAATTTAGTTACCTTCAACTAATTTAGCATTAGTGACTTCATTATTACTACTTGAATTATTAATGGGAGGTGGGTCAACTCTATTATTATTCAAGTTGGAAGAACCATGACCTCTACCTTTGTTTCTACCTCTGCATCTTCTAGAATTTTTATTATCTTAGTTGGTGTTGGCATTAAAAATTGATCTTTATCTTTTTATAACCATCTAAAGGATTCAAAATTTAAAGTTAAGGTAGGGATATATTTTTAAAAAATTCCCCAAAATTCCCTATATCAATAACTTTGCCTAGATACCAATGTAATTAACCAATTTTTTTCCTAAAGGAATTAGAGTGTTTTATCACACTAATTCCTACTAAATGAAATAAAACATTTGTAATTAATCTAAGACATGAACTCAATAATAGATCACATATAGTTTGAAAAATAAAACCACATTAAGATTAGTGTTTTTTTAGTGGACCTTATAAGAAAGTGATTCATCCCCTAAATAATATAAATATAGGAATATATAAGCATATTTCTATACCCTTTTAAATTCTGACCTAAATATTTACACAATTCCATCTTTCTCATGTAGCCATCTTAACAAGTCTTAACCTTAAATGAACTTCAAATTCATAGAAAAATAGTTTACAAGTCAAATAAGGTAAAAGGAAATTTCCAAACTCTACTAGTCTTTTATTTTCTTAACATAAAAACATTATCAACAAAATAATATTTAAAAGAATAAAATTTCTTTTCTCAAATATAACTATAGGTATTATTAATACATATGCACTAATTAATTTAAAGGAACATTAACCAACTTTACCCATAAATCACAACATAAATATCCAAGTATAAATTACCTTTATAGGCAAAGGTTCTCATACCTTTCCTTGGGATTAATTTCATCAACTCACTTCTATATTTCATAGGCATGATGTTGCATAATGGATACACCTTCATTAGAAACAACTCAAGATTAACACATGAATTAATGGATTATAGTTGTTGGTAAAAAAATCATGCCATAAGAGAAAATTTAATATATTACATTCGATGGTACCCAACAAAATCGGATTCATTTTGGTCTTAGGGTCACGGTACCCAAAATCATGTAGGCCATATTTTCATCAAAATAACCACATCCTTGGAAACAAATTTAATAATAAATGAATTACTACTCCAATGCTATTGTATAAATCATTGGATAACATTACATTTAGGGAAACATCATTAATTTGCCTCCAGTAATTATACATATACGAGTTAAAAAATAGAACAAGTTTATGAAAGTAGGTGCCACTACTATAAACAATTAATCCAACTCATTCTCAACTAAGAGATATAGTTAGAAGACTCTCCTATGGATATGAAAAAATCCTTTAATATATCTCATTTCCATTTTTCCTTTATTATTAGAGTCAAATTTATCTAAATAAGGTAAAGCACTTAATTAGCTAAAGTATCACACTAATTAACACATGCATTACACACACAAGGTTAAATAATTTATAGAAGTGAATAATTTCATAATAGTGTAATGTGATTTAAATATAGGTTATTAAGAGTCCCCATTGCCCTTAACTAGTGTCATTCAAAGGGAGATATATAATTATATCAATCAAAAATAGAAACAACCACCATGATTATTAAACCAAACTTTTGGAAAACATTATTTCTATTACACTACTGCACATCAGATATTTCCAAGATAATATATTCATCATGTAATCCACTTGAATATCAACATTTCCACTTGCCATTAACTCAATTGGTAATAGTAGTATAATCTAAATAACCTTCAAGAGTTAATGATTTAACAAAACAAATACTAAATAACCAATAAGACTTATACAACATGAACAAAACATTCACTCAACCACACCCTTTCATATATATATATATATATATATATATATATATATATATATATATATATAAACATTTGAGCATGAGAAGTCTAAAAATGTCTACTAATGAAACTTTATTGATAACAACTAATTATTCAATGCATATTCACCTACATTGCAAACCTTATTTATGAGGATATGTATTACATAAATTATAATCAAATTTCAAATTATCCAAATGGTTCACCTCTAATCCATATAATCTAGAATTTTATTAAAATAGAGTGCATTCATAGTTATTAAAATATACACAACCTTAACCAATCGACCTCAATAAAATATGGAAATCATTAAAGCTTCCATTAAAAAATAGATCACAAGTATATAATATAAATACAAATTTAGTCAACCACTATGCTACCAAATCATAATGATGAAGCATTCAACATTTACAAACTCATATTCACTAGCAACAAAGGTTTCTAAGTATAATACATGTAATCAATTCCAATATAAAATGTATTTTTTTTAAACTTCTCAAATGCTTTATCATAAAATTCAATGTCAAGTAAATACCTAGGCTGAATATCTAGGACTTGCATTATAGAAAAATGAATTCATAATAAATCATAAGACAAACCAAGTTCAATTAAAATCCATCAAACCACTTATGCATTTCAAATCTATTAATCCTAAGGATAATGCCTCCTTTTAAGCAATGAAACTTCCACATACCCCAACCAAATCACTCACACAACACAATCGTCATACCACTATTGCCTTATTTAATATATTAAACTAAATGATAACATTTAAATGCATAAAATATATACTTCACCTTATCATAAATGGTTATGAACAATTATATCATGAACCCATCCTTACTCCAATGCATATAAAATAATAAAATATTTAATGGAATAAATTATAAAGAATGTATGATCCCAATTTTTTCTAACACAAATGCCAATAATAATGATAAAATATTTAGTAAACCATTTAGATACAGTTAAATCAAATGTCTTAATCCATTTTATATAATCATCTACAACATTTCCAAGTAATTGACTAAAACATAATCATTACAACTCATGAACAAACCTTTCTAAAAATTATAATGAATCTGTATTAAGTACACAATCAAAATATTATTTCTTGCTCATGAAAATAATAATCCATTACCTTTCAATATGATTTCTAAATAATAAATAGGTTCCAATAAAATAATAAATACATGAATGATTTTATATTCACATTCCTTCATAAAATTTTAAATAATTACTATCAAAAAGCTTACATAGCCAATTATAATTTGAGGGTAGAGACTTGAATCTTTATAAAAATTTATCACTATAATCCATTATCTTAACTATGAAATATAACAAAATAAATGTATAGATATAATTCAATAATCCACTATAAATCATCTTAGTGATATAATCAAAAAAAATGCAAAGAGTAATATAACATTATAACACATATGGGCATGAGATCCATAAGATTGAATATAATGAGTCATTCCATCATCAATCCATAATGGATAAGCTTCATGAAGACCATGAATAGGTTATCAAATAACACAACAAAGAATCCAATTCACACCTAACTAGCCTATGATCCCACCACTAGTGTCCCTAGCCACTCCATCCATCAACTTGATAGTGGTTCCTATATTGCATGGTGGTAGCAATGAGTTTAAAGTTTCCAAATCACATAACCAACTCAATAAGAATAAAACCATGACACCAAACATATTTTAAATCCATAAGTGTTTATGCCATTAAAGTAAACTATCATAACCAGTCACGAGCTTATATGCCATGAACACTTAGTGTTTACTCAATGAGCAGGTTTCAAAAATAAAATAAAAAAACTAGAAAACTAAAATATCCAAAAGCTTTTTTCAACATAACCTGATATAAACATCACAATGAAATTGATAAAAATTTACATGCAAGCCACACTAAAAATAAAACTTCAAGTTATTCTAGCATTTACATTTATTTCAATACTTTTGCATATAAAAAGAAGGCAATAACCTAAAACTATTATAAACTTAATTTTTAGAAGTATTCATAGTCACTTTCTTCCCATTTTTACACACAAGATAGTTCTTACACTTCTTCAATGCCTTATACTCCCTAGAAATTGTCCCCCTCTTCTATGGAAAATAATATTTTTAATCCCTTCTAAGTTTTCAACTTTATTGGAAATAACTTAGGTTATGGTGAAATAGAATGGATACAATAACTCATATGTATATAGTGATCAAATAGTGAATAACTTGGTTTGAGTTGATAGCTTTCTCAATAATCATGTGTGGATGGTTAAATAACTCAATCTAGTTTTGTATCCATTATTGCCCACCCCTACTTGGTAGATCATGAGCTATGAATAGCTTGGATTGGACTGATAGTGTGTCCAACCCTCTCATGTGGGTGGCTCAAGAAATAAATTAGGTAATGAATCCATCATTTCCCACCCATTTTTATTATATGCATCTAAAATTAGACTATGCAAAGTACTAAAAATGTCTAACTATGTATGTTAGCTCTACGGCCACTTAGGTACATTAGGAAGCTCTAAGCCACTCAGGAATGCCAACCAATGCAAATGGATTAAGGCATGAAACTAGTGATAGCCTAGAATATGATTCCAAGTGTATAAAGTGTAGAGAATGGCATGGAACTCATCATTCTATATGATCAACTAGTATGTAATTAAGAATATGTAAATAATGTGTCATGCACATGACCCTAATCTAGTATCTGAGTATATTAATTCTAGACTGAGTTGTAATAACTATATTTGAGTATCTATATTGAACATGTAAATAGTCATGCTACACATGATGCCCCCAATTTGCATAAACTGATATGAATTTGAGCTGAGCTAATGCAAATTTGAGAAAAAATTGAGTATAAGTGATAAACATGTAATTGGATTTGTACAAACCTGTATTATACCTATTATATTATTTTGGACAATCTGAGTTGTTTTGAAACTGAGGCTATTGGTCAGTAGTACCATATTTTGGATAGTAGCACCATGCGGTTCTATTTCCCCATTTCGGAACTAATGTCCTTCTAGTTTGTATTCTGTGTCACTATACTACTTTCTGAATCGTTATTTTTTCATTGTGTTTGCCTATGTATAATTTTTTGTAACTAACCCTATGTGCTAAAAAATGTACCATGAGTGCAATATAAGTGTCTCATATTTATGACAAACCCATGTGAATTCCTCCTCTTTTAAGAGTATTTATTGAACCTTTGAAAGAACTATCCTCAAAATAATGCTATTTACAAAATGTGTGTTAGCCAGAGCCTTTATGATAAGTAAGTGACAATCTAATATAATGTGCATACATACCATCATAATGTAAAATGATTTGACCATAAGGATGTAATGTAATATGTATTTCATGTCTAGCATTACACAAGGATGTCAATATAGATGTAATCAATGTATATAATAGCAAATATAAGTAGAACTAAGTAACTATCTAGGGGAATGGGGTATGATGTCCATCATGACACCCAAGTAGGAAGGGTAGATGCATGAGGTTCATCATGACATCAAAAAATTGGTGTGTGTAACAATAAAATTCAAGTGACATGGCCATGATGTATATAATAAATCATACATACAAAACACATGAGGCACACAAAGTAGGACAAGGGGCCACAATACAAGGAACATGGTCAAATGTCACTAAATTTGATAAAACAAGACATACAAATACATGTTCAAATGTCCACACATGTAAGAAACAAACAAGTTTGATTAGAGCCACATAGAAGGACATGTTCAAATGCCCACATATACAATCAAGAAAGTACACATAAGGGATATGGGAAAATGTTGAAAGCATGAATATTGTGAATAGAAGTGGTGTAGATCCAAATAAAAATGGCATATTAAAATGCCCTCAAATATAATAAGCATAGAAATACAATCAAGTATAAACTAGGTAATATATAAATGAAAGTATGCATGAATATGGAATACAAATTTGTGTTAGAGCTAGGATATACATATGTTGAGTCTAAAGTAGTAGTAGCCAGAAAAAAATATGAGTATGAGTAGAAATGATCAATATCAAGATATAAAAATTCTAAAACTAGAATGTAGAATGTATAAGGATAGAACCTAGTGATCAAAACTATGTATAAGATGCCCCCTAAGTGGGTGAATGTGTCAAGTGAATACCCATGGATCAATGTATATGACCCTAGTGGGTAGATAATAATAATTTTGGATTAGTTTAGTAGACTTGAGTCATGTAACAATTTTCAAGCACTCAACAAGAACAAGTGAAGCATGTAATATGATAAAATTGACTATACTTAAATAGATAGCATATGTAGTGTTTATAAAATATAAGATATTTAAACATAGCAATGCATACAATCTATAAATTTTGTGGTTTTTAAGTAATTATTTGAATATTTTTGTGTTTTTGAAATATTGTATTATTTTTGTATTTTTTAGAAATATGCTATGTATAGGCAACATGAAAATGAGATATGTTCAAGGAAAAAGAGAGATGGGAAGTATGTACAATATGGGAGAAACCATACTAACCAATGAGTCTCATGGGAGACTCACTATCACTATGACCTATGTCAAATAATGGAACTATTATCATGTGTGATATGTGAAAGGGTAAATATGATCCCATAATCTTAAATACTAAGTGATTTGTATCTGTATGTCTCATGGGAGACTCACTATCACTATGACCTATGTCAAATAATGGAACTATTATCATGTGTGATATGTAGTGGTGCTAGGAATATATGACACTAAATGTGGTGTCCTATGAACTGTAGGGGTCTTAAGAACCTATCTAGTAGAAGAGAATATAAGTGACATAGGTGTCCTATGTAGATAACCCTAATAACCCAATAATACTAATCTAAAAAAAAGTGAGTGGAGGAAGGCCCTCTATAATATGACATATATTTGACATAGGGGTCTCTCTAATAGTGGTATCCATGGGAGAGTATGCATACGTGTCAATATTATAAGAGTAGACCTCACCTAAGTTGGTGTATCTATTAAACTCTATGATGTATCAATAAGAACTATGATCTGAGTTGTAACTGATAATTGTGTTATATTTGGTAATTTTGCTAGAATTGTAACTAGTAACTATGCTATAATTGAGTATTGAATAGGTATAGGATAGTCATATGGGATATACTCAACTTTGACCACCTAATTTATGTGTATGTAGTCTAGGCATCTATGAAATATGGATGGGATGGATCATAACTATTATATCCATGGTGTACCTAATAACATATCAAACATGCCTGCACTAGTTATTACTAAGAACCAAGTGGCTATATATGTTAGTCTAACCTATAATGGAAGCACAATCTCCCTGATTAAGATCTTAACATGACCATTGAAACCAATAATAATTCTATAGGGAATATATCCTAATTTGAATACCCTAAATACTATAAAAGTGTCATAGTGCACATGTTAATGCTTGACCCATTGTCAATCATAACACTCTAGATATGATGATGATCTATATAATCTTTTATAAAGAGTAAATGTAAATATATATATATATATATATACATATATATATATATATATATATATATATATATATATATATAACCATTAACAATTTCCTACTCTAAAAAGGTGATAAGTTGTCTATTTATAACTGTAGTGTGGTACATACCAATGATATTGTGTAATGTGTGTTCCTCCTCTATAATTATATGATATGGAGTTGGTGGTGGATGTTCCTGATATGTGTAGTGAGCACCTAAAGTGTTTCATACCTCATTTATTATGTGCTTTGGAAATGGATTTGAGAATATATTTAATCCCTTAGCTTCCATTTTCTATAATTTTGGTGCCTTTAAGGGTGTGCCCACATCAATAATGTTATCCTCAATCAAATCTTGTATATTATGTTTTAAGCTTATGCATCTATTTATTATATGGCCTGGTGTCATGTGGTACTCACACAATGCATTATAATCATATATTTTTATAAGAGAAAATGTTTTATCAACCTCTTTAATAGGAGGGAGAGATATGACATTGCATTCCAAGAACTACTATAAAACTGGTGTTGGTGACTCTAGAAGGTTGGTGAAGATTTGACACTAAGGAGCTAATAAAACCAAGAGATGAGATGGATTTGAAGCTATGTTAACTATGGCCTTTTTATCACTCTTATTTTTGGTGGCCCTTAACATATATGGAGGCTTATTTTAACTCTTAGAAATTGATTTTGATTCATAGGTATACTTGAGTTTACCCATTGATAGAAGCTTGACCTCTCTTTCTTTTACTATGTGGCACAAATCTATAAATGTTGGAAAATTATTAAATAAGATACCTTCATGTAATGATGGTAAAATTGAATATGTCTTGAAGATCTTTGTCTACCATGGGGCTAGTCAATTTAGCTAATATAGTCTTGTATTATAAGACAAGTTTTGCAATAGGTTCATTTGACATTTTTTTCAACTATGCAATTTGGGCATATGAGATGGTGTCACTGATATTGATGGATAAGTGTTCTAAAAATATGTCTACCAAAGGATTGAATTTTGTGATAGATTGATTTGGTAAGTCATGAAACCATTATATGACATAATCTTATAAACTACATGGGAACAAATTTGTGAGAAACCAATCGTTGGACACGTAGTCCAAACATGCCATGTGAAAAACTTGGAGATGGTACTTTAGGTCACACTTTCCATCATATAATGTAAGCTAAGGTTCCAAAAATTTGGATGATAAGGGAGTTGTCACTATGTGGTGTGCCAAAGGTGTATATAAGAGGATATTAGAATCCAAAGTATGTGATGGCCTAGTATCTCCCTTTTAAATATGTAACACCTTAGCCTATAGAGTATGAACCTCATGCATAAGGGATTATACATCTGGAGTGGAATAACTAGCCATAAGAGGTGTATATTTCATATAAGGTTGTTAAATTACAATTATAGGTTATGCTAGTTGAGTTGGCCCCAATGTAGGTGTAATAATGTTATTGGCTGGGGGAGTTGAAGATTGACCATTATTTGATTTGGTCTAAATTTCCAATATGGCTTTTAATATTTATGTATGATCAAGGGTATATTCCCTAATTCTATCTCTAAAGCTCTATAGGACCTCATATTTATTGACAATTATGTTATCATTGTTAAGTGGAGGGAGAGTGTCCCAATTTCTAATTTATGTATCATCTTACTCTTGATTATATTGTTCATATTCATATGCATTATCATTAAAATACACATAATAAAGGTGTGAAGGATAAACAATAGGATTTAAAATAGGTCCATTATCAATATTATAAGCTTGAATAACATGAATCAAAATATGCTCTATAGGATTACCACCTAGCCTAACACTTCTTAATGGAAGAGAGATAGTGTTTTTAGATGGCATAAAGTAAAAACATTTGAATAGAGATGATAAAATATAATATATGAAATCTAAAATATTTAAATCATTTAATGAAAATAATCAAAAGAAGGATACAAACCCTAGGAACATCTAAGTTTAGATTTTGAGCAATGTTCAAAGTAAGTTAGGTCCACCAAATGTTTTTACCTTTTAGGGTTTAGCTTATGTACATCATATGTTTTATTAAAGGGGTTATTAGACTAAATCATGGAAATAATATGCATAAAATAGCCACTGATTTGTTACAAAATAGACTAGTTTTAACTTTCTAAAAATAGTAATACATAGTGCAAATATAGACTTATCTAGAAAACACCTGACATATGATATGAGTGATATAAACTAAGATGGAAGAAGGTATGAGTGTTGTCAAATAGATCCCTATGTTATAACTCCTCTTATATATTATCAACACATTTTTACAATAGTGCCATGTGGCTTTAGTGTCATGATATTGACACTAATGTCTTATGTGCAAGACTATCTTGAAATTTTGAGTACACTTGTGACTAGGTTTTGGGGTTCTATTCCTATGCACATGAATTATAGAATAGGTATCCTCTCCCATGTCATTTTAAATATAAATTTGAAATCAGGAACATTCCCTAAGGCATCCTTATTAATTATAACTAAACTTTCTATTAAGGCTAGACCATCCACCAATTCTCTGAATTGATAGCATAAATTTTCTTCTAGCCCATCCCATGTAAACAATAAGTTTGAAAAAAAAGATACAAAACAATATAAGGATTTTCATTTGACTAAGTTGGCCAAATTCCTAATAGAAACAATATCATTGATAATTTTGTAGACTGATCATAAATTGGTAACATATTTAATGTGATCAATATGATTAACACAGTCATCTCTATAAAAATTATAAAGTGCTTTAAATGTTGACTTTGGAATGAAATTCCATTGTTACAAGATTAAAGGGCTTACAAAATTCCATAAAATAAAAGGTATGGTTCTAAAATTGGCTAGATTTTTTAAATTTTCATTATAGGAGAAAAAATTATCAAATGGGAAATGTCTACATTACTTGAATATGGGATCTTTGGCCATTAGATCCACCAGGTGATGTAAAATTACCTCAACAAACAATTATCACCAAATCTTACACAAATGTATAATCAAGTCAATTCAAAAAATATAAATAAAATCCAATCCCATCCCATGATCATGCAAAATATGTGAAAGTTTGAATTTTTTTAATTAAATAAATCCCACAAATCAAACATAATGTGGGATATTTTTTTAGTGTGGGATGGCTCCTTAGAAATAACTCCAAAGTTGGTTAGTTTTGTTTCCTGATCTAATGTTAATATATATATATATATATATATATATATATATATATATATATATATATATATATATATATATATATATATATATATATATATATATATAGAGAGAGAGAGAGAGAGAGAGAGAGAGAGAGAGAGAGAGAGAGAGAGAGAGAGAGAGAGAGAACATAATAGTGATGCACTAGAATAGAAAATGAGATGATATCCTAATTATATGAATATATTTCTATCAACATATAATAAGGGAAGTGAACACAACTAAATAAAATGAATATAAGGCAAATAATTAACTCGAGGTTAAAATAACAAGATAAAAACCAAAATGACGGAAAAAGGAGCCATAAAATATTTTCACTTGTATAAATTATGCACAGTGACATTACATTTTAAAAAGGGCTCAAGATGTTAGTGTACAACAAAATAATAGGAGCTATGATCAAAATCCTAAACTCCATTAATACTATAAACTCAATTAAATCCTCCTCTCCTTTATTTTTAAATGAGATATTAAATATATATGAAAGAAAAATAATAAGAATACGAAGAAACATCATAGGATATTTTGATTATAGTGACAAGAGTTGTTCAGACTTCTCATCTACATGTTAGCCCTTATATTTTTCCATAATCCTCTATAGATAAGATTGCACCGGACTGAAAAATGGGATGTTTATACTTCACCTTTTGAATATCTAAATTTGACCATACCATTTTTATGAACATTTTATCATGATCTTAGCTAAATTTCTAAAAATAAGGGTTCCAAATTATTTTCCTCTTAACCCAAATTAATCTTCATCTATGAAAGTACTCTTACTTCGGATGTCTAATTTCTAATTGATAAAACCACTTTTTGATCATGTTTTTCTCTAATGAATGAAATTATACCTCTATAGGTTATTTATTTAAAAAAATATTTTTGTGATCACCATGCCTCATTAATTATCAAAGAATCACATCAAATCTTATTAAATATTTTAGAAGTGTAAGAAAATTTTCTACATTATATTTTCCATCACTTCACATCTTTCACTTTAATGAAATAGATGGATATTAACCACTGATATATTTATATGAGTATTTGAGACCTTATTTATATTAACATCATTCCTTGTGCACATAAAAATACACATCATAGATCCTATATTATCTGACCTGATTGAATCAACGGTTTGAGATTCAAGGATATGCTCTAGTATCCATTCATGGTCCCACTATTATAATCCAAAAAATAATACTAACTAAATTTTACTAATCCATAGGCTTTATATATTAGGGAACCCCTGCATATTCATCTCATAAGAGAAAATAGGTGAATATGTGTTTAGCTGACATGGTAGTGATTATGGGTTCTGACACATCTCACATTTGAAGGTTATTTTTCCCTATATGTTCACCAATATATTTATGAGCCTCATATTCTATCGAAAACACACTATATTTATACCAAGTGGCATAGGCTATAACATAAACTAAGCTGAGTGTTTTCATGGCAGACAAAATCTAGTAGAAATAGTCAAGGTGACCACGGTTGAGATTATCATTGAGATAATCTAGTTTGCCATTAATTAATAATTTATGATGCAAACCCTAATCCTCCTTTCAATTAGGGTATGAGATGAAAATTGTGTTTTTTAGTAGGATAATTTGGACATCCTCAACACCCCATTGTGAAGAAAGTTGCCCACATACCAATACTCTAAGGAGGGATCAAGCCCAATGTAATTTTACCCACGTAAGTGTTGGTGAAAATGCAAGTGATGATAGTAAGATATTGGCCTTGAGTGCCTTGAGTGTGATTGAGATTGGAAATATGGAAAATATGAGCTTAAGGATATTGGAGATGGTAGTATGTAGAAGTAGGGAAGAATAGGGATTGATAACCTTGATTTTGCTCAAATTCTTTCATGTTTGAATAGGTATTTTTCATCTAATCTCCATATAATGGATAAAGGGATAAAAGTCATGAATTTATAGTGTTCTTTGCTTGTGCAGATAATAAAATATGTCTAGGCTGATCTTAGGAGTCTTTTACTTTTAAAAATATATTCATTCGGTAAACTTAGGGTAAGGGACATAAGCACCATTTTGGGTACACTAGTGCCACTTGGCTCTATTGTATTTAATGTGGTGCTAATGTCAAACTAGGAAAACACTAGACACAAAGAGGCAAGATTGAGAAATAAGGGTCTAGGTCTACATTTGAGATGACTAGGGATGATTTTAGCCCACATGAAGGCTGGATAATTGTGATAATAGGATCTATGATAGGTCTAGGGCTAAGCTAGGGATAGGTAGTCTCAAGTAACACTCTTAGCACTCAAATACCACTTTTAGGTGATTACAAAAGTTAATTAATTCATGTAAAATATTAGAGTGATTAGATATCATAATCTTCCTCTTTTTTAAATGAAATACCTTTGAGGTCTTATAAAACTTCCCTAAAATGATGCAACAAATCTACCATTTACTTTTGTTATTTGTAAATAGACATGTTACAAGAAGCCTTGTCTTCAACTACTTAATTATCTTTCTTATATCTCAAGATAAGCAAATTAAAATTCCCACTATAATAAATCAACTTTTTGGATTGATTATTACTCACCAGACATATTTATCATTTTCTTTCTTATGCATTGATGATGAAACTTTCCCCATCTTTGACGAAGTGGTATATTTTGGCTCTTCTCATGAATATGGCATCTCTCACATAAATGTATAAGATGATAAATAGTACACCAAAAATATTAAGAGGGATAATATATATATAAACTCATTGATGAAATTCTAATTTATCTTAAAATTAACCTTGCATTATTTGGTAACCTATATATTTCTAGACTCCTTTCTTTACCCGACCTAATGAGGAAGGATTATGATGATTAAATGAAACCAATCCAAGCTTTTCCACCAAATTTTTGGAAACTAAATTTTAATGTGATTAATAATTAAATAAACATCATTTTTTGCATTTTTAATTTAAATCTTTGTGTGGAATAATTTGATAAGCTCACCAAGTTATCATTATCCTTATTTATACTCAAGATTACCTCTCTTCAAATGGAAATGTAAAGGAATACTCTCATATAAATTGTAGATTTTCCCTTTTTCCTTCTCCTATAAATAAGTTATGACCATATTAATTATATAATTATTATAATTATATAGTTTTGGATGTAGTTTCCAATATTTACCATTTTTATGACCATCAATGTCATGATGATTCCCAAAATGTTTCTTAGTTTATTTATTTATAAAAGTAAAAGTAGCATTATGTTTACCTTTAAACCTACCATTCCATTTTTTCTTGAAACCACCTTGTGTTTTTGTGTATATGAAGATGATGATGCAATCTTTTTTTCCATCTCAATTTGATTATGAATCCCTCCAATGTACTTCATTAAAATTTTATAATATTTTAAATATTTTCCTATGTATATGGCCTTATTTTAGAATTGAATTGTATATTCCTAAACACTTTGATCGGGTATTTTCTTGAATTGTTTAAATTTGATATCAATTTAATCTTCATGACTAATGGGATACAATTCCTTCTTAATTAATGTTTTAAATTTGTCATATTTATAAATTGGTGGAAAATAATTCAAATAAAATGAATGAAAATGAGTTTAAAACCAAGTAAATACATGAATAGCCAATTTTAACCTTGGCAAATAAATTTATTCTTCACTAGTATTATGCAAGCTGAATATGACTAAATATGGGATAACCAATTATCAATTTTATTGACATTTACATCACCTTGATATGAATGAATTTATATCTTATCTTTTGATTTAAATGTAGGTTGTGTTCAGGATGTTTTAATAACACAAGATTTATCCTTCTCATGTTATTGAAGCTAATATTTGCACAAATATTCATTTGTTTTAGGAACCTTCATCATCTTGAAATGGTATTTCTTCTCACATATCTATTTCACTTCCTTAAGGATATCTCTTATTTTAAGGGAACTAAATCACATATTCCTTTTGCACTAGTTTTTATAGTCACAAACATAAATATGTAAAATTCATCACATCACAAAAATCCCATATAAATCAAGGATTTTTCTAATATAATACCATTCAATACATAATTAGTATAGATGTTACATAGTCAATTCACTAATACAAATATTAACTTATTATAACTCAACTTAGTTGTCTATGCTTATTTTTTTCCTAGTATTTTACATAAGAAAATAATAAAGTTTTTTAGAGTCAATATTTATTAACTGTCATAATATTGTAAGTAGTTTCTGACATGAAATAAAACAATTAATTAAATGAAACATGTACAAAAATAAATTTCAAAACAAGATATTATCTTAAAAAAATTAATGTAAGAAAAATAAAAAAGAGTAAGGTTGTGCCTTTTTATTTTGATGAAATATTCACAAATGAGATTCAAGCTAATCAAAGTACACTAATCATAAAAATATGGTGCAAAAGACATATTTTACCTAAATACAAAAATATAAAAATAAAACACATACCTAAAATGTGAAAAACATTGAATTATTATTCATGGAATATGAGAAGGGTCATTAGAGTTGATACCTTGATTATGACTTACTTGTACATCATTGGGGTCTGAAATTGAATAAAGTATGGTCTATAAGAAGTAATAAAACATATATAGAAATCTGGTATAGAGAATGTAAGTCCTAAAAAATGACCAAAAGTGAGCTATCAATGCCAGTAAGCTAAGATTCAATTTTTACAAGAAAGATTTGATCTTGGTCTAAAAATGTTAGAATTTGATGAAACTTTATGGAATTTTTTTTTAATGCTTTATGATTATAAATATCTATTATATTTTCATATTAATGCACAAATATTCCATAATTTATTCTACTTTATTGCAAATATTAATTTACTCTAAGATACCTTGTAAGAGCATAACAGTTTGGTGTAGTTATGATGGGTAAATACCATAGTCAAACTTTTGTTCTTAGATTATATGGTAATCAACAATCATCTAGTCCAACAAGTAGTCTAGTGAAATATGAATATATTAGCCCTTATCCTTAGATATGAGATGTAATTATCTAGTTTTTTAAATATTTTATTTCAATACTTCAATTCAACTTTTGTTATAAGGGTTGTTACCCTATAATTCAATTATGCTTTTACACTTTAAAATATTTTTTATCAAATAAATCAAAGTGTGTTATCCTTATGCATGTTTTTCTAAATACATCAATGCACTCATGTATGCATATGCTTCTTAAGTTAAAATTAAGAACTATTAGCATGCAAAGCCAAAATATAATGGTCATAACAAGCCAAAAAAGTAGGCATAAATAATGAAAAGATTAAAAAAAGGACCAAGGGACTACAAAAATAAAAATGACCGAAATTAAACTATTGATAATGGAACAAACGAAAATTGAGAAGCTCAATTTTGGTCATGATTAGGATTAAACTACTTAATTTTGGTCAAGAAAAAAAATTGATGGGAGTGAAGACAAAGGAATAAGGAAATAAAATAAACAATCACATTCCTATTAGTTTATTTTTTAAACTTAAGAGAAATTTATAGTTAGGTGTCTATAATAAAATTCTTGTAAGTAGCGATCAAATCTTATCCATAACCTGATCATACCACAATAAAATTGAGAAAATAATTTGAGGTTCATGGCATACATGAAATACTCCAAGTTAATTTTAAAATGTGATATAGTTGACATATAT
This sequence comes from Torreya grandis, assembly GCA_037957365.1. Taxonomy (NCBI): domain Eukaryota; kingdom Viridiplantae; phylum Streptophyta; class Pinopsida; order Cupressales; family Taxaceae; genus Torreya; species Torreya grandis. Next base: position 217,044 of record JARHVA010007765.1, read on the forward strand.
ATATTTCTCAAGATAACTATCATTGAAACTATCAAGTTGGAAGATAAATTATACCATACTAAAGAGTTAATTCTTATTAGTTCATGCCAAAGATATGTTAATATAACATCCATTTTTATAAATAATTGATTTCTCATCTACTATTAAAAAATAATTATTTTAATTAAATTGTTTATAAATTATTTAAGATAATTTATATATTATATTGACCTATAAATTTTATTTTTCAATAATTTTATTGGTTGCTTACATTCACCTCTTATTCCAACCATCAACAATTCCATAGGAGATAATGCTAATAAATTTTTAATTCTTCATTTCTAAAGTATTTTTTAGCTAAAATTGGTTTAATTTTAACACTAATGTAAAATCAATTGAACAAAGAAAATATGATCTAAAATAGTAAATATTATTACATATGCATATCTGAATATGCTAAAAAATAGATAATTGAACTTTTGAATCTTTGACAAAGAGATAAAAAAAATCAAATTGTTCATTATTCATAAATTTATGGGGAATGTTTTTTTATAAAAAGTGATGAAAACTAAAATATATTCATTAGAGGAAATATAGGTGAAAAATGGGCTTGTTAAAAAATATCAAAAAAAACCTTGTCACTTTTTTATGAATTAAAATTAAAAAAATATATCACTTAAATACATGAGTTAAGTAGGTAATATATTTGTATAAAAATAAATAAATAAAATATTTAATTTAATTTTATATATTTTTTGACTTTTATCTATAAAAACTCAAACCTCTACTTACTTTATAAACAATATAATTTCTAATTTGTTATTTTAAAGTAAACATTTGAATTTCTATTATAATTATTTTTTTCTCTAGATAAAATTAATTTTGAATTTAGTTAGGGTTTAGTGATGTATATGATTTGAAAAAATGTTATAAGGCTTCATCATGTATATATAAACATTATCTGACATTTTAAGGATATTGTGTACACATCTTTCACATCCTTCCCCTTTCCCTAAAAAGTACTCATAATGTACTTGAAACCTCAAATAATGTTTCTACATACATGATGAATCGTGATAACCATATTTTTAAGTTAATTTATTTTGTGAATTTTATATTTTTAAGTTTCACATTGCTTTCATCTCAAAAGATGCTATAATTTATAATTTATTCTTTTGAATTATACATTTAACTTTTAATTATAATTATTTTTTTATTTTATTGAATTTTTTATTTTTTTAATTTCATGTTGATTTCTCTCCCAAAATTTAGTACCTTATATATCAAAATTTAAAGATATAGTATATGATGATCCAAATATGTAGGCTTAAATTAACTATGGTTAGTTAAAATTATAGGATTTAGTGATTTTATTATACTATATAGAATATTCTATTTATAGAAGATGTCATCATAAGTGATTTAATTTCATTGTAAATGCCATCTTCCAAAATATAAGGATTCTCCATGTGGACTATTTTAAGTTGAAATTTCTTATAATGCATAGTCAATACACTCTTTTCTGATTTGAGCATTCAAATTTTTTGGTCAAACTATGGTTATACTAAGTTTTTACTAGATAGACTCAGTTGGGATGTACCCAAATGGCCAATTTTGTCCTCATGTGGACATGTCTATTTTGGTAGAGAGTTAGAGTCTAATTTTTTTAAAATTGATGAAATTTCACCTTCCTATTATTCATATACCTTTGATTCATAAATTTATCAATAAGAATGTGTAGAATATAATAATATTTGTCATTACCTTAGTTCCATATAGAAATGTCAATAAAAATAAGAGAAAAGAGAAGCATTTGGGTCAGCCAACCAATAATGTGAATTGAAAGCTACATGCAATGCAATGTGTAAATAATGAGTTTGGGGTAAGGCTTCAACCTTATCTCTATAGGTGAAAATAAAACTATGTGTGTTATCACTAAACCCCTATTTTTGGTACAAATAGATTGATGATAAAAAACATGGTAAGATGTTGAAATAATTTTGGTTCAATATGCAAGATCCATGGTGATGTCCCCTTGATGAAGCTTGATAGATTAGGCTTGAGATACTCTACTTGAATGATGATACTTGATTTTTATCAATGATTAATGGTGTGTGTGTGTGTATATATATATATATATATATATATATATATATATATATATATATATATATATATATATATATATATATATATATATATATATATATATATATATATATATATATATATATATATATATATATATATATGTATACACCTCTAAAACTCACCTACACATGGCTGACCATAAAAGATAAAGAAGATGAGATACTTTAGGCATAGGATACCCATAAGTTAGGGAAGTCTGTCACATGGGTTGAGTATGACATTATAAAATACACTAAAATAGTACATTTAACATTTTAAGAGCATTAAGTGTCATATGAAGATAAAGGAATAGTCAATCTATAGGTTTTCAAACATTCTACATCCAATGGGTTCGTTACCATGGGATGAACGTGAACAAAAATTCAAAGTATGAGCTATACATATGTTAGGTGATAATTATACAGGGTCCAACACAAGGCTAAAATATACCAAAAATAACCAAATGTATGAACATGAATCAATTGTAATAAAATAAGGAAAATATACCATCAAAAAGTGTCTTTTACCAATATTAGGTTTTTTTATAATAATTTATAATTAATTAGGCTATTAAATTTAACTAAGATCAAATAAATATAAAGTTAGTAAATTTTGTAAATTACTTGTAACTGTTATAATGAAAATAAAGTATTTAAATTGACAAAGCTTGAATGAATGAAAGAAACTATGTAAAACACAGAGGATAATAAGACTTAGCTAATTATTTCCTATTAGGTTGATTATGTGCAACTAAAAGATCTTTGAAAATGATCAATTTAGATTTAATTATCTTCATGCAACTGAAACAATAATTGTTACTATTTTGGGTCAAAATCAATTAGAAATAATCATTATTGACTATCACTCTTGACCCCTATGGGTCACTATTAAATTTCATGGAAAAAAAGAAAACTAATAGTCCAACCACCTGCACCTTCTTGAAATATGGTTATATGTGGAATTTAGACCTTTTGTTGTGTGTGGATGACCTTCAAATGAGCTCCAGAAGGTTGAAATCCCACTAAGGCTTGTGATAATTGAAAACCTAAAAAATGAGAAGAGTGTAATGGGGTAAGATAACCCCAATCACCCATGTGATGATTGAATACAACTTACATATCTAGATTATTTTGAATAGGGATTCAAGCCTCACATAGCTCTCCCACCTAGAGAAATTAGTGTGATAACTCCATTGCTATATGTGTCCATCTAGAGATGGTTTTAATACTTGATAATACTTTTATTGAATCAAATGAAATAGGATAATGACTTGGATAAGGGATGATTCAAGTGAATAAATCAAAATTGGAAATAATAGAGATGCTATGTTCAATGTGCAATAGTATAAGTGTGCCCAAATAGTGAAATTACCAAATTGTAGAATAAGTGGCTTAGATGTTCATTTATAACAGTCCAAAAGGGTAAAATATCATGATATAAATCATTAAAATATGAAACAACCTATAAGGAAGGGTTTAAATTTGAAAAATATTTGTTGTTAGGGTAAAGTGCAAGATTAACCTAAAAAGATCAAGATTGAATGGTGATCTTGACCTATGTAGGTCAATTTTGACCTAGGTGAGGTCACATTTGATCTTAAATTTTTTAAATGTCCATAAAAATTACTAGAGGAGTTTTTATAAATTAAGAGTATTATCTATGTGTAAAACTTATAAAGAATGGGTCCTAGTACTTAGGATAGAGTGAGTTGGAAAAATAGGACCAATTTAAGTGGTCAAGTAAAATAACATAAATGTGGGCCAAAACTAAAATTATCTAGCATTCATGACCAAATTTGAGTATCTACATCCGCATTCTTCCCCATTAAATATAGAAATTAAATTACTAAAGTAAAAATAAATATCTACTTGGGTATGTAAAACACCCTTTGCCTTTGGGAGGAAGCTTCAATCATTTAAAGTGTTCCATAGTAAATCATGAAATAATGTAAAATTAGTTAGTGTTCATATATGAAATTGAAAATTGAAAGATAAATTTAATTTGAAAACACTTTAAAGAATTATTAAATAATACACCTATATTTGTGAAACTAATGTTTCTTATGTAACCTCTCTTGAAGATGATGTTTCCTTAAAGCATTGGAGAATTGGTGCTTCCCGTTAAATCAATTGAAAGGATTGGTTACTCTATTGAAACATGGTGAATTTAGGGTGATACATCCCAAATTTAAAGTGAACATGAGTATAAAATAGAACCCATCGAGGGACTTTAAAAACTTAATGTTTTCTTAGTGGTGTTTGTAAACCTGAGACAGAAATGGATTGGAATCCACAATATATTCACATGCTATAATACTATAGGGTGTTGAATCTCCAATATGAATTATTCACTTAACTAAATCAACCATTTCATAATGTCAAGGGCCATACATAATAGACAAAACAAGTCTAAATCTAATATCTACAAGTAATAACATAAATGGAGCATAGAACTAGAAATGTAGTCTATACCATGTGTATCTAATGTGATCATATTCTATCAAATAACACATTCATGTACACAATGTAAGATAGAGTTATTAGTAATACATTTGTAAAGAGTATATAACTCAACATAGCATAGGGGTTATAGAATAGTAACACGTATAAATATTGTAACCTTTGGATAAGGATGATGTAAGATAGAGTTATTAACAATACATTTGTAAGAGTATATAAATCAACATAGCATTGGGGTTATAGAATATTAACACCTATAAATACTATAACCTTTGGATAAGGTGCCCCAAACATGGTATGGCCACTAGGTAGAGAAAATCATAACATCTAAGTCTATGTAAAATTTATATGTCATACATAACCCTAATAAATACCATTGAAATACATGTGTGAAATAAAATTGATTGTGCTATCTATTAATCATGATAAAATAAAATATGAAAATGAATGCAAAATAGACACACTATCTAATCATGCTCATCTCCAAATTTTGTATTTTTAGAATATTTTGAATGTTTTTGTTATTTTTCCATATTTGAAATTTTTTGTACTTTTTTGAATTAGAAACAAGAACAATAGAAACTATGAGATAAATTATGGGTTCAAAACTATAATAAAAGGAGGGAATTTAAACAATTTTTAACATGTGTCAAGGTAAAGTAAGCACTGAATAAGATGGCATGGCTATGTATGAGCAAGATGCCCCCAATGTATATTTGAATTGTAGTTGGAAATCAAGAGGGATATAGAATAGGGTTGTATAGGAATGAATTTACATCATCATTTCATCAAATGTACACTTACCAAGATTTGTAATGCCCATGTATGAGAAATATAATACACAAAGGAAATATTTTACATGAATAATAGTGTTTTTGTAAATTTAAATTGAGTAGATGATCAAAAATGGTATGATTAAGTTTTTGTTTGAAAATATTTTGATTTAACTATGTAAAAATCTATAGGTTAGTATTTACGAGTTTAGGATAGTAATGAAATTTGATCTTGTATATTTTTGGTTGATATTGAATATGATGTAAAATAAAATATTCTTTATTCATACATGAAAATAACATGACAAATGGCAAAATGTGGCAATATCATATCACTACTTTGGACTGTTCATATTAGGAAAGTAAAAAAAAAGAGACAAGAGGCAAAAAATACACAAACATCCAAGGGATAGAATATTAATTAGATCAATCACATGTATAAAAATTATAAGAAGAGAAGACACAAGTAATCAAGGAGAAATGTATAGTAATTTTTTTTAAAAATTATTTGGATGTTTTTGAATTTTTTATTTTTTTTGGAAACTGAAATGTGATAACCAATGATCCCCTCAAGAGGAGAGTCACAATAAGGGATTGTAATAAAATGTGTAAGGGTCACCTCTCATGAAATAAAGTGTTAGACATGGATGACTCAAAATTAGAAAAGGAAATAGGTATTTTAATGTAACTATCTAGATCATTAATTGTGTAATCCCATGTGGGAGGAGTAGCTCTAGAGGACCTAGTATTATTTAAAATATGATGAGGAGTAGTATAAGTTTGTTTGAAATGTTGTGTTCTTTGTGTAATATGTTGATTTTTATGTATCAAAAATTTATGAAATGTTGCATGTGATAAATTTATTTGTGAAATTAACACATTTTTTTGATATGATGCTTGTTTTTGTATGGGTTTATTTTGAGACTTTTTTCCCTTTTTTTAAATTGGTTGTATGAAAAATATTTTTCATAGGTGCAATGATTGTTAATGTGATTTGATATTGATTAGATGTATTAATGCATTAAGGTAGTGGATGGGGAGGAGGAGGTACCATATATTATATAGGGTACTCATATTTAATTCTTGAAACTATGAGCACCTAATTACAATGAATGAACTTTAGGCATCTAAATATCATGGAAGGTACAACACAAATATTTTTCAACCAAGGGCATCTTAATATTATGTCAAAGACCCCATTTTTTTATAGAACTATAAAGGGAATGGATAATATAAAAGGACCCACCTGAAGAGATAACATAATGTGTCCCAAACTAGTTTGTTATTTCCCACTAAATGTTTAGACATTTTAAAATGTTGCTTGTATTTCATGTTGTGTGTAACCCAATAAATGGAGTAATATCATTGTGATTGAATTTTAACTTGATAAATTATTGAATAATACACTATATATGGGTTGTATTAATGTATGTTCATATACATAAGACATGGAAATCATAACCATTATCCACTATCTCACTACCACCAAATTTGATCATAGGATGTGGTTGGGAGGTTTGAATAGTTATACTGATAATTCCATATAATGGGTGATAATATGTCATATGAGGAGGTTGTGAATTATAGGTATGATTCACTATTGAATTATCCTTGTTTACCTCATGGTTTTATAATAGATCATTAGAAATATTCAACTTAGCATTTTCATTATGTTGTGTCTTAGCTTCCTATGTAGAAGTGCTTAGATAAATGACATTGGTATTGATAGGATCCTGAATGTGGTGTTTATGCTTGAAACATATATTGGTAGAGTGTCCATTGTATTTATGGTAATCATAGTATGCATTACTGTGAATGATTTACTTTGAGTTCTTCTCATGTCAACCTCTAGTGGTGGAGGTAGAGTAATGAGATTGCACTTAAGTAACTTTTGTAGCAATTTATGAGGAAGTTTTGGTAATCTACAGAACTAACTTCTTGATTGATCTACTACAATAAGTTTGTTTTAAATTTGAGATATAAAATTGGCTATGATATTTGCATCAATTTTAGTATCTATTGGCTTAAATTTATAATATGGTTTCCTTTAAAACTTCATTATTGAAGTTGAATTAGATGCAAGTGCATATTTGAGTTTATTCAAAGCGAGACATTTGAATTCTCTTTCTCTAATTATAGGATGAAATACTTAAATGATATGAATTTATTAAAAATAATTGAATTGAATGTAAAAGTGTTATTAAAATATGTTTAAATATATATTTTAAATTATTATCTACCAAGTTTTAGTAATTTTACTAAGCATGGTCTTGTAACGAAGTACATAGTCTCTAATAGGATCATTTTTTTCTTGCATAAGTTTAGCAATTTATGCATAAGAGAGTTTTTCATCAATATTGATATAAAAATGATGAATAAGATATTATGATAATGGGATAAATAATTTGACTGATTGGATAGGTAAATAATAAAATTAAGACAAAGCATAATCTTTAATGCTTCTAGGAAACAAATCAGTTACCAACTTGTCATTGAAATTATAGTTTAGACATATTGCATGAAAAGATTAAAGGTGTTGTTATGGGTCTCCTTTACCTTCCTATAGTAGACTTTTAGGAGCTAAAGATCCTATAGGTAAAGGATATAATACAATTTTAGGTTATAATATATTATGAAGTCTTGTGAATCCATTTTATTGGATAAATTTTGGTAAACCTTGCTCTAACTGCAACACATTAACAAGCAAAGTTGAAATAGTTTACATGAGGGATTATGTAGTAGGCAAGGGAGGTGATTTATTATACATAGCTATCAAGGATTATGTATGATTCATATATTTAAGAATTGGTATAGATATATGTTATAATCCTTACATCTCCATAAACCCAAAGGTGTAGATGTATTGATAGTGTCAATAGTAGAGGTAGCAACCCCTATGGTAAGGTTTAAAAAAATGTTGATCGATATTATCAATTAAATCATTTTTATTTACATGTGTTATCATAATCATGTTTATTTTTTTATGGTTGATCTAAAAATGAAAAAGAGTCAATTAAATTTATGAGGGCATCAATATATTCACTAAATTCCTTTGCATCAACAAGATCGAATCTTTTTTTCTTATCAGAGTCAAAGTCATAGGCCTTGTCACTATATATGGTAAATAAGCCCATCAAGATGGTGTAGAATAAAATTTATAATATTTTAAATGTATGATTTTTTTATGACCATGTCATACTTGAATTTACAAAAAATTGTGTTAATGGTGCTTGTGTATTATTATGTGATTTGATGAAGGCTTGAGATTATATATTAATGCTTTCAACCTTATTATGATTTTTGGTTTTGATCCATTTTATTATATGATTGTTGATGATGTTATTTATTAGGGGAAGTGAACATGTAATGAAAATGATAAATATTGGAGCAAAAGAAATAGTATGATTATTCATTATAGCCATATATTCTTTGTAATTTCGAGAAGTAAATAATAGAAAGATAAAATTTAGGTCCTATAAAAAAGGAAAAAAAATGCATATGGAGATTAGTAAATTACTCTAAAATTCAAGGTCAAAAGAAAGAAATTTCAGTGTTAGATATCAAATCCAAGGTCAAAATAATGTAATTTCAGTGTTAGATATTAAATCCAACATCGAAATAAAGCTATTTTAGAGTGAGATATTAAATCGAAGGTTAAAAAGTAGAAATTTTATTATTAGATGGTCAATAATTTATCTAAACCCTAAGATAAAAAAATTAATCAATGCTCAAATAAAATGTATGGTTTCACCACTATGTTTTATCAAAATTTAAAATTAATTGGGATATTAAATCTAATTAAGATAAAATGAATTGAAGTGTATAAAATGATGTGAATGAATTTTAAATATCATAATGAAAGTAAAGTAGTGAAATAGACAAAGGTTAAATAAATGAAAGAATCTAACTATGAAAACACAAAGAGGATAAGAAGAGTTAGTTGATTACTACCTATTAGGATGACTATATGTAACTAAAATATGGATGTAAATGATAAAATCAAACATGATTTTGAGTGTGTAATTAAAATAATAATTGTCATTATTATGGGTTGAAATAGATTAGAAATAATTAGAATCGACTATCACTCTTCACCCCTACGGGTTGATCTTGGCCTATAAGGGAAAAACATGATGGTATAGTAAACTATGACTTATTAAATTATGGTTATATGTGGAATTTAGACCTTCACCTATGCATAGATGATCAAAAAATGACCTACTCAAGGTTGAAACCCCACTAAGGCTTTTGATTGTTGAGAACCTGCAAAAATAAAAGGGGAGTGTAATGGGTTGAGCTGACCCCAATCACCCCATGATAATTAAACATTTTGTACATATATATATGAAAATACTAAAATTTGATTATATATAATATCTTATTATTGTACACTTGAAAAATAATAAAAAGGGTTTTATGCTTTAGTTCTATACTCTCCTACTATAGAAAGGCTCACATTCATTATCTCATTGTGCCTAAATACTTATCTTATAGATTGGCCTTATTATTTTAATGACCTAGATCAGATGTACACTAAATTTTTTTGAAAACATGATTTATATCCTTCACTATCAGTTATATACCTTCAAAAAATTTATACCATATTGGACACTTGTTGCAAAGGGACACTAACAAGGGCACTAGTGTCTAATTTCATTATCAAGTGTCTGTACCTCAAAATTCATCCAAATTATAAATCATTAAAAACATATGGGTTATCTTATTTATTTTATATAACCCTTACATGATATATTTTCAAAAGGTATGGTATAAATACTAATCAAATTCTAATCATTATCTATCTAAAAAATACCAACAAAACACCTATTCAAGTTCATTCAATCAATTGCACAACTGAATTATACTACCCTATTCTACCCTATTTATATATTTGTCATAGTAGTTATATTATAGGTCTAAATCATTCAAATAATAACCCATGAATAATATTTGTCGAGTTAAAAGTTAGATCATTTCATGCACTTATATATAACATATTTCAACCTTGTGCACACACAAACCCACACTTAGGGGAGAACTACATATGTATGAGGCCCTTTCAACATTATTGGATATGTGGGAAGTGCTCATTGAAAAATGGGTCCTTGAGTTCAGTTCAACTTCATGAGCCCACTAACCCATTTCTTGCAAGGTGACCTAACCTAAAGTGAATAACTACCGTTTGAGTTATACATAGTCATACAAAACCTATGCATGTGATCCAAAAAAATCAATAAAAATACAATAAAAAATTATAACATGAATAAGTGGAAAATTTTCAATATAATTAATATTCCATATAGGATAGAAGCATTGATCAATATATATAAACATCAATAAAAGTGTCTATAATTCGATGTAAGTATCCAAACCTCTAGAAATAATATTTCTAGAATCTGGTGACTAGATCTTGAGCATCAATTTACCTGCTTCTACCTCTATATATATATATATATATCTTCCTAAACATATGAAAATAAGATATTTATTATCAATTTTTGATGATATAATTATCAAAGTATCAATTGACATTTTAATTTATATATTTGGTAATTTTCTAGATTCAGTATATTTTGTTATCTAAATTAATTTAATAGGTATGCTTTAGAATAGTTTTACTTGTCCATTTGATTAGGCTATTTTACCCCTTTAACCTAATAATATTAAAAAGGTTTAAAAATTTGGTGAACCTAACCTCTGAGTCTTATATGAAACCATTTATTATTTTAGGGTTCTTCAGCTTACTATGGTTTTATATATTATTTTGGATCTATTTCATTATTTATTTTACCAAAGAAAAAATGAAGCCCCCCCCCATGGAAAAATCATCAAATCAAGTGTAACATATGATAAAAATATGTATATATTTATATAACAATATATAATAAGCATAATAAATTTCAAATGTTACCATGTGAACAAAATATAGAATGTTTGACATATTTTATTGAGTCACCTACCCTTTGAGGTTCTAATAGTCATCATCACGTTCCCATTATTTATGGATGACCTATGTTGGGTTTTTTGGTGCATACTATTAGTAACCAAAAACATAGGTCATCACATCATGGTTATGGTTAACATGTTCCTCCACCTCCTAAAATAAACTTGGGGACATGTGGGCCAAATTATCCATCATTTTATCATAAAACATTCTTCAATATTTACAAGGAAATCATGAATTCCTTGAAAAATCCAAATAATGTAATATTACACCAATTTCTAACATTTCCAAAAGATTTACCATTACAAAAATTTCAAAAACTTTAAAATGAGGTATAATTACTAAATATACCAAAAATTTTAAATGATATATCATTACCAAAAGTTCCAACATTTCCAAACGTTGTACCATTACCAAAAATTCCAAAACTTTCAAATGAGGTATCATTATCAAAGATTCAAAAAATTTCAAATTGCATATCATTACAAAAGGTTCCAATATTTATAAAGGATTTACCATTACCAAAAGTTTAAAAAATTTCAAATGAGGTTCAATTACTAGAGGATCCAAATTTTTACATCAACCAAATCTCAAACAAATTTCTCATAATGATGAGACATCAATTATTATTATGTTCCAAATAGATGGTGAATTAAAACTAATTATTACAAATTTTCAAACCTCAACAATTCCCACTACTTGTTATATTTATATGATGAGTACTATAGGAGAAATAAAAAGGCAAGTTTCACTCATCAAAGTATAAATGTTATCTTATAATGCTACTACTAATGCTAACATCATCAAAAATAACTTATTGAAAAATGTATATTTGAATCCTTATCCACAAGAGTTTATCATGTCAATATTACCTTTATTTTCTAGCCATGAATATACTTCCAAACATAACATTAAGTATATACATTATTTTGATCATTGGGATAAACATGAGTGAATATTGTAAAAAAAATATTCATGAAAGCCTCACACAAGAAGCTTGGGATTGGTTATTTAGTTTAACAAATGGTTCCTTAACTACATTAAAGTAATTAGAAGACATTTTATTCTTGGAATTTAATACACACAATGCACCCAAGTTTACATTAGAAAAATTTCAAAACCTCAAAGAACATGATGATGAGTCTATTTAAGATTATGTTATTCAATTAAAAAATGCATCATGTTCCTTAGCATATCAGCTTTCAGATTTGGAACTATAATTCATATTTAATAGAGGTTACTTATCCACTCAAATAAAGGGTGTTACATAAAATTTATGAGTTATTTAGCCACTTATATATGGATATACATAGATATGCTTGTTTCCTACTCAAATATAACAAAGAATTAAATACATATCTTACAAAGTACATGTTGACCAATTTTGACCCCTAAGTCAAAATGGTCAACTCTTATAGGTTGAAACTTTTCATAGGGTTATTCAAACTTGTATATGGTATTGTAATATCTTGTAATGTATTCAAATGGTCTCCATGTGGTCATATTTTTCCACAAATAGCATCATTTGAGGTCTAGTCTTATATATGCTTGTATAGTTCTAGGGGTAATTTATGAGTCATGGTGTCACCAAGTGTGGTCAAAGGTATAGCATGGTAATGAGTCATTATATAATGTGGTTTTTATGTATTTAAAGTCATAATATCATATGTTAACCTCTTATAATGTTGATATGTATCACAAAGTCATTTTGTCACCTTTTTGGCTAATTTGGAGTTGTATGTACAAATACCAAAGGATAAACATTTCAATAAGTGTCTTATCATCCCTGATGTAATAAAAGGGTCGTAGATGATCAAAGACTAATAAATGTGTAGATAAATGCCTAAAATGAGAAAAATACTCTTTTACAAGAACTTTTGGGCACTTGTATAGCCTTGAAAGATTAACTTGCAGGTGAAAATAGTTTCAGAGAGTCTCTTGGACATCCAAAAGTTAGCTTAATGCTTGGTGTTTAATTATTTTTGAGAATTTAGGGTCTAGTTCCTAAATAATAAAGGGTCTAGAGTAAGGGGAAGAATGTAGTTTAATATGGCAAAGTATACATTTTTATCAAATAATTTGCATAAGGAAGAGAAATAAACTTATTTGAAAATAGACTGAAATGAATGATTCAAGAGATGTAAATTAAGGTGCAGTATTGGGATACTATCACAAATTAGGATCTGGCCTTCATTTTATGATTGGATAGGAGTGCCAAAATAGTACACTAGAGGGCTTGGTACTATAGTCCACTTCTGTCACTATTGTCTTAAAGGTTTGAGATTTCTGTGTTATGTTTGTTATCTCAATGTGAACTTATGTATGAAATTTTAGGGGCTGAATGTCAATAGAGCTCAGTGTAGGTCCGTTTCAATCTCTAAACCCTAAGTCTATCTACACACATGAAAAAAATACATCAAAATCATAAGGGGGAAATATTAGATTAGGGTAAGTATGATCACATGATCTAGAACCCCTATTGTCCTAATCGCTGCCTACTTTAACCCTCAATGCTAGGGTCTCAAATCAAATGTAGTTCTCCCTTAGGGAACGTGCATAATCAATTGCATAATAGATGAAAGAATGAAATTTTGCCTAAGTCCTTCCTTGATCAATCATTTAAGTCTATGTGTGATGTAGAATGTTGAGCTATACTATTGACTGATTTTAATTATGTAATGTGCCAAAGTAGTAAGTCCTAGATATAAAATGCCTTGTGTATTCCTTTATATAGGTGACTCATTATTTTGAATTTGAGAGTTTTATTTGCATTTAGTTGAAATTGGTAAACTTAAGGATGAATCCAAGAAAGGGGATGGGACTTATTAAGCAAATGAAACTAATCATTAGATGTCAAAATGACCTTGGATAGGAGTACCAAAATAGGAGAATAGTGGCACTGATGCTATAGTTTAATTCTAGTACTCTTTTCATATAGGCTAGGGACCTAGGAGGATGGAAAGAGCATAGAAAACCTGACTTGGCTGATGTGGAATGACTATTTAAAAGGCTTGGGATGACTAATAATAGGCAAAAAGGTGATTCAAGCATGAAACAAGACCAAGATGACTAAAATGAAAGACATGGCTAAATGTGAACAAAGCTCAATTATCTAGTCAGAGTCTCCTATAAAAGGACTATGAAAAAACATGATATGTTGGTTTCTTGACCAATTTAGGGTGTATAAATTTTCCACCTTTAATCTAGTGATGTAATGAAATGAAGTACTAGATTGAAAGAAAGAAAATAAAATGCATACCTGAACCTACTTGTGTGGAGATGAATGTGATGAAAAAGAGTCCAACTCACTTCCTAGCCAAGGAAGTGGATGGAGAGCCAAGTAGTACCAAGAGAAGGAAAGAATGCCTAAAATGGATACCGCCTATACTAAATATGTAAATTGAATCCATGAAACATGTATAATGGGGGAAATACTTCCCCCTATGCTGAATCTAGCTGAAAATGAGAAATGCTTGGAGGCCTAAAACCAATGTCTACCCTTTGTCCCATATAAACTCATAATATAGAATGTGTGCATAGAATATATATATTGTGAAGATAAAAATCTATCAAGCCCCCACTTTGAATATCTAAAATAGAAATAAGAAGTGCTTGGAGGTCTAAAACCAATGTCTACCCTCTATTTTTCACAAACTTGTATAGTATAGGTCTGGGTAATGCTATGGACCAATCGTTACAGATGGCCATATGGTCCAACCTAGTGACAACTTGGGTGCAAATGGGTATAATTTGAAACTCTAGGAAATGTGTGAGAAGAGAATGGCATGTCTTGCCATTCCAATATGTATAATCTTGGATGATGAAGAACATGAACATTTATGTTATGCCCCCAAATTTGGTATATAAGTGATGCATATGTATAGCCTGGTAATATATATAACCACATGTGATATGACCTATCGTGTCATGCCCCAAGTGACAAAATAGAGATCAAAACACTATGCTTGTAATCTACTATCTGGTCTTATAACTATGTCATATTGTATGAAGCTTTATGTGTGAGATGTGTAGTAATGTACATGCCCACAAATCTAGTATCTAAGTTTAAATGTATATCAAAGTCACTGTGAATTCATATAATCTAAACCACTATATCTAAATAGTTTATGTATATGTAAACTAAAGGTATATCCCTCTGAATGTCTTGAATAATGTTGAGTGACCCATGTAATATGAATCATTGTATATTTTGACCAATCTAAATTGAATTTGGTAATCTAAATACTGGAGATGTAAAAACCATGCTGAGTGACCCACATAATTTGAATCACTATATATTTCAACTGATATGAGCTAAATCTGATAATCTGACTATTGGATGTGTAAGAACCATGGTGTATCGACTTGTGAAAGTGGATGGGTATGTTGGTTAAGTGTAGGAATATGAATATTTTGGAATGATACCCCCTTTTGGGGATAGGGATGAGATTTCATGATAGAGGGGTTTGAGCCAAAAGTGATGACTAGTGGTGTAGGAATAAATGTGACTTTGGTATTTGTTTGAATTTATTGAGAAGTTATTTGATTGATTAGATGGAGTTATTTGAAATTATAATGAATTTTTTATTGGTGATTATTAAGGTATATATCTAAGTGTGATATAAATGTAGATATGTACATGCCATAGTAAGCAAATGATATAGTAAGAGAGAAAAGCTTGCATGATGTTAAAGGTATCATTGTTATGATTCCATGGAATAAAATGGTTTACAAAATGGAGTTATAGGGTTAAATTTATACGCAAAATGGTAATTTACTTTGGATGAAAAAATTGTTTGATATAGGAAAATTGGATTGATTCTTGATTCATTTGCGCATTAACTAGTTTGAGATTTGTAGTTTTGGAGTGAGAGATATGCTGAGGAAATGAGTGACAAGTGTCATTAAACTCCTCATTTAATCAATGTTCAATTGATGTCTTATCAAATAGGGCTAGTGTCCAAAGCTATTTACAGTAAGGTGTAGGATGGTAGATTTAAAAGTCTGCTTGTGGGGGTGCTTGATAGTCCTATTCTAACTTTGACTAATGAAAGAAGTGTGTCTTAAACTACTTGATTCACTCTTTTGATAAAAATGAAAATATGTAACTATTTAATCAAATGAATCCACTCTTTTTATTGAAAGTAATATCACACTCCTATTTACGCTTGTGTGGAAATGGAAATATTTAACTTAAAAAGGAAATTTGCTTCACATGTTCTTTGTAAAAGAAAACACACTTTGCTTAGAAAGGAAATGACTTTGAAATAAAGAAATGCCTTCTGAACTGTGAATTTGTTTTGATGTTTTATGAATGAATGCAAACATTAGTAATATTTTGATTAGTTATAACAAATAGTTATTATAACATAACATAAATACTGTACACAATTCCTGGTTCCGAGGAGAGTGAGCCCTTATTCCTCTCATACTCAGGGTCAAAGATTAATCAATGTTGGAGACTGAAGTGATAATTCATAAAAATGGAATGATTACAATCTATCTGAAACCTATAATATGCTTCTATGTTTCTTCCATCTACTATTATATATTTTTGAATAACAAAAGTCTTAAATTTTATACTAATACAATCAACTCAAAATAGGATGCAAATAAATAGGATTCCTTGGTCAATCCACTCATCCAAAAATAAGAGATTGGATTTCTAAGAGATCCAATTATTTTGATGAAATAGATATACTATCCTATAATAGTCCTAAGATACAAATATATACAACTTTATCAAAAGCAAATCCTACAAAATAGCAGGCAAGTATTTAATTCATTTGACTCCATTTGGAATGATTCTCTCTTATCTTATTTGGCCACTAGCTTCCCCATTTGTAGCTTTGTCATTACAAAATCCATGGAATTGACCCTACCAAGTTGGTAGGAATGAGCCTATGGAGTCCATAAAAACAAGCTTGTAGAGTCCATAGAAACAAGCCTACAGATTCCATAGAAACGGACCTGCAGAGTCCATATATTCATTTTGTGTGAGTTCATAGTTATGTTGGATGGAGATCAAAATTGAAATTTCACTATACATTGCCTATGTCTTATTCCTAATCATTCTTCACAATAAAAATAACTAAAACATGCTATGTATTAGACATTAATGACAAAGTAAAGGTTTAGTCTTTGGTTCAATATAAATAAGACAAATATCTACATTCCATGTAATAATTATCTAACAATCTATGATTTGCATAAGATAATATCCTTAGAGAGATGAATTGAGGGAAATAACATGTCAATAATGAGCCATATTCTGAGCTCATCAATGAGCACCTGCCATGACTCAGTTTGAGTATTTGGTAGCCCAAGTAGAGGTTGGTGGTGATGTTACCCTAGTAAGTAATTGAAATACTTACTTTTTGCCTATTTGGAAGCCTATTTTTGCCATTTTGGAGTTATTTTTAGGGTCCTAGGAAAATTTTCACTAGTTCTAATGCTCCTATCTAGGATTCAGTGCTCCTATCTAGGTTCCAACACTCCTGTCTAGTGCTGGTGTCCTTTCTATAGTGTTTTTGTCTACTAGGGCTAGTTTATTGATATTATAATTTATTACCTATTGTTGTTTAGTTTGGCATGTTTGAATGAATGTATGTTGTTTTTTATGTTTTTTAAGGTGAGGTACAAATGAGAGAGTTCTATAGAGTTTAGGTAATGGAGACACTGAGGTTGCTACCTTTATTTATTAATGACAAAGCTATGATGGATAGATCAGGGTTGGGTCATGTGTGTGACCTAGGAACTATGTAGTGGGATAGGTATCTGATTAGCACCTTATGTGAGAGGTGAAATGCAGACACATGTAATTTTTGGATTCTTACTAGAGAGATTAAAATTATTTTGGAGGATGTGTATCATATTTTACATTTTTTGGTTAGTGGATGGCGTGTGACTTTACAGGATGACATGGGTGCTGATGTTATTGATCATGTGTCCTTGTATTTTGCTAGTGTACCCTTAAGCATACATTAAAGAGGTAGTGATAGTGATGTATTATTTTTAATTATAATGTAGTTGAGTGTTTCATGTCTACATAATTTGTTGGATGTGTTATTGGATTCATTTATTATTTTGGACAGGAGTGGGGTGTTGATTGCATATAGGATGTATAAGATCATTCACAATGTAGAGGTGTATGGTACTATGTTCTCATAGGGTAGGACTATGCTTACCCACTTATACAAGGATATTTATAAGTTTACATAGGAGTCTTTTAGTGGTGGTGTGAGTGCAGCTACTTTATTACATTGTTAGGCTTATGAACACATAGTAATTATTTGATCAATTAAATTACCTAGGGTAGAGTGGGAAACTCCATGGCCATTTGGGGAGTGTTAGACATGTACATTGGCTATTTGGTCTCCTAGGATAGATCATTATAGATGAGTCTTAGATAAATTGGTGGATCATGATATCACATGGAAGTGTTTCATGTAAATTTTCACTTTAAGTTCTAGGAAAGAGATAAGAAAACTTGATATGGGTATGGTTGAGAAACCTATTTGAT
This sequence comes from Torreya grandis, assembly GCA_037957365.1. Classification (NCBI taxonomy): domain Eukaryota; kingdom Viridiplantae; phylum Streptophyta; class Pinopsida; order Cupressales; family Taxaceae; genus Torreya; species Torreya grandis. Next base: position 235,851 of record JARHVA010007765.1, read on the forward strand.
TATGCACGCACTAAATTAGAAGATTATAAAGAGATCTTCTTTGGATTGGGAGGAAGACCTAAAAATAAGAAAGCACTAAATCAAACTTATTCATTAGATAGATAATTGGGTGGGTTGCTTAGTGATAGCTAGATCCCAGAAGTGAGATCTTCTTTATGGGTAATCAATCCACATGTTTTAAATAATTAATTTGATAAAACTAAAAATAAGGTACTTGCATCAATTAAAGAAGATTACTAAAATTGAACACAACAATGCTGGCTAAGAAAATAGACTAGAAATGATCAAATTAGTGATAAACTAATTAATACTAGTATTAAGGGGTCAAGGTATACTTCAAATTTTTTGAAAGGGGTCTGTGAGTGGTCATAAACATAGAAAACCATATTTGATTAGGTGTAGTTGGGTGAAAATAGGTTGGTGTTTTTTGATGCCACAAGTGACCATCGGTAGTTGGAGTAACTATCAATGATTAATCCTGACCATTGGTGGTTGGGTTCTGACCATCAGTGGTTGACTATGTCAATTCTGGGTTTACTAAATATCTAAATGATAGGATCCAATAGGTGGATTTTAAGAGTTGGGTAAGGGATAGATTGGTTGTAAAATGGAAATAAAGCATGTGAATGCTAACAAATAAGTACTTGTCTTACTAAAAGTTGATTCGGTGGATGGTTGATGTAGTTAGTCTGTTGAAGGAATTTGGCTCAATTTAAATGGAGTAATGGTACCTAAGAGCTTGGTTGAGAGGAAATAATAAGTTGGCTCCAATTAAGATTATTGATAATGCTTGATAACATTGATGATGTTGATTGACCTAATTAACCTATAAAATAAAACTCTTGAATGCCTGAAATCTTGATAATTATTGCATATGGATTTAACCTCACAGGCCTCTTTCTCTTATAAGCACAAGAAAGAGGTGGAAGTGAATGTATAACTAGGCCATTTAATATAATTCATCTATGAAAATGCTCATAACATGAATTAGATCAGTTTATATTTAGAAGAGGGTTGATGAAACTTGCATGCTCTTGGTGAAAACATGGATCCTAATTTTGTCAATGGTTAGGGGTTCCCAAGGTTGATGGTCTCCCTAATTGTCGATGGTCAAGGTCTATAGGAAAAAGGTCCTGAAGGTCAGGCCTATTTAGTTTGGTGAAATTGAGTGTAGATAGGTTTAATGAGGTTAGATGGGTGTAAGTTGGTCCCAAAGGGGGATTAGGTGGGTCTATGGGTATTTTTGACATTCAAAATCATATGTGTGTGTATTTTTTATGTCTACATTTTTACCTTTTTTGTGCAGCTTGTGTTAATGAGCTATAAAATAAAAATGAAGTATGGGTCAAGGGTCTAGTTGTCTCGAGAGTGGGAGGAGGTGTTCCCCCTCAAATTGGGATTTGATGAGGTGAAGCTAAAGTGGGTACATGTTTAAAAAGTGGTAGATGATGAACCATGAGGTGGTGACATGAAGTCAGACATTTGAGATGCAAATGTGTGCACAAAATACAATAAAAGAGTGTGATAACCAAGATCACACATAGCATAAAATTTCCAATATTGGTAAAAATAAGGATTAGTACTAAGAAAACAAGTGACTAGTGTATCATGTGACTGTATTTAGGCATGGTGGTTGGATATACCTGTTAGTCTCTAAAGTAAGGCTTAGTGTTTCTAGTGGGTATTCAAAGCAGGAAGTGCTCCCTAAAGAAAACACAAATGGGTCAAGTGTCATGGGCATCCAATGTAAGAAGTGATCCTAGTGAGACACAAGTGGGTCAGTATGTGTGAGGTGGTGTAAAAGGCAAAAAGGGGTCAACATGGAAATTTTATCGCTATGGTCAAAGGACTAGGCAATAAATGTCATAAAATTGCATGCTATATGGGCCAAAAGAGACTGATAATGAGGTGATAAGGTGGTCAGGTTGGTGGGAGAAGGTCATCTCAAAAAGTGTTCAAAACCTAGGCTTAGTGTGGTAAGAATTGGTAAGATTTAGGTAAAAAGTAAACTGGGGGTTTTGTAGGGTTTTTTTATCATTGATAGTTAGGGTTCCTAGAAGGTGACCATTGATGGTGACCCTAATCATCAATGGTCAGGGGAAACCCTAAAATTTTGGATTGTCAAAAGTGAAAATAATAAAAGTGACTTTTGGCATTATTATGTTTGTACTTTCATGAATTTGGTTCTAGTGAGTTTGGCATTATATGAGGAAGGTGATTGATGAGGTAGTTGTTTCTCATTGGCCAAAGGCATGTGGGTGGACTGCATGGGCCTAAGATGTAGGGAGAAAGAGTTTGTGGCTAGGTAGTTGTTTACAATCTTAGACCACATAAGAGGTCATATAATGAGGTATGGGGTACATTTGAATTGATAGTGTAAGTTGAATTTATCTATTTAGATGTGTTTGGGGGGAATTCTAGACTGTGTTGTTTAGTCCATATGCCCTAGGTAGTTTTTTAGGGTTTTTAGGTAAACTTGTAGGTAGAATGCCAAATTGATAGGGTTGGTGAATGATTTGGGTTGTTTGTTAGCTTTTTGGGGTGGCTAAGTTAGTGTTTGGTATTTTTCCCTATGGGGGTTGTGGGTGTTCCTACCATGGATTCCCATAGGTGACCATCAATGGTCAGGTCTGACTATCGATGGTCAACACCCTAAGAATGAGGGGTCCCTAACCATTGTTAGTTATCATGACCACTAGTGGTTAGGTAGGATAGGTTAGAGTGTTTAGAGTTGGGTTAGGTGTTGAGGTTTAAATTTAGGTTAATGTAAGGGTAATGGACCTAGATTAGGGTAAAATGGGTAGGACATTGGGTTTTTTTGAGTGAAGGTAATGGGTAAGGTGATGTTCAAGATAAGATTAGGGTTAAGGTCTATTTAGAAGCTAGGGTATATAATACCAATGTTGGGAATTGAGATAAGTATATGGTTTGATGTAGGCTATGGAGTAGATCTAGATGCATGACCACATGTCACTTATATTCTCTATGCTTCATGAGGGGATGATCATTGAGGACTAGGTGCACATGGAGGAGGTAGGGCTAGGGGGAAATGAGGCACTACTAACATGTGCTTGGGGATGCATCCATGATCATAACACTCATCAAGATATGGGATCCTACTATAAATACCTTCTTACTATCGATCAGGGAGATGACTATTCTTTTAGAATATATACACAAGATCACTTGACTCCTACTACATGATGAGGAAATATACTAGATAGAGTAGGAGGAGTGGGATGGTTTGGTTGAGTATTTATATTTAGATGATATCAATTAGGTATTTTGGCATTCTAGAGGGTTTAGATACATAACATTATATGAGAAATCTCTAGAGGAGAGGAGATTAATGGTGATGCTGATGATTGCTATTACATGCTTTGGGATCCTAGATTCAAGTAGCGAGAGAATTCGCTATGTATTGCTAGGTGTATTGGTGGAGTTGTTTCTTGGGAAGATAATGTTTGGTTAGGTCATAATTTTTTTAGTTCATATTTATAGGGATATATGGGGATTCAAACACCATAGGAAATATGGTATTAGCATGGGCCTAGTTATTCATTTTTGGACTTATGAGCACATTCAAGTTTTGAGATTGATGGGATTATTGTGGGTAGGGTATACATAGATTGAGTTCCCTATTAGATTCATGAGATGGAGAGATGATGTGGTTGTGTCATGGGTAGGAGGTGGCACTTATGATGTCAAGTGATTCAAGGGTGCCCTAGGTGCATTGGTAGCTAGGGACATTACTTGGAGACCTATCTATAGTTTCCCATTTGGATAGGCTATAAGAGGTAGACCCTTGCCATGCAAAGTTATAGGTGGATAGTGGGACACTGAGAGGGTGAGGTTGAGTTAATTCTATTTGATTGGGTGTCGCATCAATTTGGCTTGATACAGGGTGTACTAGGTCCACATCCCCAGTATAGGAGGCAAGACTTAGAGGTTTAATTATCGATGCCCCAACCTATCTTGATAGTTATAGATGGTGGTTGTGAGGAGCTTCCTACTAGGGATAGTATGGATGATGTAAGGTACATAGATGGTTATATGGATTGGTACTAGCCAATCTATGTAGAGATGTGGGTGGAGATGACAGAGGGGTGGTGCCTATGGTTGTAGATCTAATTGGCCAAGATGGATAAGTAGGGGAAACATTGGCTATGTCCTAGGCATCAATACAAGTTTTGTAGGGATAGGTGGCCACACTACAGGGCTAGATTACCATACTATAGGGTCAGCTTGCCACCATTATAAGTGAGAGGGACCAGGAATAGGCATCCCTTAGTACAGTTACATAGGAAAGGGACCTACTCAGATAGAGTGTTGGAGAAGTCATAGTAGTTAGAAGGCCACTAGGGATAGTGCCACAAGCATGATACCTAGTCACTAGAGAGGAGATTAGATACTATGAGGTGATGGTATTAGAAAACCTATCTTGGGATATGAGGTATGTAGATTATAAAGATAGTTTAGTTGGTGGGCCATTGATAACTACTTTAAGATAGTGGGATTCTATAGTAGGTTAGGTAAGGGTCCTAGGGGGATTACCACCAGGTATAGGTATAGATGGGGCCAGTGGTAATGACACAGGTGCAAGTGGGGTCAATGGTAGTGGTGGTCCATGACCAGGTTTAGATATGTGTTTTCTTGATGATAGTGATAGATGCATTGATACCAACTTACGCACTGATGTAGTGAGATGTATATATATTTCTTAGAAAGACCTGATACAATGTTACATGTATTATTTTGGATTATTTGATGTATATGATGTATGGTTTATGGTATTATATATTATGTATGCTCATGGTTCATGTAATTTTCATGTTTATGGTTTATGATATATGGTTACATGTATGCTTTATGAGATGCTTGACTTAGTAGCTTAGGCATGTGACGCTAGAAAGTTGGTTATGATGATTTGATCCTATTCACAGATATGATAGGATATTGTATTGATGGATGTATGTTATATGAGAATGTAATGGCTTTGTTTATGGTTATATGGATGTGTTTGATAGGAGTTGATGTGATAAAATGAATTATGTTAATCTCATGTAAAAATGGATAGATTAGTATATGCTATCAGTCATGATGGCTCATTCATCGATGTGGTTTATGCTTATGATGATGTAATGATATGATTATAGGCTCATATGAGGTGATAATGGTAAATGGATATAATGATGCCTATAGTCTACTTACATCATATTTGGATCAATGATAGATATATAGTGTTGTTTGTTGACATAGTTTATGATGTTTTCACTTTTGATGTGATGCTTTTTATTCGTGGTCATAGAGGTAGAATGTCAATATGGTTAAAGATGAAAATAAATGAAGTAAGTAGGTAACAAACTAGATGTGTAGGAAAGTGATAAAAATCATGAGAGGTATATCTATATGAACTGATGAAAAATAAGAAAAGGAACATGATGCCTTTTCATTAGTCTGGATCAAAATGAAGCACAAAGTTGGATTGGCTTAGTGAAGATAAGCCTTTCAGATGCTTCACATTAGGATGTTTAGGTTGATAAATAAGTATCTTGACCATATTGTGTCAACTAATCTCACAGTCCCATGCATATGATATGTGAATGGAAAATGGGTGAAATTGGAACTGTTAGTGAGACTAGCATGCATTTTTTGTAAGTTTCCATAGAGGTGTTATAAACAAGTATATGTTCATATATAAAGTGTAGACTGATCGATGTGGGAATTCTACTAAGGAGACCCAATTATGGCTTTCCAATATTATTTATTTTATGAGAGCCGATTGCAGATTTCAAAATTCTTTTGTTTTTTGGGGGGGTCTTTACTATTTTGAATTTTCTCTAGGGTTGGGGAAGTTGATCGATGTAGTAATTTTCCAAGAAATTGCTAGCTTTGACAAATTATTTACTCAACCATCCTTTAAGGGATTGGTCTAAGTTTATGTGCTTAGTTCAAATGCTTTTGATATCTGTCCTTTAAGGGAGCAGTCCACCTTACATTTAACAATTTTAGATGATTTTTTAATAGCTATCCTTCAAGGGAGATGCAAAGAATGACCCATAGTTTATTTATGAATTTTTATATTATTTTTTCTTGACATATACTTGCTTATACAAGCTCTAGGGATTACCTTTATGAAGGCAAAACTAGGTTGACATGAAGGTCTAGTCAATGAGAAAGGGGTATAGGTGATAATGACAATAGGAACTAATCTCAAAGAGATGGGAATTACTATAAGAATCATGCCATGGATAGAGATATGGTACCCATAGTTGAAGATTAGGCTATAATTCTGACAAATAATCACATGATTCAGTTTTAGTTGGTTGTCCCTAAAAAGAGGGAAGTGAATGTGGTTATAGGGGATGAGATTAAGTTAGACAAATGATGATTTTGATCCCTATTTAATAATAAAAAGGATGTAGATGTAAATAATTGAGAGTCTCAATTTCTAGTTTTTCTTTGAGAGAGGACAAATGATAAGCTCCTAATCCATACTTATGGGTTATGATGTAGGGTCCAAGCCAATTGAAAGCAAATTTTCCCCTTTTACTTTTCTCCATATTAGTTACATGTTGATTGTCCTTGATAACAAGATCTAAAATATTGAATTCTTGGACTTTTAGGTGTTTTTATAGGCACATTTGATTTGTTCTTGATAGATATGGAGATGGAAAAGGATGGCCAAATGATGCTCATCCAGTATCTAAAGTTGAGCTAAACCCTCCTGATGATAGTCATTTTTTGAAATAAGATCATGCAAAGATATGAAAAGAGAAGGTATTTGGAATTCAAGAGGCAATACAATATTGAATCCAAACATGAGATAAAAAGGTGTAGCACCTATAGGGGTGTGGATGCTAGTAAAATATGCCCATAATGAGAAAGGGTTGTGCAAGTGTTAATCCGAACCCAAATTATTAACCATTTTGGTAAGCATGTTGTTAGGGGTTTTATTAGAGGCTTCAAGTTGTCCATTTGCTTGTGGGTGATAAGGTGATAAAAAGCTAAGTTTAATACCAAATACATCATAAAGGCCCTAGACTTGTTTGTTTTTTAAGGATTTACCATTTTCAGTGATGATCTTATGGGGAACACTAAAATGGTAGATGATATGGTGGGTGATAAATTTGATAATCTTTTTATCTTTTATTGAGACAAGAGGAATATATTCCACCCATTTGGTAAATTATTCAGTCATGGTAATGATAAAATGATGTCATTATGAAGAGTGGGGGTTGATTTCATTGAGAAGGTCTAGACCCCATTATGAAAAGGGATACAAGTATATAGAAATATGAAGACTACTATTGGGTGTGTGATGTAAATTAGCATGTTTTTGATACTTGACACACTTTTTCACATAATCAAAATAGTCTTGGTTAAGGGTGGGCTAGTAATATTCTAGGTGAAGGATGCACTTAGCCATAGTGAGTCCACTAAATTGGCCCCCACAAATACCCTCATGTGTCTCCTTGATATCATGAGAGGCTTCTATACCTTGAAGGAAATGGAATAAGAGGCCATCAAAACCATGTTTGTAAAGAATTACTCCCATATTGGTGTAATGGGAGGTGCTCTAAATAAACACCTAACATTCATTCCTAGAGAGGCCAGAGGGAACTATGCCAAGGTGAAGGTAGTCAAAGGTTTTATGATACCATAGGTTAGATAGGATTTCCTCCATACTAAATATGGCCAAAGTGTCTAATTAGGTATAGGAGGATTCAGTGAGGTGATGGATAATGATTGATAGTTTGGAGTCTAAGGGTTATAATAGAATCTGAGAGGTAAGAGAAGCCATGGTATTAGAAAATTTGCTGGTAGATCTTGGGGTGGTTTGAATATGGTTGTACTCAAATGATGCTAAAATTTTTGTAACCAATTGCTTTTACAGCTATAAAATCTCATTATTACACTAGTAAATACTGGTGACTTGGTTGAACAAAAGTTGGGAGTCACCAAAGATATTGATTATTCTGACTCCTAAGGCTAAGGTAGTTTGGAAATTTATTAATAGGGATTCATACTTAGCCACATTTTTGGTACATTCAAAGTCAATTTTAAAAGATAAAAGAAGTGATTCAATGACAAGGGGGATAAGGATGATACTAGCTCTACGACCCCACTGACATTTGGAACCATAAAAAAACATGGTTACATGATTGGTAAAATCCACTTGAGATAGACTTGTGATTTAATCATCTATAAATTCAAGATGAGGAGGTTGGTTGTTTGTTAAGGGTGCATTGGCCAATTAGTTGATAATGACTTTCCCCTTGATCAATTTATATTGGAGGAACTCAAGGTCAAACTCAGCTAAAAGTATGGGCCACTTAACCATACACTAGTTTTGGTATTGTTTGGAGTGCATGTTCTTGAGTGGGTCAGTATTAGTTATGAAAAACGTTTTGTGGTTAATAAGGTAGTGGAAAAATTTAGTGGCCAGGAAGACTAGAGCCAAGCATAGTTTCTTGGTATGTGTGTACCAAGTCTGATACTTAACAAGTGTGTGGCTAATGTAATAGATGAATTGTTATTTGTGTTGTTCATCTTGATGGGAAAATATTTCCCCTAGGGAATGGTTAGTGGCATAGATATAAAGGTAGAAAGGTTGGTCATCCTTAGGAGGTGTGAGGACATGTGTAAATAGAATGTACTCTTTGAGTGCATCAAAATACTTTTGATAATCAACATTCCACTTAAAAGAGATGTCCTTTTTAAGAGGTGGTGGAAGGGTTGACACCAATCAAAGAGATAGGAGATGGTTGGAGGTAGCATCTCGAGGATGGATTTGATTTTGTCTAGGTTAACCTCAATTCCTCAAAGGGAAATGAAGAAGCCTAGAAGTTTACCTAACAAGACCCCAAAAATATATTTCTTGGGGTTGAGGTGGACATGATAATGGATAAGTCACTCAAAAATAATCCTGAGAATGGTTAAGTGGTCTTTGCAAAGTTTAGACTTCTTGATAAGGTCATCCACATAGTCTTCGATGATTATATGGATAAGGTCATAGAAGATGTAGGTCATGGCATGTTGGTAGGTTGCACCAGCATTCATAATAATAAAGGAAATCAATATATATCATAAAGTCCCCCATGGGGTGATAAAGGTAGTTTTGTGTTGATATTCAATGGCAATCAAAATTTGATTATAACCTGAGAATCCATCCATGATTGATAACATCTCATGGCCTGCTATGAGATCAACACGTTGGTTAATGCTAGGTAGAGTTAAGTCATCCTTTTGGTAGATGAGGTTGAGGTCATGAAAGTCCACACAGATACATAGTCCCCTTGTGGCTTTAGTGATAGGCATGATATTTGAAACCCATTGAGGATAATTAATGGGTTGAATGAAGTTGATAAAAAGGAGGCATTATAGCTCTTATTTTATAATAAGAACTATGTAAGGATGCATGAAATGGAGATTTTATCTAATAGGATTGGCATCATGATTGGTTATAATGTTGTGGGTGGAAATGACTGGGTCAATACTAGGCATGTTGGCATATGACTAGGTGAATGTGATGTTGCAGTCCTAAAGGAAGGTGGAAAAGTCCTGAAGTTCCTCAAGGGTGAGATATTGGCCCAGTTTGACAATATGATGGTCTTCTAAAGTGCCTATGTCAATATTTATAGTAGATTAATTTAACATGGTTGAGTTCTTCAGAGGTAAGGATTTGTGGATGGAATAATTGGGTGCACCAAGGTAGGTGAGAATAGAATCATCATCCTGGCACTAAATCATGTTAATGGTAGGAGAGTCCTCTGCCCCCAATTTAGGGTGGATCAAAGGGATGAACATGGGTGTCCCTTCCTTTTGATAAGTTAGGGGACTGAGGGAAATCATGTTGACAAAAAAAAGGTTAGGTGGGATGATGTCCTCATCCTCACACTCAAGTGCGGGGGTGTTGGTGAAGAAGGGGTCTCTTCTTCAACAATGGTAGTGGTAGGTTGTATGGATTTATTGTTATTGGGTAGAGTAAATCTAAATCCATGTTTATTGTGAGGCTTTTGGGTCTCAAGTTAGGTCAATGTGTGTATGCCATGCTCATATTGTCCTAAACCAAATCTTTTACAAGCACACCTATGAAGGTATATTTGGTGAAGTTGAGGTTATCCAAATAAGAGAAGGTGGAGTTGAATGGTTGAGGTGGAGAGGGAGTGGTTATAACATTAAGTGGCTTTTTAATTCCTCCATAGATAAAGTGGGTTTGATAGCTTAGAGGCCTCAAGGGTGTAATGGCTCTAATGTTGGGATTGTAACCTGGTTGATGGTTAAGCCTTCCATATTCTTGAGGAGTTTGGAAAGAATCAAAGGTAAGGAGATAGTATTCTCTAAGGGTAAGGCATTGGAAGGTAGGCTTCAAGGGATCAGATATGGTTATTTGGTCTAAAAGAAAAGATGAACTCGTAGATGCCTTAATAGAAGGGGAAGTAATGGCTTTATCTTTCATGGGTGAGGGTTTGGTGGTGGATGTTTATGATGCTTTAGATGGAGGTAAGAGAACATCATTAGGTCAGTAGGTCATACTGCATGGTACAAAAGGGATAGGGTTAGCTTGTATGGTAACAAATTGACTTTCATGTTCAAACTTGACATAATAATGGAGGGTGGAAGGTACACAACCCATGGCATAGATCCAAGGTCTCCCTAGTAAAATATTATACTATATTTCACATTTGACCACAAAAATGTTTGAGGAGTGTGTGAGATCGTAGATGAATGTGAAGGATGATGGCTCCCAAGGTAGTGGTCATAGTGTTGTTAAAGGATCTAAGGATGGATGAAGTTTTATATATGACATTGTGTGGTAGCTTGAGTTGGTAATAGGCATGGGAGGAGATGATTTTGATATTGGCTACCCACTGATCATAACCCATTTGATGCAGTTTTGGTTGGTGTGGGTTGTAATAAAAAGAGGGGGATCTAGGTCTTCAAGATGGATAGAATATATCTTTGAGTCCTTGAAGGTAACAAGAGTGGAGATTTGGAGAGCATATAAGATGGCCTCTATAGGTTGGGAGTCTCTTGGTCTAACCTCAATATCTTACATAGCCTCTATCATGGCCTAACGATGGTGGGGTGAGGTGGAAATGAGATCGTAGAGACTCATCTTAGTTGGGGTCTAGTAAAGTTGTTTAAGAATGACCCTCCTGATTTATTTAGAGGGGTTAGACTTTGAGGTGCCTAAAATGGTAACTTTTGGCTTAGCTACAGATGTGGAGGTTTGGATCTGGCTTGGTTTAGGGTGATTTGGTGGATATGTCCATGGAATGGACACTTTGGCCTTCCCTTTATCATTTTTTTGTGATTGTGTGACCACATTAATGGTATGGATAAAGAGGCAAGGTAGGATATGAGGTTGGGTAGATTCTTTGTCACTTTGAGGTGAGAGTGGGGGATTAGGAATGTGTTAACAACTAGTTTTTGGGTGTATTGGTGGAGGAATGGATGGAAGTTCATCTACTAAAATATCATCCTCATCGTAGAGTTGGTGGATAATGTCCTCTAGAGCTTTATAATTCATTGTGTCATGCTTAAGTGTCTTGTGATAGGAGAAAATTTGAAGGTCATTGTACCAAGCTAGTTTCAAATTGAGAGGATTGAAAGCTATGATAAGAGGTAATGTGAGGTATAAGGTCTGTCATAATATTTGGAGAATGGTTGCATAGGATTCTATTAGAGGTAAGAAAGGTTTAGTGATTTTGGTTTGGGTTGGTAAGTTGGGCATGTTGGTGGCAATATGGTTGGTGAGAGATGGTTTAGGTAAGGTGGTGTTTTTGGTTGATGGATTTGGTCTAAGTATGTTAGTAGTTGGGGTGGCTAAGTTTGATGGTTTGACTATTGGTAATTTGGGAAGGAATGATGTATAAAATAATAATTGGGTTGGTGTAACCAATGATAGTGGGTGATACATCTTAAATGGGGGTTGTTTTTTAAGCAAAGTGGAAGGGTGAGGCCCTAAGATAGAGGGAAATGTAGAGAGAGGTAGAGTCTTAGTCATGCAGCCCTTAAATTTTTTTTCCTCTTGGTTGGTGTGGGTCAAGACTTGGGTGTAAGCTTGGGTGAGGTTAATTTTACTTTCAAGGATGGGTGAACCAAACTCAGAGTAGGGAAGGTACCAAGAGTTTTGAAAGGTTTGATTGGTGATGTGGTGGCTATTTTGATTGACTGAGAGGGTGAACGGTTGGTAGAAGTTCACATTGGTTTAAGAGGTAGTGGAAAAATGATGGATTGGTTGGTTAGAGGCATGTTATAAGGTTCAAGTTTGTTGAGCTAAGTAAGCCCTAATTGTTTCTAGAAAGTGGTTTGATCCATGTCTAGTTTGGTAGTCATTCCTAAATTTTGAATGAGTTTGGAAAAAGGTTTGTATACTGGTCTGGCCTCCTAGGTAGTAGGTGCCAAAGAAAAACCTATGGATTGAGGAGGAGGGTTAATATCTTCATTCATTTCCTCAAGAAAGGGAGGTAAGTTCAAGCTGGGTGGCTACTCTGTGAGGGTGTTTGTGAAATTATTACTCCTTTGGGAACAATGTCCATAGTTATGGCTTGGTCTATAGTTAGGAGAGATGGTGGGCTATGAATGGTTGTTTTTTCAGTTTGGATATCCAAAGGGGTGATTGATGATTCCAAAACCTCTATGAGTGAAGCTAAAGAAAAAGGAACCTCCTTATTTTGAGCCTCTGAAGGAAGGGAAAGTGACTCTAACACCTCGATAGATGAAGGGGAGAAAAGTAGGTAGGTTAGATGATAGGCATATCGAGGACTATATTGATCATGTGGGCATCATGAGAATATTCAACTTGTGTGTCCTTGGATTTGACAGGGTCATGTTTGGGAAATGGTTTCTTGAAGAATTCAAGAGCTTGATTTTAAGGGGCATTAGAATTATCCAACACGAGTTCCCATTTGTCGATAAGACTCTAAACAACATTCTTAAAAGTATTACATCAACCAACATCATGTTTAATTACCTGATGAAAATTATAGAGGTCATTATCATTATACCAAGTAGGTGTTGGATGAGAAGAATCAAACTATTATGGAGGTTTGATGGGTGGAAGTTGTATAAGGTTAGATTTTAGTAGCTTTTCTAGAATCAAGGTATAAGATTCTCTAAGTGGAGTAAATTATTTTACATTACTTTAATTTGGGTTCTTTATTTTTTGGTTGGAGGTAATGGGATAATTTTGTTGATTTACATTGGGTGGAGGGGTGGTTTTAAGGATGATGGCATTCATGGTTCCCTTGGTCTTGGTTCCAGTATTGGCTTGGTTGCCTAGTTTGGAGGAAAAGGTTTCATTGGTCCCGAAGGTAGAGTTCTTGTTTTGTAACTTCAATTTACCCTCATCTATGGCCCAATTTTATAGTTTATGTGCCATGGTAATATCTTCATCAAAATTTCTAAAGCTTTGGACATGTAATGTAGAAGATATATGTTTAGCATAGGCTCGAGTGAAAAGTTCTATAAGTTTAGGTTGAGGTAATGAAAATGAAAGCTGATCAATCAAGATTCTCTAATGAGCGATGAAATTAGTAATGGACTCATCATCAAATTACCTAATAGAATAGAGGTCAGTGATAAAGACCTTGTTGTAAATGTTAATGGAAAAGTGATCTAAGTATACTTGTGTTAGTTGGGTGAAAGAAAAGATGGAATGCTTAGTGAGGGCACTATAATAGTCAAGGTTTGGGCTGGATAAAGACATGGGGAAGGTTCAAAGGAAAAAGGTCATCATCGCAAGAAATCATGTAACATGCATGCCTAAAATCCCTAAGGTGTTGATAGTGGTCCTCCTTGCTTTGAAATTTGGTAAATTTTGGAAGCTCCCATTGAGAAGGGTAAGGTTTGATTGGGGATAAATAGGTTTGTTACAAATCTGATCATAGGATAGGATGTTATGAACCCCTGAAATGGATGAATCAAGGTTGGTCATCTTGTATATGAGCATTTTCATTAGGTCAGTTTGAGGTGGTGCACCAAAAGGATTGTAAGGATGAAATTATGGTTGAGGTTGGGAAACATATTGGTAAATTTTTAGAGGTTGAGAGGCTGTCACATATTAGAATACATACACTATAGGTTGGGTAGGGTAGGTAGAAAATGGTGGTTGGGTAGTGGGTACATATCATTGTGGGTTAGGGATGTATCCTAGATTGGGTGTAAGGGGTAACTACTGAGGAGTCCTTGTGGATTGGGCATGGGTGGTAGTTGGGTTGGTAATAAGAGGGGAGGCAGTAACCTTTGTGATAATGGGTGGTGAAGTAGAAGGGATAGATACCCTTAAGCTTGGTAAAGGGATATTGACCAATGGGTTAGGTTTGACAAAGGGGAGGTTGGTAGAGCTAGTGGTGGGTGCTCTAGTAACAAGTGGATTATGATGGGTTAATGGTTGGGTTGTCCCTAGGGTAGAGGAGTCATTAGTAGAGGCAAAAGGTGTAAGGGTAGTGGTTGGTTGGATAGGTTAGTTTTCAGCTATGGTGTCAAAGGGGTTAGTAGAGAAAGATGCTTATGTTGTCAAAGGTGTGGAGGTGATCAAAAAAATAGGGATACCCTTCATAAGGTGGGATGGCATGCCATAAGGAGGATCCTAAGGTGGAGCTAAAACCATGATATGGTGAAGGGAGGTGTTAAAATAGTGTTAAAGGGAAACTAGATTGTTGTCTAGAAAAGTGGTTAAATTTATGTCTCCTTGGATAAATACCTAAGGAAAATTAGGGCTTCCAAATGGATAAGGTAAATCTTCTGCCTCAGAGATGTACTCCATAGATGAAGAGGTTGATTTAAGTGATGGGTTGTGCTCTACTGGATCTCTTCACTACTAGTGAGTGAGAACCATACAAGAAAAAGGGGAGGGAAAACAAGGACAAACTCACCACTCAAATAAGAAGAAGAAAAGAGAATGATCAAGGATATCAAGACACACACTATGAAGTACATTAAGCCTAGAGGTTAGTTTTAATCTCACTTTTGGCTTATGCCTTAGTTTGTGTGATAGAAGTTGGCTTATAGATCATGTACTATAGAAGTAGTCTATGGTTGGTTTTGGGTTGTTTAGATGCTCAAAAAAATATGTATTGGAATAAATATGTGGCTTGGTATTAGGGCCTATCCCCTCACTTCATAGTCCCATAATGATAAGGGTGTTAGGTGGTTAGCAAATATATATTGATATCAAGAGTTTATACTCAATTAGAGAGATAAGTTGGTTCTCCCCTTAGTAATGACCTCTAAGTAGGATTGTCAAGAATGGATAAGGTGACTACTAGTTGATGAAATCCTATTCGGGCCTTGTCTCAAATTGTTTTGATGTTTGATTGATGAAAGTGGTCTGGCTAGTGTGTGTAACAAAAGTGATGCTACGATAAGATTACTATGATTTAATTCAAAGTGAACTAATGTTAAAATCAAGAAATGGATGCAGTTGATTTTAAACCCAAAATAAATTTTAGTTTCAATTGTGAGCACAGATAGAGAGAAGATCATACAAGTATAAATAAAATGTGAGTAAAGAATCTAGGTTCCACTGGGCATGCCAGAATGTTTTATGTAAATTTTCACTTTAAGTTGTAGGAAAGAGAGAAAATAAAATTGATATGGGTATGGTTGAAAAACTTGTTTGGTTGTGTGCATGCTAAATTAGAAGATTGTGAAGAGCTCCTCTTTGGCTTGGGAGGACGACCAGTAGATAAAAAATCACTAAAGCAAACTTGTTCATCAGATAGATAGTTATGTGGGTTGCCTAGAGATAGCTAGATCCTAGAAGCAAGAACTTATTTAGGGGCTATCAATACACATGTTTTAAATAGTTAAGTCAATAAAATTGAAAAGAAGGTACTTGCATCAATTAAAGAAGATTACTAAAATTGAACACAAGAATGATCATTAAGAAAATAGACTAGAAATGATCAAATTAGTGATAAAACTAATTAATACTAGCATTAAGGGTTCAGGGTATAGTTCAAAAAATTTGAAAGGGGTCTGTGAGTGGTCAAAAACATGGAAAACTATATTTGATTGGGTGTAGGTGGGTGAAAATAGATTTCTAGTTTTTGGTGCCATAGGTGACCATCGACGATTAAGCTAAACCATCAGTGGTTGGGGTCTAACCATCAATGATTGACTATGTCTATTTTGGGTTTGTTAAACAACTAAATGATGGGATCCAACAGGTGGATTTTGAGTGTTGGGCAAGGGCTAGATTGGTTGTGAAATGGAAATAAAGCATGTGAATGCTGACAAATAAGTACTTGTCTTCTCAGAAGTTGATTGGGTGGATGGTTGATATAGCTAGTCTATTGGAGGAATGTGGTTTAATTCTGAGAGAGTAATGGTACTTGAGAGCTTGGTTGAGAGGTGACAATAATTTATCTCCCAATAAGATGGATGATAACACTTGATAATATTGATGACTTTGATTGACTTGCAAAATCAAACTCTTGAATGCTTGAGCTTTTGATAATTATTACATATGGATTTAACCTCCCAGGCCTCTTTCTCTTATAGGCACAAGCAAGTGGTGGAATTGAAGGTGTAACTAAGTCATCTAAATATAATTCATCTATGTAAAGGCTTGTAACATGAATTAAAGCAATTTATATTTAGAAGAGGGTCGATGAAGCTTGCATGCCCTTGGTAAAAAGGTGGATCCTAACCATTGACGGTCAGAGGTTCTCAAAGCTGACAATCAATGGTCACCCTGACCATCAATGGTCAGGTTCCATAGGAAAAGGGTCCTAAAGGTCATAGTTATTTGGTTTGGTGAAATTGAGTGCAAATCATATTGGTAATGCTAGATGGGTATAAATTGGTCCCAAGGGGGGTCTAGGTGGGTCTAGGAGTATTTTTGACATTTGAAAGTGAAAGTGTATGTATTTATGATGACTACAAGAAGCCCTATAGAGGATTTCATGGATGAGCTAAGGATGGAGTGTAGTTTCAATATATGAGGGTCAATTATTGGTTACATGACCATTGGGTTAAAGTGTATGAGTGCTTTCAATATGAGCATGTGACTAGATAGTTTGGGGTCCCATAGGATGTGACCTTAGCAAGATGGGTGTGGGTGAGGAGTGCACAAGCACTAATGAGGGTAAGAGCTCATGTGAGGTCTACTGAGGCTAAGTTAACACCATTATCTTTGGATGCATGAGATGTAGCTATAGATATTCTTAATGTGGGATGTACAGAGACATATACCACTTGGTGGGCTAGGCATCAATGCGCTTCATTATATCCTATTGATGGAGGGGATGCTCTTGAATATGAAGATCTTATGCCGATCTAGATGATGGGAGGTAAGTAGAATTTTTATTTGAATTGTGTACAAGTTTGTGATGTAGTTTGATTTGAAAGTATCTATCTAATGTAGTGTTTGACTTTGTGTGTAGGTGGAGTGGAAGGTGTGCAAGATGAAGCACAAGATAGGGTAGGAAGTGGAGATAATGGATTTTGGGAGACCATCACTGATTCAACACTCTAATATATCACATGAAATGTTCTTGATGATGTAGTAGAGGAGGGTTTGATAGAGTGAGCAATAGTTATAGATGGTATTTATGCTCATTTCTTTGATAGAGCTGTTATAGCAAAAAATTCATATGTTAGAGTAGTAGGAGAGAGATGAGATGAGGGTTGAGCTAGATAGGCTTGGGATGTCTCCACCTAATTATGGATTGATGAGTATAAGGATTATGGATGAGTAAACATAGCTTCAGAGGCATTATGTAGACTTTCATGAGGATCATGGTTAGTTGTTGGAGTGAGATAGTCATTGTAAGAGACATTTGAGAGATCAAGGAGGTGCGAGGCCATCGAGTGTGAGAGTGGATTATGGGACTAATACTGGTGGAGAGAGTGAGACTAAGAGTGAGGGCATGATGCCCATTCATAATTTATTATTTTTTATGTGATGCATATCTTTGAAAACTTTGTTGCATATATGGATATTATTTTGATTTTGACTCATGTGTATTGTGTTATGGATTTTAGACTAGATTGGTATATTAATTTACAAATGATTGATTTATAAATAGTTGATTTGGTACTAATTTTGAGGTTGTATATGTTTTAGTTAATTTTTTTAGGATACATGATTTTATTATTCATTATATGTTCAAGTGTGATGTTAGATTTTGATTTTGAGTTGTATGTAAAAAATTGTTGTTTTGTAATGTGTAAATTGATTAGATAAAGTGAGTTGGTTTAAGATTGGAAAAAATGGGATTTTGGTAAGGTTTGGATTTGGATAATTTGGTTTGGCTAGGGATGGATATTTGGAACTAAGAATGTTAGT
This sequence comes from Torreya grandis, assembly GCA_037957365.1. Taxonomy (NCBI): domain Eukaryota; kingdom Viridiplantae; phylum Streptophyta; class Pinopsida; order Cupressales; family Taxaceae; genus Torreya; species Torreya grandis. The sequence goes on from JARHVA010007765.1 coordinate 254,155, forward strand.
TGTTAGTAGGAGGGGATATAAGAGAGCCTGTTGTGCTCAATTCCTTGAGAGTGGCTGAAGAATATGAAGGCTGGTCTTTTGGCTCCATTATTTCTCTGCTAAGTGAATCTATGAACTAATATTGATATGAATGTGTGTCATATATCTATCTGAACCTTGATGGCCAAATGAACAAGTGCCCATACTACTCATGCTTTGTAGGAACATGATCTCTATATGATATTATTTATATTGCACTAATTGTAACTCTATGTGGAGACTCTAAAAAATATAACCTTACTAGATGTATAACTAAAGCTATGTGTTGTGGAAAGGCTCATTTATACACAATCATAGTGGATTTTTTCATGGAATAACACCCTATGGCCTCTTCTAAGATGCATATGACTGAGCAATAGATTGAGATGGAGTTGAAACCTGTGATGGGGGCTCATATAATCTTAATAATAGTGGGTTGCTATGTGAAATAAGTCACTAAAAATATAACTGTAGTGAATATCTCTTTAGATAAATACTCTATGATGTGGGTTCATTTAATATTAATCGTAATAGGTTTCTATGTGAGATAAGACCCTAAAAATCTAGCCATAGAGAATATCTCTCTAGAGAAATACTCTGTTGTGGTGCCTATGACTATATTGGATATGTATATGGAACTACACTATGTAATCCTCAAACTACACTACTATATGTAGGTTGCTCTTGTTGTACTGGTTTCCAAACCTTCTGAATAGGTAGAATTGGAGATCTCTTATGAGGTTCTATCTTATAACCTATATTACTCTCATGATGAGTGATCAATGATTCCTGTAAAGGAATATCCTGAGAGACTTAGTCATGGATGAATGAGGTATATGGTTCCATGATGGAGGAGATATTAGTGCCCCTTATGTAAATGATATGATTCCATTATCAACACATCTATTAGTGTAATCTATAAGTCCATAACAATCATTATCTCTATGTCCATAGATACGATGATAGTTACAAAAGGGCTGATGTTGCTATCTATGTAAGAGATGTGGATCTTGTCAATGAGTATAAGGTAATGTGATTAACCTCATATCAAATAGTGTTGATAATATAACATCAAACTATAATGGTGGCTTGTTGTTGCTCTCTGTAGTTCATACTGTAGGTTGTACTCTAGAAACTGGATCTCTATTCTTAATTAGTTGTTTTTTTGGTTATGATATCCTATCTTATTTATGACATGGTGGATGTTGTGTGCTAAGAGCTATAGATGTAGGTACTTCTATGAAATCTAAAGTAATCCATTAAACTAAATCTACCTCAATCAATCCTAATTTCTTTTATAAAACTAGAACTATATAACATAAATGCTTGAAAGAGGACTCTATATAATATAATATATGTTCAAGGAGAGGTTGACAAAGCCCCTTAATAAAGATATGTTGAATCTCTAAATATGCAGGTTTATAGATTAGTCTTAACATGTGCATCTTGAATCATAAGATATATTCACTTATTGGATCTAAAGTATTCTGATGCAATGTGGCAAGTTTCTCATATTTAACATGAGGGCCCATGTTTGATATGTAATGTTTGAGAAATGCCTCATCCAAGTCATTATATGTGTGCAAGGAGCTAATGGAAATTAGATGAAAGAACCAATTCTATGCTTCCCCTACTAATGTCTGTTGGAATAATTTCAATAGAACCAAAGGACTCACATGAGATGGAAAATTCTTTCAAAAGTCTTGAAGGTGTATTAATGGATCTCTAGTTCCATCAAAGTGAGGTAATGATGGTATCTAAAAATTCTTAGGCAATGAAGATTTTACAAATGTCTTTGAAAAAGGGTTACCATGTAAATCATTGGCATCCATCCAAGACTTATAAGCCTTATTTTCCAAGGTAAGGAGATTTACTTGATGTTGTAATTCACCTACTCCATGCATCAAAGAAATAATCTCATGGGATGGTATATTAGCATCTTGAAATGGTTTATTTAATCATTGAATTTTATCATTAATTTTAGCCATGGGAATGCTACATTTATCAATTGGATGATAAAGAGGGGGTGTGCTCACTTGAACCTTGGGAGTAATGGTAACTTGGAACTTACTAGAGGGATATGGGCTACCATTCTCTTTAGGTGAAGAGTGAGAATTAGTTTCTATTATAATGAGGGGTGGCTTGGGAGATTCATTGGTATATTTATGTTTTTGTGAATCACATTCTAATTGAGTAGAAGATGTGATTTTATCATTAACATGTGCATTATTTGAAATAGAATCATGCATAGAAGTAAAAACAACATTTGGGAGTGCATTATGTTTGAGAGGAGAGGTGAGACAAGAGTTAGAAACATGAGATACATTTTCTTATTCAATATGTTCATAATAATCATCATTATTCAATAGATTATCATAGATGAAATATTGTTCATAGTCACTCTCATTTTCATATTGATTTGCATGTTCACTATCATACTCATTATCACTTCCATTATCACTTCCATTATCACTAGGGAGAGGTGTAAGAGAAGAATTTAATTATTTTATAATATCCACTAAATTATCATGTGAATGTACATCTATGTTATCCATGGATGGAGTGTATGCATTATTTTCATTTGTAATATGAGAAGTAAGAGTAAGGGAGTTATCATTTAGACATTCTTTTGATAAAATAGAGTTAGAAACATGAGATTGATCTTTTTAACTATGCATTGGCAATTTGATTCTATTGTTTTTATATTGGTGTATTATTAACATAGAAGTAGCAAAAGAGAGAGAAATATTAGGTTCACATGGAATAAAATTATCACCAATAAGATGTTCACTTGGAAGTGCATGACTAATTTGTTCATTTTGTGCATTGTGCCTAGGAGAATGAGGTGAAATTACCTTTCCCATTTATCAAAATTATTTTCTTTAGAAGAAGGAATAAAAGAGATAGGTTTGAGAGAAGAAAATGGCTCTAATTTTTATTCACTATTACTTTCACATGTATTTTAATATGGCAAAGTATATATTTTTATCAAATAATTTGCATAAGGAAGAAAAATAAACTTATCTAGAAATAGACTGATATGAATGATTCAAGAGCTAAAACTTGAGGTGCAAGACTAAGACACTATCACAAATTAGGATCTATATTTCATTTTATAATTGGTTAGGAGAATTTAAATAGGACTCTAGAAGGCTTGGTGGTATAGTCCACTTCTACCGCTATTGTCCTGAAGGTCTAAGCTTTCTAGGTTCTATCCTCTATCTCAATGTGAGCCTATGTATGAAATTTTAGAGGTTGAATGTCAATAAAGCTCATTATAGGTTCATTTCAATATATAAACCCTAAGTCTATCTACACACATGAAAAAACAAATACATCAAAAGCATAAGATGGAAAAACTAGGTTAGGGAAATTATGATCGCATGATCTAGAACCCTTGTTATCCTGATTGTTTCCTACATTAACCTTTAATGCTAGGGTCTTAGATCAAATGTAGTTCTCCCTTAGGGAACATACATAATTAACACACATGGTAGATGCAAGAATGAAAATTTTCCTAGGCCTTTCCTTGATCAATCATGCAAGTCTATGTGTGATGTAGAATGATGAGCTATACTATTAACTGCTTTTAATTATGTAATGTGCCAAAGTATTAAGTGCTAGATATAAAATGCCTTGTGTAGTCCTTTATTTAGGAGACTCATTATTTTGAATTTTAGAGTTTTATTTGTATTTATACAACATTAGGAAACTTAATAATGAAGATAAGAAATGGGTTGGGACTTATTAATTGAAGGAAACTGACCGTTGGAGCTCAAAATGACCTTGGATAAGAGTGATGAAATAGGACACTAATGGCACCAGTGTTGTAGTCCAATTCTAACACTTATATCCTATAGGATAAGGACCTAGGGGGATGGAAAGAGCATATAAAATCTGACTTGGTTGATGTGTAATGACTATTTGAAAGGCTCAAGATGACTGCAAATAGGCAAAAAGGTGATTCGAGCATGAAACAAGACCAAGATGACTAAAACAAAAGACATGGCTAAATGTGAACAAAGCTCATATTATCCAATTGGAGTCTCCTATGAAAGGAATATTAAAAGACATGATATGTGTGGTTTATTTAATAATTTAAGGTGTATACACTTGGGATCAATTTTTAGGCCTTACAAATGTAGATAGCTCTTTCTCCTCCATTGTTGCCTTCACAAGCTCAAAAAGAAAAAATTCAAATGCATGGTATGGCCAAGACAGAGAAAGTTAGAGGATAAAAATTTATGAAATATTATGTTTCTTAATGATATTATCATTGGTTTTCATATTAATGGCCCCTATTTTATGAATAATCATTAAGAGTGATAAGAGGTCACTATGCCTTATCCATTCAAATAGGGTCTAATGTTGCTTTTGTTTCTTCACCTCAGAGTTTGATGGAAGAAAATGGATTTATGGGATTTTTTTAGAGTTTAAAAGACTCATTTTAATGTTGGTTTCATCTACCAACTCAACTTCATGAAGTATATTTATTAAGGATAAAAATTCCTCAAGTGAATTGAACATATCACCCTATCTACAAGTGTTTTTTGTTGGTTTGAAGTGTTGCTACCTTCAGAGGTTTTCAGGTGATTCATAATTCATGGAAAACATCCTCCATTTTTATTTATTCATTTTTTATCTTATAATTATCTATTTTCAAATATCATTTCAAGATACATCATGTTTTGCACTCTTTGGAAGCATGGTCTATACACAAAGGGTCTTCTATAGATTTGAGTACCAATCTTGGACCAAGCGGAAATAAGAAACCAATGTATCATGAGAGAGTAATATTTATAAGGCTATAATTCAAATATAATTAAAGTGTTATTCCAAGAATATAATGTCAAACAAAGGTTATGAGGTGTTTCACTCACTCAAAGGTTTGCAGACATGTAAGTGAGCATTCATGGGTATAGGTTAATGTTTAATATATTTTGAAAAATGGAGATATGTATCATATAATACTATAAATTCATTTGAAATTAAATAACCACATTGTATCATCAAGAATCATAGATTAATGTATATAATTCAGCCCTCATACAAAACCTTGTACATGAACTAACTATATACACAAGCCGTACATACAATCTAGAGATTTGAGATTATATAGTGTTTACATAATATCTAAAAGATATTGAGAGGGTTAAAATAAATATCATAAGAGTTGATATAATCTCTAATAAAAATGCTCAATAGTTTGTCTAACCATCTATACAAGAAAGAAAAGAGACCTACAGGTTGTAGACCTGTAGGTCCTTTTTTTGGACAAAATACACTTGTTCATACAAATATGATTGAGTATAAAAGAGACATAAATCAATAATAACTAAGATAAGGTACAAACCAATGAAATCACGTAAGTGTTTGGAAACTAATGAGGAGAGTAGAGTTGACTAAGTCTGCAAGCCTAGTACTCATGCACATGCCTATGTATGAAGGTAACAGGTGAAAGGTTTGTAGAAAACTATGAAGGATCTAATGAACCTTGTGAGATAGTGAGAAAATGAATTAAAATGCATTTTTTAGATTTTTATGGTGCCATGATATAGTTTATGAGACCAAATTTAAAACTCATGTCAAAGTCTTCTCTAATGACTAATACAACCATACCTTGAGAAGGTTTAAAGGCAGTCTTAAACAGGTGTGTGTTTGTGAAAGTGAAAAGTTTTAGGAAATTTGAGGAGGTTCCAAACTCCCAATAGTATAAAAAATTCATTAAAAATTTCAAGGACTGGAAATTGGAGTCCTAAAACACAAAATACATTCACATACCTAATTGAGCATCTACAAGTTACTAAGTAAGATAGGCCATTTTCAAAGCTTGAGAAGAGTGCCACCTACTGTTAGTGATATGGGAGTTTGGGTGAAATCATAGATATTTTCTAAGAGTCATTCAAATTTAAAAATACCTAAAGGAGATTAACAAGATTTGAATATCTACAAGACTCTCTAAACTCTTGCATATACATTTAATGAAGCTACAGGTCTAACTACCTCATTAAGTGAAAAAACCTACTTAATTTGAATATAAAGTAATATGAGGAGAGTAAAATCATTTTGAAATAGTTTCATGATAATATTATGACTCCATATAACTCTCAAACTGATCAAGGGTGAGGCCAATAGAGATAAGCCATAGCTAGGCCTATATAGCCTAACTCATACACAAACAAACCCTACGAACCATCATGAAAAAATGGTCTTGTTTGGAGATGATATGATATATTATTATATATGGGTTGATGGAGATGTCAACATGTGGCACACATCCCCTTAGTTAGTTATATGGGTACAATATATTAGGATAATAAAGTAACTTGTGGAAGTAGTACATTGGGTAATGGTCGGCCTACACTAGGATTAGGAGGTTACCCATCATGGGTTAGATAGATGTATATATATAGGAGATGATTATCATGGTAAAGATATCAAGTAAGCATTGAGTCTTCTATTGTAAGAGGATATTGGAGGTTGTCCCCTCAAAGAGACATTGTGGAGTTATTCCTTCCTAAAGGAGTATTATATGGTGTTTCCCTCCCTTAAGGGTATTTATGCATATATTGAATATCAATATCATATCAAGTGGTATCAGAGCTTCGATTTGGGAAATTTGTGTGGAGCAAAACCCTAGTTTTTTGAATCATCAATAACTTTTGATTGGTTGCGAATTTTTACATATTTCTTTTACTGGATATGGAGAATATTTAAAATAAGTCATAGTAAAAAAATAGAGATTTTTTTATTAGTTTTGAAGGATTTATTTACATTTTAGGGTTTATAACAATTTCGCTATATTTTCCAAAATATAAGGAATTTTTATTCAAAATTTTTATTGGAGATAAACAAAGACATAAGAGAAGCAAAATCAAAATTTTAGAATTTTTAGAGTTGTTTTGAGTGATTTTTTGTGATTTTAAGAAGAGGAAAAAAAATAATGATGATAAGGAAGAAGAAGAAGAAAAAGAAGAACCCACAGGTCCTAGGATCATATCAAGGGGTACAATGCCTACCAAGATCACATATGGATGGTTAGATGATCGATATTGGAGACAAGTGTGCTATGATTTGAAGCACACTCATTATTTGGTTTCTTCCTATATTTCGGGGACGAAACATGTCAAAGAGGGAAGTAATGCTATGTACCTAGGGATATGATATATTGATGTATATGGGTTGATGGAGATGCCAACATGTGGCACACATCCATTTATTTATATGGGTACAATATATTAGGATAATAGAGTAACTTGTGGAAGTAGTACATTGGGTAATGGTCGGCCTACATTGGGATTAAGAGGTTATCCATCCATGGGTTAGATGCATATATATATATATGTGTGTGTGTGTGTGTGTGTGTGTGTGTGTGTGTGTATGTATGTATGTATGTATGTATGTATATGTATATGTATATGTATATGTGTGTGTGTGTGTGTGTGTGTGTGTGTGTGTGTGTATATATATATATATATATATATATATATATATATATATATATATATATATATATATATATATATATATATGAGATGATTATCATGGTAAAGATATCAAGTAAGCATTGAGTCTTCTATTGTAAGAGGATATTAGAGGTTGTCCCCTCTAAGAGACATTGTGGAGTTATTCTTTCCTAAAGTAGTATTATATGGTGTTTCCCTATATTAAGGGTATTTCTGCATATATTGAAAATCAAGATCATATCAAGTGGTATCAGAGCTTCGATTTGGGCAATTTGTGTGGAGTGAAACCCTAATTTCACTATATCTTCCAAAATATAGAGAATTTTTATTTGAAATTTTTACTGAATATGTAAGAAGATATAAGAGAATAATATTCAAAATTTCAGAAATTTTTAAATTGTTTGTATTTAATTGTTGTGATTTTATGGTTTTTCATATATTCAATCTACAGGTCAAAATTTGTGTTATTTTTTCACAAAATTTTGACTAAGGTTCCTATATCATAAGATAAAGCTTTAGTAAAAATTTGAGACTCTTTGGATCAGTTTTGTATGAGTTATTAATATTTTAGGGTTTCATGAACCTTAATTTTTTTTGTGGATCATGGAGTTGCAAAAATTTTCAGGGGAAGATGATATTGATGCTAGAGAATGGTGGCTACTTTTGGAAAATCATAAAAAAAAAAATTGAAAAAATATGATTACTTCCTTTTTTGTCTGGGCCTGCACTACATTGGTTTGATCAGTTGAGCTGTACAGAAAGGTTTTCTTCATGGAAAGAAATGGAACAGATATTTTTAGATCAATGGGCTATAAAACAAGAAGTAGTAGTAGAAGAAGAAGTATAAAAAGAAGAAGAAATAGAAGAATCAAAAGAAGAAGAAGAAGAAGAAGAAGAAGAAGAAGAAGAAGAAGAAGAAGAAGAAGAAGAAGAAGAAGAAGAATTGGATGATAAGGGTTCAAATAATTTGGCTCCAAATAAATCCGAGTCAATTTTTTAATTTCATGGATACATTCAAAAGAAGAATGTATTTGTGTCCATAAACCCTACCAACAATTATAACTTCATTAACATGAATGTGGCCAAGCATCTACATGTTCAAGAAAATAATATCAAGGAGGTTCAAGTAGATGGTAATAATATTTCATTGTTTAAAGATTTGAAGCTCATTATGGAAAAATATGTTTTGCATTTAGATTTTTATGGTTTGGATATGGATGATGTGGATATATTTCTTGGATATACATGGTTAGAGACTTTGGGAACAATGAATATTAATGTTTAGAAAATTTTCATGAAGTTTTGGTATAAGAAAAAAAAGATCACTTTACAAGATATCATAGTTAAAAAGGCACCAATAACAATCCAGGTAGATCATGAGGATGAGATGGAAACATGTGATGAAGAGCATGATGAAGATTCAGATGATATAGATAAAGACATACTACAAATGAACACCTCATATACTCAAGAGACAAAGAAGGAAAAGGTGGAAGAGGTAGAAGCAAAGGTGGATAAGGTCAAGTTATTAGAAAAAGTTGAGGTATATAGACACCCACATCATCATGAGAGGAAACAATCATGGAACCAGGTAAGGAAGTGTCATAATAATAATCATTTTGTCTATACAAGAAATAAAATTTCCAATCATTATGGATATGCATGGAATCCAAAAAAAAAAATACTATGGCACATGGAATGAATGGGGAAATCACTTTGACTATGCATGGAAGAATACCTACTATGGTCATGGTTGGAATCAGAGAAGCGCAATGAAATATGGTACATGGAATAAAAAGAGGAGTAATTATGATGGGACAGCAAAGCAATATAATTATGATCATGAATGAAATCAGAGGAGCACAAGGGAATTTGGAAACAAGCTTGGATATCTATCACCTACCAAGATCACATTTGGATGGCTAGATGATTGAGATTGGAGACAAGTGTGCAATGATTTGAAGCACACTCATTATTTGGTTTCTTCCTATGTTTTAGGGATGAAACATGTTAAGGAGGGAAGTAATGATATGTACTTATGGATATGATATATTATTATATATGGGTTGATGGAGATGCCAACATGTGGCACACATCCCATTAGTTAGTTATATGGGTACAATATATTAAGATAATAGAGTAACTTGTGGAAGTAGTACATTGAGTAATGGTCGGCCTACACTAGGATTAGGAGGTTACCCATCTATGGGTTAGATAGATGTATATATATAGGAGATGATTATCATGGTAAAGATATCAAGTAAGCATTGAGTCTTCTATTGTAAGAGGATATTGGAGGTTGTCCCCTCGAAGAGACATTGTGGAGTTATTCCTTCCTAAAGGAGTATTATATGGTGTTTCCCTACCTTAAGGGTATTTCTACATATATTGAATATCAAGATCTTATCAGCCACCTACTATCAGTGATATGGGAGTTTGGGTGAAATCATAGATATTTTTATAAGAGTCATTCAAATTTAAAAATACCTAAAGGAGGTTAACAAGAGTTGACTATCTACAAGACTCTCTAAACTCTTGCATATACATTTAATGAAGCTATAGGTCTAACTACCTCATTAAGTGAAAAAACCTACTTAATTTGAAGACAAAGTAATATGAAGAAAGTAAAATCATTTTGAAATAGTTTCATGATAATATTATGACTCCATATAACTCTCAAACTGATCAATAGTGAGGCCAATAAAGATAAGCCCTATCTAGGCCTATAGAGCCTAACTCATACACAAACAAACCCTATGAACCATCATGAAAAAATGGTCTTTTTTGGAGTAACATGAATGCATAAGGATATCAAAAGGTGCAAGATGATATTATAGACCTCAAATAACATTTGTGGATAGTGTAAGATAGGAAAAGTGCATCTTAGGCTTTTGAAACTATCTCAAGTTCTTCTAATGGGTGACTATATTTCAAATTAGAGATTATCTCACTTGGTATGACATTGATCTTGTGTATGGATCAAAATTTATTTTAGGGGTGATAATTATTTCTTCACAATTCAATATTTTGGAATCAATTGTTAAATTGGGTCTCTAACCTTCATGAATAATGCCTATGAATATCAACCCCTCTCCAATGGCCTATTTACAACCTGAGAGTCAACTTATTTCACTAATTAATATACACAAAGAATGCATGGGAACATAAGATCCAATGTATATTTGAGGGGGATAGTATACTTGATATTTTGGGTATTATTTCAAATTTTGAGGGCCCAGGATTTTATGAACAATTGCTAAGAACCAAAATAGGTTCAAACCCTCCTAAAACCCTAGTAAAGACCTGATGTGAAAGATGGAATTACAAAGCACATGATATGACCTAGTTTTATCCTCTAACCTCCTAAAAATTATTATAAACTCCAAGTAGATTCTCAAAGTGTATTTCATTTGTACCTATAATTTTATGGATTGTATTAAATTCCATGTTTTGTAAGTTTTTTGGTGTTTTGTAAGGTTTTGGATAGTTAGACACTTGAAAATTATTGTAAGAGGAAATTTTGGATGTATTAAACCTATTAAATCCTAAAAATACATCCAATACATCTTTTAAGTGATAATACAAACCTTATTTTTTAGGGCAATCTTCAACAGACTCAAAAAGAGACTAGATTTCAAGACCATTTCATGGTTCTCACACTTTCACAGGCTTTCAAGACCTCAAATTTGGAATATATGATGGTGATGGGATAGATAAAGTTAATCACATTATTTTTGGTGGTTTTACATGTGTGGGATAGATATGGAGCATAAAATTAGTCTTCTAGGCAAGGAGACCTAATTGAGGCCTAATTGGGAGAAGAGAACAACAAAATAAACACACTTCCACTCACTCTCAAGACCTAAAACTTGTCATAGAGTTGTAAATATATAATTGGAACTCAAATAAGTACTTATATTGTTATTATCATCTATAAAATGTACTACACAATTAGGTTTACATGATTTTAGCGCTATAAGGAAAATAAGCCTAATGAGAGCTTGAGGAGCAAGATGGAGTGTTGGGAGTTGTTTCAGGAACCAAAATGGATTGATTAAGGTTTAATAAGGTATTTCAGTACCTTTCATGAATAGAGAGTTCATTTATGAATTTTAATTCAAGATTTGATCCACTTGGACAAGGTTAGACATGGTAGATGAAGCAGTTTCAAGACACCGAAACATATGAATGATGATTGCCTCTAAAATTTTAGATAAAGGGATTTATAAATGAATTATAGGTGTAAAATAATGTATTAAATAAGTTAATTATGAAATTATAATGAAAAACCCAATTTTCACTCTTCTTATGCAAATAAGGGTAGTTTAGAAGAAGATGTGCAAGGTGTCAAGCTAATTTTTTAACTCCTATTCCACTTGGATGTTGAAACATATTTAGAAGAGATACATATGTATTTAAGGACATGTTTAAACAATTTATAACTCCTTTTTTTTAACTCTCATGTGGACACTTGGCAATCTCCCTCTCTTATGCCCCTCTCTTTCTTTTCCTAATTTCTCTATATAAGCTACCACTTTTGGAATTGTAAATCATCCACATTTGGTATGGAAAAGCTTTGATAAATTGACTACTAATTTTTGCCTTTGAATAAATATTTTAAGCTGGTTTAAATATCTCAAATTTTTACTTAAGTGTGCCAAGTAGTTCATGGTTGAATGGCAAGTGATAGTTCTCTCCCCTTGTGTTCAACTCATTCTTTCATGCTTTATGTGAGTAACATGCCTTCTAGCAAGTCACGTGATGTGTAAATGGTTATTTTGTGTGTATTTAAGTGTGAGTAATATTAATATTGTTTATGATAAAACATAATATTCATCTATATTTATAAATGCATTACATTCTACCTTCATGTTGAAATACTCTTATTATAATAACCTTAGGTTTTGAGTTCATTTTTATGAATTATCTTTCATAGTGTATGTTCAAGTAGTATTTCAAAATTAATATTGGTGAATCACCTCTATTAGATTAGTGTTTAATTAAACTCTATCACTTTTCCTTAAAATCAATTAGATTAGTGGTTATTTTTAGGTTTTGTGCAATATATTTATCCCTTTAATCTAGATATTCACTTCTCCAATAGGTCACCCATAACCTTGAGGTGTTTCAATATTAAAAAAATTTAATGAGGCTAGTGTATTCATTATTAGAGTGAAAATTTGGTTAATAATATTTTTGGCACACCTAGTGGGACCTCATTATCCAAGAAGTTATCAATAGTAGATTCTAATCCTGGTAAATTTGAAGTTGTAAACCTTACTTCATGTAGTATCTGGTGAATCTATTACTCATTAGATCTTGGTTGCAAACTAGTTCTTCATTTTCATACCTAGGGTAAGGACAAGGTCTTACACTTAATGAATTCCGTTTGATTTTTTAGAGCTACCTTACTATTTAGTTAGAACAAAAAGGTTTGATAACACACATCCATACTCCAATAAATATTTTGTTGCTCATATACCTATTAAGAGACTTTTCTTGGGTCTAATTTACAAGATTTTATCCCCAAGGAACATGCCCTTTTTTGTCTTCAATGGTCATAGTCCTTTAGGACTTGATCACTATGATGAAATTCATATGTCAGCCCTAAAACATGTGCCTTCAAACATGGGAGAAGTTATCACTACTTGAACACATAAGAAACTTTGCAATTTTTTACAATATACACAACATGACTAAAGAGAATGTTGCCATTAGGTTGTTGGATATTTATTTCAAGGGGAAGGCTATTGATTGGTATGGTAATTTGGATCATAAATCCACCAATATATGGGATGAATTATATGATGCCTTGAAAAGGATATTTGAAGACAAATCTGATCACTTATCCTTGACCAAGCAACTAACCACAATAAAGAGAGCACCTCAAGAGGCCATACAAGACTTCAACACAAGATTTTAAATGACTTAGGATATGATCCCAATCTTGGTAATGCATACTTCCCATCATGATTTTATTTATTACCTCAAATATTTCAATAGTGACATATCAATGAGGAGGGAAAATATCTGAATGACCAAGAATCTTTGACACCTCTTGATGGCATAGCTGACCTCTATCTTGATGAGTGGGAAGATGATCAATATGGTTTGATCCATACAAACTCATTAAAATACATGTATGGGCACATATATCATTCATGAATAAATTGATGAGTCTCCTGAGGTAAGTTATAATTATGTTTTTCAACAAGCTACAAGGGGAAACTATTTTCTACATATGGATGATGATGATGATGTCTAGAGTGTGTTATAGAAGAATAGTCAAGAATACGATGCAACTATTCCTTATAAATAAGAAGAGATTCATGAATATGATATCCAAGAAGGACATGATGATATATGAAGGAAATAACATGCCATAATGTAAAAGTTTGAACAAGTAAGTAGGTTTGATCTTCCTCAAAAGAAACATGGGCTTGATGATGTTAGTGGTGGACCTAATAGACACAAGGAAGAGTGTAAAACCTACACTAAGCAGAATTCATCCTTGGAGGAATGTAATGAGGTTAAGGTATGATTTTATGAGAGTGAGGAGCAACATAGAAATCAATATGATCTTGATTCAGTTCCATATGTGTTTGGCCATTAAGAAAGCAATTTTGATGCCTCTAAACACTTACCACATCATGGTTCAAATGAAGGTGAAGTTGGAGAGAAAGTTTCATGATGCCTAAAGAGCTAATTGAGAAACATCAAGTCAGAATAAGAGATAAAAATTAGGTTACAATGTCAAGAAGACCTCAAAAATAGCTAAAAAGATCAATCAAAGGAGTCTCAAGTGATGCACTTATAGCTAGTAGAGGTTTCATGATTGGTAAGTCATTTGATCACCTTCATAAGAAAGTTTTCATTAACAAACATCAATCATATTGTGATTTGTTCTTGTGGAGTAGTTTTGACTCTATAAATAATGTTTTTGACTTTGGTTGAATCAAAGAGGAGCTATTTCATCACCTCAAACTTATTTTGAGGTATTGTGCATAATGGGTTAGTTATGTTGTTTTGAGTGTTTATTATTATTTTCCTTAAATTCCTTTGGCATGTGTCTTTAATTATTATTTTGTGGTGTGGTGTGAGTTTTGAGTCTTCTAGAGACATGTCAGTTTCATATTATAGCATAGGAGTGATTCCATTACCTAATAGGAGGATAATGTCATTGATATATTAGTATTGTAGGCATGCTACCCCTATGAATAACTAATTTTTTGAAAATTTTTGAACCCCAAGTCAAAATGGTCAACCCTTATAGGTTGAAAATTTTTATGGGGTTAATCAAACTTGTATATGGTCTTTTAATGTCTTCAAATGATCTCCATGTGGTCATATTTGTCCTTAACTAACATTGTTTGAGCTTTGGTCTTATATGTGCTTCTATAGTCGTAGGGGTCATTTATGAGTCATGGTGTCACCAAGTGTGGTAAAAGGTTTATATAAGGTGGTTGTTATGTCTTGAAAGGCATATTCTCATATTTTAACCTCTTATAATGTTGATCTGTATCACAAAGTCCTTTTGCCACCTTTTTGGATAATTTGGAATTATATGTACAAATACCAAAGGATAAACGTTTCAATAAGTTTCATAGAATACTTGATGTAATATAAGGGTCATATATGATAAGAGAATAATAAATATGTAGTTCAATCCCTAAAATGAGAAAAATATTCCTTTACAAACACTTTTGGGCACTTGTGAGCCTTGAAAGATCAAATTACAGGTGATAATAGTTTTAGAGAGTCTTTTAGACTTATATAGGTTAGATTAAAGCTTGGGATCAAGTTTTAGGCCTTGAAAATATAGATATTTATCTCTCTCTCTCTCTTGAATCACTACCTTCACAAACTCAGAAAGGTAAAATTCAAATATATGATACGATTAGGAGAGAGAAATTTGGAGGCTAAAACTTTGGGAAAATTTTTGGGTTCTAATGAGATTCAATTTTGTGTCATTGGTTTGCATATTCATGTCCTCTATTTTATTAACAAAATTTAAGAGTGACATGAGGTTACTATGCCTTGTCCATTCAATCAAGGTCTAATGTTTCTCATGTTTCTTCACCTCAGAGTTTGATGGAGGAGAATAGTTTTGTGGGATGTTTTTAGAGGTAAAAAGAGTGATTTAAAGTTTATTTTCATCAACCAATTAAACTTCATGAAGTGTATTTATCAAGGAGAAAAATACCTCAATTGAATTGGACATATCATCCCATCTACAAGTGTTTTTGGTTTGTTTGAAGTGTTGCTAACTTTAGAGGTTTTAAGGTGATTCATAATTCATGGAAAATATCCTAAAAATTACATGATTCATGTGTTCTCTTTTGAGAATTATCTCTTTTCAATTAGCCTTTAAAGAGAAATCATGTTTTGCATTATTTGGAAGCATGGTCTATACATAAAGGGTTTTCTATAGGTATGAGTACTAATGTTGGCCCAAGTGGAAATACTAAACCAATGTATCATGAGAGAGTAATATTAATAATTTTATAACTCAAAGATAATGAAAGTGGTATTATAATCATATACTCTCAAACAAAGGCTAAAATGTGTTTTAATCACTTATAAGTCTGCAGACCTATAAGTGAGCATTCATGGGTCTAGGTTCATGTTTAATATGTTTTAACAATGGAGAGATGTATAAAAGACTCATAGAAATTAATTTTAAATTGATTTATTCCATTATATCATCAAGAATCATAGATGAGTGTACAAACTTCAACTCTCATACAAAACCTTGTACATGAACTAACTGTATACACATGCCATACATATAGTCTAGAGATTTGAGATTATATAGTGTTTAGTTGAGATCTAAAAGCTATTGAGAGGGTGACAATAAATATAATAAGATTTGATATAATATATAAGCAAAATAATCAAGAGTTTATCTAATAGTTTATACAAGCAAGAAAAGAGACCTATAGGTTACAAACTTGTATGTCCTCTTTTTGGACAAAAGACACTTGATCATACAAATATGATAGAGTACATAGGAAACACAAATAAATATTAACTAAGAGAAGTTAAAAACCAATTAAATAACCTAAGTGTTTGGAATATAATGAGGAGAGCTGATTTGACTAAGTTTACAAGCCTAATACTCATGCACAGACCTGTGTATGAAGGTAAGAGGTTAAAGGTTTGTAAAACACTATGAAGGAGATAATAAACCTTGTGAGATAGTGAGAAAATGACTTAAAATGAATTTTGTAGACTTTCATGGTGCCATGATATAGTTGGTTAGACCAACTTCAAAACTCATGTCAAACTCTTCTCTAATAACTACCTACAACCATACCTTGAGGAGGTTTGAAGACAGTCTTAAACATGTGTGTGTTTGTGAAATTGGAAGGTTTTGGGAAATTTGAGGAGGTTCAAAACTACCAATATTATACAAAATTCATTTAAAGGTTCAAGGATTGGAAATTATAGTCCTAAAACACAAAATACATTCAGACACCTAAATGAGCATCTACATGTTGCTAAGGCAAGACATGCCATTTTCAAATCTTAAGAAGACTACCACCTCCTATCAGTGATATGGGTGTTTGGGTGAAATCATAGATAGGTTATAAGAGTAATTAAAATTAAAAAATACCTAAAGGAGGTTCACAAGATTTGAATATCTGCAAGGCTCTCTAAACCCCTACATATACATTTAATGAAGCTACAGGCCTACCTGCCTCATTAAGTGAAGGGACATAATTAATTTTAAGATAAATTAATATGAGTGAATGAAAATAATATGTCAATATTTTCATGTTAATATTATTAATCCATATAAATCTCAATCCCATTAATAGTGAGGTCAACAAAGATAAGCCATGTCTAGGCCTGTAGAGCCTGACTAATAGACAACCAGACCCTATGAACAATCATGAACAAGTGTTATTTTTTGGAGTAACATAAAGTCCTAATGATGTTGGAAGGTGAAATATGATATTATATATCTCCAAGAGCATCCATGGATAGTGGAATATAGGAAAAGTGCCTTTTAGGCTTTTGAGACCATCTCAAGCTCTTCTAATGGGTGATTGCATTTTGAATCAGATCTTCTCTCACTTGGTATGAAATTGATCTTATACATGGAGCCAAATTTATTTTATGGGTGATAATTATCTCTTCAAAATTAAATATTATGGAATTAGTTGTTAAATTTGGTCTCTAACCTTCATGAACAATGCCTAAGACTATCAACCCCTCTCTAATGTCTTGTTTAAAACTTGAGAGTCAATTTATTGCACTTAATAATATACAAATAGAATTCATGGGAAATAAGGTCCTAGGAAAAATTTAAGGGGATAGTCTATTTTATATTTATGGGATAGGTTCAAGTTTTTATGGCCTAGGGTTTATGAATAATTGCTAAGGACCAAAACAAGTTTAAACCCTCCTAAAACCCCATTTAAGACCTGATGTGAAACATGGACTTACAAAGCACATGAGATGACCTATTTTTATCCTATAACCTCCTAAAAAATTTTATAGACTCTAGTTATATTCCAAATATGTACTTTCAATTGTATTAATTACATTAAATTTCATATTTTATAAGTTTTTTTAGTGTTTGGTAGGGTTTTGAACAATTGGACACTTGATAACTATTGGGAGAGGTAATTTTGGATGTATTTCATATATTAAAGCCTAAAAATATGTACAAGACATATTTTAAGTTATCAAATAAACCTCATTTTTTAGTTCAGACTTTAATAAGCTAAAAAAGAGACCACGTTTCAAGACCATTTCAGGTTCTCACACTTCCACAGGGTCCCAAGATATAAAATTTGGCATGGATGTTGGTGATGTTCTAGATAAAGTGATTCACATTATTTTTTGTGGTTTTACATGTGTGGGGGAGATATGGAGTAGAAAATCAATCTTCTAGGTAAGGAGACCTAATTGAGGCCTAATTGGGAGAAGAGAATAATAGAACAAACACACTTCCACTCACTCATAGGAGCTACAATTTGGAATGGAGTTTTTAATACATATTGGGTCATTAAATATGTGCTTATTTTATTATTACCATCTATACACTATCCTACAAAATGAGTTTTACATGATTTTAGGGCTATAAGGAAAATATGCCTAATGAGAGCTTGAGGAGAAAGATGAAGTCTTTGGAGTTGTTTCAAGAACCAAAATAGATTGATTCAGATATAATAAGGTATTTTAATAACTTTAATGGATATAGAGTGCCTTGATAAAGTTTAATTCAATATTTGAGCCACTTAGACAAGGCTAGGCATGGTAGATGAAGGGGTTTCAAGACACCTAAGCATATGAATAATGATTGCCACTAAAATGCCAAATCAATGAAGTTTATACATGCATGATAGGTGTCAAATAAGATTTATAAAAATGGTTCATGTTGAATTGATGTTGGAAAATCCCGTTTGGCAGTCTTTTTATGTAAATAATTATAGTTTTGAAGAAGATGTGCAAGGTGCCAAGCTGAGTTTCTAACTCTTACACCACTTATATGATGAAACTATTGGTTTAGACTTTTATCCTATGAGTTTTGTCTACATGGTTTATTATCATTTTGTAGGGTATTGGAGGCCATTTGGGTCATTTGGGAAGATTAGTCTCACATTCACTAAAATGTGGGGTTTCACTTTCTCTCATAACTACATATGTACCTCTCTCAATTTGTATTCATAATCTAAAGTTAATGAATATTTTGGATTTATCCATTTTGATTTGTCTTATGCAATTATATTTTGTGATTTCAATTTACTATAGATCTTTAGTGGTGTGCACTTTCTTCTTGTCTCGTATGACCATTCAACCTTCACATTCACCTTATTTGAAATGGGATAAAACTCTAATATGGTATCAGAGCCACCCATGGTAAACATTTGTCTAGTTATTCATTGCTAACATTTCTATGAAATCTTAAAATTTGTTGCATAAGTAAGATTATAGATTTGTATTATTTTTCATTAAGATCTATCCATTCCTTTTATCATACATTTGCATGCTTTGTAATGTTGGTATATGGAAGCTATTTGGAGATCTAATATTCTTCCAATTTGATCAAACTCACTAAGACTTGGAATAAGGAATTTTTTCTTGAGGAAACATGTTTTCCATTACATTGTCTTTTTTTGTAGCTTCCTAGTTCAGATCTGATTTTTCATTCTCATGTTTGGTTTTCCATCCACCTATTCAATCTATTAATTCTATATAACCATAGTGAATCATGTCAAAATGTTTCTAGGTTTGATGCATCATGGTGTTATCTTTATGGATCACTTTTAATTTTTTACTTTCATTAAGAAATGCAAAAGTTATAATGTTTTTAGTAACTGCTATACAAAAAATCAAATATTATAATTTGGAGATTGTTACTGAGAGTTTCTTCCAAAAAAAGATAATTCTATTCAAGTTTGCCCTAATGATTTTATCATTTTAATTTTTTTTTAATAGATTATTTTAAAACAAGGGAAAATAGGCTAATTTTCTTTTTAATGCACAATTAATGCATAATAAGATTGGTCAAGTTAGCATTATTAGTGGATATTTTTTATAAAACAATATTTTGTGGGAAATATTTAAAAATAAAGTGTTATTCATTTTTTCACTTGTTCAAATTTTACTTGATTCCTTGGATGCATTATCAACCAAGTCTAACATCCTTTTTTGATTTCAAAATTTTTTCTTTTATAACACATGCAATGATTGCTTTAAACACATTATTAGCTAGTCTGACATCTTTTGAGCGTACATTTGCAAAATTTGAAGAGGTTCACCATTTCATAGTTCATGGGGGTGTACTATGACTTTTTGGTGCCTCATTAAATTCTAATTGCACTTTCATTTCTGTAACAACTTCAACTTACACTATTACATCTCATTTCTATACTAATGGATTCAAGTACAATCAACCCACTAACTCCCTTTAACTATCATGAATGGAAAATAAACATGATAATCATTCTAAGGAGTAAGGGTTTATATAGGATATCTATGGGTAATGAAACTAAACCTAGCATAGATGCATAGATAGTTAAGTGGTATAACCTTAGTGATGAAGCATATGGGCTATTATGTCTTTCTATAGCACCTGTTCTTTTATTTCACTTAGATCCTGCCAAACCACTTCATGATGTATAGACCATTCTAGGTAAATTATTTGGAGAGTAAGATGTGATATGAGGTCATGATATTGAAAATGAACTCAATAGCTTAATTTCTGGTAACTTTGACACCCTTTATGATTTATTCACTAAGTTTAAGTCCTTGAGATTGTAGTTGAAAGAATGTGGGATAAATAAAGAAGATGACCAACTTGTTCTTTTTTTACTCTCTAAACTAGGTCTTGACTATTCATTCATTGTCTTTACTTTTCATGCCACTAAAAGTGCTTTACATATTGCATGGATTTTTTTTTCCTTTAGATGATTTCATTGCCAAATTAACTAGGGAATAAGACAAGTTGATATATATGGGCACATTGAAGTCCACAAAACCTCAAGCCCTAATTTTTGGGAATGAGAAAGCAAAGACTTCCAACAAAGAGAAGAAGAATAATAATCAAGATAAGAAGAAAGAATAAACCTTTAATAAAACCAATACTAAAGCCTCCTCTTTCAATGTAAAACCTAAGATAGATAAGGTTATGTGTGCCTACTATAATAAAAATGGGCATGATGAAAGTAAATACAGGAAACATCAAATAGATCACTTAACTCATCTCCTAGAGAAGAACAACATAGGTCTTCTTGAGTCCATCAAGTAAAATTCATCTACCCAAGATCCTTCTAAGGCAAAGAGTATGGGGAAAGAGAAAGAAAAGGCTAAGGCTCTTGTAGGAGTTACAACTTCAACATCTTCATAGGTCATTAACTCATGTGCTTCTCACTACATAGGATCTTCATTAGTTGATATTTCTTCTTTAAAGCCTTATAGCATATCTTCTATTAGTTTGGGTGATGACATTTCTATACCTGTTTTAGGGATAGGGTTTATTGAAATCAAAGGAGGAACATAAAATAATGTTATAAGTGTCCCTTCCCTTTTAACCAATCTCCTATCAGTGTATCAAATCACTCATATCAACAAAGGCATGAGGATTGAATTTTTACCAGATTTAGTTATCATTAGGAAGTTTCATAGTGATACTATAATGGTAGTGGGTAGGGAAGATCAATAAACTATGTTATACACCTTCTCACATTTTTCACCTGATTCTTCTTCAATAACATTGCTGACTCATTTAGATGGAGTTATAAAATTATGGCATGAATAGTTTGGCCACCTTAACTACCGCTACCTTGAATAACTTAGCAAAAATGACATGGTCATAGGATTTCCTTGAGTCTAATTATCTAAGGTATTTTGTGAGGGGTAATCTCTTAGAAAGCATCCTAAATAAAAATTTGACAAAGGAAAATCTTGGAGGA
Source organism: Torreya grandis (assembly GCA_037957365.1). Classification (NCBI taxonomy): domain Eukaryota; kingdom Viridiplantae; phylum Streptophyta; class Pinopsida; order Cupressales; family Taxaceae; genus Torreya; species Torreya grandis. The sequence goes on from JARHVA010007765.1 coordinate 276,065, forward strand.
CTTCACAAACATTGGATTTAGTGCATAGTGCTATATCTGGGCCTTTTCCTATTTTACCTTTTAAAAGGGATAAGTACATTCTCACTTTCATTGATGATTTATCGAGATATACATGGGTCAAATTTATTAAGAAAAAATCTAAAGTTTTTGAATATTTTCAAGACTTCAAGGCACTTTTTGAGAAGAAATATGAGAAATCCATCAAGGTTCTTTGAACTGACAATGGAGGTGAATATGTCAATAATATATTTGAACTATTTTACACCATAGATGGGATTGATTTTCATTAGATAGTTACTTCTAGTTATTTAAATAAAGGAGTTTTAGAATGCAAGAATATGTACTTGAAAGAGATGGTTGGTTTTATGATTCACTCTAAGTCCTTGGCACCTAAGTATTAGGATAAAGAGGGTTACTCACAAAGCTTTAAAAGGAATAACACCCTTTGAATATTTCCATGGAAGGAAACCTGATGTTGACCACCTTAGGGTTTTTGGATCTCTAGCTATGATACATATACTAAATAAGATACACAAAGCTATGGAACCTCACTCCAAACCTTGCATCTTTATAGGTTATCCAAATGATGTTAAGGGGTACCACCTTCTAAATCCAACCACACATGAGTTATTCATAGAGAGAAGTGTTCACTTTCAAGAAATTCCCATAGTCTCAACACTTGACACTTATTCTCTTTCATTAGATTCACTTATACATGATGATTCTTCTTCTAACTTGAATCATCCATAATAGGTTCCTGATCCAAGGTCTTTAGGGCAGTGATGGAGAGTATTCTACACACACCTATAGTAATTTTTCAAAGGATTGGGAGTCAACACTTGACTTACCCACATATAGGCCACTTTGGGTTAGGAAAATAATTTGAAGTGTAGACACTTGGGTAGGGGATCCAGTAGATGACAGACATACTTGAGAAGATCATCAAAGTGGTCCACATGCTTTCTTTGCTTCATTTTTAGATCCATAGACATTTTGAGAGGCTTAAATCATACCTAAGTGGGAAAGTGATATACAAGAAGAATATTCTTCTTTGATCAAAAATCACACTTGGAATTTGACTTCACTTCCTAAGGGAAAGAAAATGGTTTGATGTAGGTGGATATATCAGACCAAGTTTATAATATTTAGGTTGGTTGATAATTATAAGGTGTGATTGGTAGCTAAGTGTTTTTCACATGTAGCTAACATTGACTACTCAAAGAACTTTACACCTATTTCAAAGATGACTTCGATTTGACTCACAATAGCTATAGCTAAAACACATGGTTGGGATGTACACAATATGTATGTCAAGAGTGTATTTATTCATGGAGACCTTGAGGAGGAGATATATATAAAACAACCACCTGGTTTTATTTTATATTGATCCTTAGTTTGCAAACTTAGGAAATTCATCTATGGCCTCAAACAAGCCCCTTGGAATTGGTATGCTAAGATGGATTCCTTCTTCCTTACTTCAGGTTTCACCAAGTGTCATTTGGGACCCAATGTATATTTTTTATGGCAAGATGATTAATTATTGATATTGGTCCTTTATGTTGATGATATTTTGATCACCAAGAGTTCCTCATCGGCTATTGCAGTAGTGAAGACAACTCTATAGGATAGATTTGACATGACTGACTTGGGTCTTTTGCATTAATTCTTTGGCATCAATATTTCATAGTCTGATTTAGGTATTTCAATTGTAAAACCTAAGTATGCTCTCAATATTTTGGATTAGTTTCACATGGATGATTGTAAGCCATTGTTAAATCCTTTTCTATTAAGAGTCAAACTTGAGGTTGATTGTTATACACTTTTGGTTAATGCCACTTGGTATCAATAGTTATCTAACTCATACTAGGCCTGATATTTTGTATGAAATGGGATTTATTTATATATTCATGTGGGAACCCCATGATCTACACATGAAAGAAGATAATAGGATATTACACTACATTCAAGGATCTTAAATATTTAGGATTTAGTATGGATTTGGAACATAGGTTGACTTAGTTGGTTTTACAGATTAAGATTGGGTCGGTGATACTTAGAATCACACGTACACTTTAGGTTACAACTTTTCTTTGGATTATAGTCCCATCAATTAGTTTAACATGAATAAAAATTATATTGCCATATAATACATAGAGGTAGAGTATAAGGGAGATGCTAACACAACTAATGACGCTATTTGGCTTCAAGAAATTCTATTTGAGTTTGGCATTCCTTTCAAGTAGCTCACCATCATCTATTATGAAAACCAAAGTACCATATAGATATGTAGGAATATAGTTTAGCATTAGTAGATCAAAAACATTAAGATTCACATGCATTTTATTCAAGATCTTATTCATGGTTAGGTCATCAACTTGAGATTTTACTAGTATTCAGAGCAGGTTGTAAATATCTTTACCAAATCCTTCACTGAGAGAAAGTTTATTCATCTAAGAGATCTTCGTAAGGTGATGTATACATTAGAAGTAGCATCATATTTATGGGGGCATTATAGAATCTTAATTTATTCTATGTCTCTCTTTTTTTGGGAAGTCTTTGTTATGGGTTTTCTTCTTTTATCTACTTTATGAGATATTACTGTGTACTTGGGTACCTCATCAGGCCTCATGTTTAGACCCAATTTTCCATCCAACCTAAGCTACACTTAAAGAGGGGTGTTAGTCTAGACTTTTATCCTACGGTTTTTATCTACATGGTTCATTATTATTACTTAGGGTCTTAGAGGCCATTTGGGTCATTTTGGGAAGATTAGTCCCACATTCACTAGAATGTGGGGTTTCATTCTCTCTCCCACCTCTCCCACATATATATGTACCTCTCTCAATTTGTATTCATAATCCAAAGTTAATGAATATTTTGGATTTTTTAATTTTGATTTGTCTCAAGAAATTCTTTTTTGTGATTTCAATTTGCTATAGCTCTTTGGTGGTGTGCACTCACTTCTTATTTCATGTAATCATTTGACCTTTGCATTCACCTTATCTAGACTAGAATTAAACTCCAATGGAAACATATTTAAAAGAGAGACATATATCATTAGGGACCTATTGAAATAGTTTATAACTCATTATTTTTAAATCTCATGTGGACACTTAGCATTCTCCCTCTCCTACGCCCCTCTCTCTTCCTCATTTATCTATGTAATCTACCACTTTTAACATTGTAAATCATCCGAATTTGGTATGGAAAAGCCATACAAAATTGAATAAAAGTTTTTGTATTTGAATACATATTTTAAGTTGGTTTTAATCTCTCAAATTATTGATTAAGAGTGTTAATTGGTTCATGGTTGAATGGCAAGTGATAGTTATCTCTCCTTGTGTTCATCTCACTCTTTCAAGATTTATGTGAGTAACATGCCTTCTAGTAGGTCAGATGATGTTTAAATGGTTTTTTTGTGTGCCTTTAAGTGTGAAGAAGATTACAAGTGTCTATGATCAGACATACTATTCATCTACCTTAATAAATTCATTACATTTACATTCATGTTGAAACACTTTTGTTAGGAGAACCTTCGGTTTTGAGATCAATTTTTTGAATTATCTTTCATAGTGTAGGTTCAAGTAGGCTTGCAGAACTAATCTTGGTGCATCACCTCTATTAGATTAGTGTCTAATCCCATTCTATCCCTTTTACTTCAAATCAAGTAGCTTAGTGGCTAGTTGTATGTGTTGTGCAAGGGAGATATTTCTTAAATCTAGAGAGTCACCTCTTTAATAGGTCACCCACAACCTTGAGGTGTTTCAATGTTACACTTAATTTAAGGAGGCTAGAGTATTCCTCATTAGGGTAAAAATTTAGTTGATAATTTTTTTTGCACACTCAGTGGGACCTCATGGTCTAAGAAGTTATCAAAGGTAGATGTTGATCTTGGAAAATTTGAATTTGTAAAGCAATATTCATGTAGTATCTAGCGACTCCAGCACTCATTAGCTCTTGGTTGTAGACTAGTTCTTCATTTCAATTCCTAAGGTAAGGACAAGGTCTTATACTAAAGGGATTCCATTTGAATTTTTAGATCTGCCTTACTATTGAGTTAGAATAAAGATGTTTGCTAACACACATCCATACTTCAAGAAATATTTTGTTACTCATATACCTATTAGGAGAATTTTCTTGGGTCTAATTTTTAAGATGGCAGCCCAAATTAACCTACCTTTTATTGCCTTCAATGGCCATATTACTTTACCACTTTCTCACTATGATGACATTCCTATGTTATCTCTCAATAGTGTGCCTTCATACATAGGATAAGCTAACACTACTCTATTAGACACATCAAAAACATTGCCAACTTTTATAATATACACATCACTAAAGAGAATGTTACCATTAAGTTGTTTCCTATTTATTTCAAGGGGAAGGCTCTTGATTGGTATGGTAATTTATCTCCCAACTCCATCACTACATGGAATTAGGTGATTCTTGATAAAGAGATTTGAGGGAAAATCTGATCACTTATCCTTGATTGAGTAGTTGAATACAATAAATAGAGCATCTTAGGAGGCTATACAAGATTTCAACACAATATTTCAAAATATTTGGGATAGGATCCCAATCTTGGTAAGGCATACTGCTCATCAATATTTTATTTATTACCTCAAAGATTTCAATAGTGACATATCAACGAGGAGGGAGAGTATCCAAATGACAAAGAATCTTTGACACCTCTTGATGGCATAGATTCCCTATATCTTGATGAGTGGGGAGCTAATCAATATGGTTTTAATCTATACAAACTCACTGAATATACATGTATGGGCACATATATCATTCATGAAGAAATTGATGAGTTTCCTAAGGGAATTTCTAATGATGTTTTTCAATAAACTACATGGGGAAACTATTTTTTACATATAGATGATGATGATGATGATGATGGTGATGATGTGCCAAGTGTGTTAGAGCATGATATTAAATAATATGATGTAATTATACTTTCTAAATAAGAAGATATTCATGAATATCACATCCAATAAGGACATAATGATCTATGGAAGTAGTATCATAACATAATGCAAGAGTTTGAATAAGTACGTAAGCCTACTCTTCCTCAAAAGAAACATGGGCTTGATGATGAGGTCAATATTGGACCTAATGGACAAAAAGAGGAGTGTAAACCCTCCACCAAGTAGAAGAAAGGCTTGGAGGAATGTAATAAGGTCAAGTTAGAAACAACAAGATGATCTTGATTTAGTTGTGGATGTGTTTGGCCAATAAGGCAAGTTTGATGCCTCTAAACACTTACCACATCATGGTTCAAATAAAGGTGAAGTTAGACAAAGTTTCATGATTCCTGAAGAGTAGATTGAGAAACATAAAGTAAGTGTATGAGAGAAAAAGTAGGCTGAATATCAAGTAGACCTCAAGGAGAGCTAAAATAATCAGTCAAAGGAGTCTCAAGTGATGCAATTGCAACTAGCAGAGGTTTCATGAGTACTAAGTCATTTGATCACATTAATAAACAAGTTTTCATTGAAAAACATCTATCATGTGGTGATTTATTCTCATGGAGAAGCTGTGACTCTATAAATATTATTTGATTGAATCAATGAGGATCTATTTCATCACCTCAAACTTGTTTTGAGTTCTTGTGTATAATGGGATAGTTATGTTGTTTTGAGTGTTTGTATTGTGTTTTACTTAATACCTTTATCACAAGTGTGTTTGATTCTTATTTTGTGGTGTGGTGTGAGTTCTAAGTCTTTTATAGGCATTTTAGTTTCATATTGTAGCATAGGAGTGAATCCATTTCCCAATGGGAGGATAAGTCCACTAATCTATCAACATTGTAGGAATGTTACCCTTGTAAATCATTAATTTATTGAAATTTTTTCACCCCAAATTCAAAATTATCAACCCCTATAGGTATAAAATTTTCATAGAGTTATTCAAACTTGTATATGGTCTTATAATATCTTCAAATGGTCTCCATGTGGTTATATTTTTCCTTAACTAGCATTGTTTGAGGTTTGGTCTTATATGTGCTTGTAAAGTCCTAGGAGTCATTTATAATTCATGGTGCCACCAAGTGTGGTCAAGGTTTTTTTTATGTCTTCAAAGTCATATTATCATATGTTAACCTCTTATAATGTTGTTATGCATCACAAAGTCATTTTGTCACATTTTTGGCTAATTTAGAGGAGTTGTACATAATAATGACAAAGTATAAACATTTTAAGAAGTTTAATAGAGTACCTGATGTTAGATAAGGTTCATATATGGTCATATACTGACAAACTTTTAGTTCAACACCTAAAATGAGAAAAATACTCATTTAGAAGAACTTTTGGGCACTTATACGGCCTTAAAAGATCAAATTGCATGTGAAAATAGTTTTAGAGAGCCTATTTGAATTCCATATGTTAAATTAAATCTTGAAATAGATTTTTAGTCCTTACAAATGCAGATAACTCTCTTTCTCCTCCATCACTACCTTCACAAGCTCAAAAAGGCAAACTTCAAATGCATGGTACGTCTAGGAAAGAGAAAGTTGGAGGATAATAATTTGGTAAATTTTAGGGGTATTAATGAGATTCAATTTATTTTCATTGGTTTTTATATTCATTTACCTATTTTATGAATAATTGTTAAGAGTTATAGGAGGTCACTTTGCCTTATCCATTCAAGCAGGGTCTAATGTTGCTTCTATTTCTTCAACTCATAGTTAGATGGAGAAAAATGGATTTTTGGGATGTTTTTAAAGGTTAAAAGAATCATTTAAATTTTATTTTAATCAACCAAATAAACTTCATGAAGTGTCTTCATTAAGGATAAAAATACCTCAAGTGAATTGAACATATCACCCCATCTGCAAGTGTTTTTGGTTGGTTTAAAGTTTTGATACCTTCATAGGTTTTAAGGTCCTTAATAATTAATGGAAAATATAATAAATATTCCATGATTTAAGTGTTATATATTGAGAATTATCTATTTACAAATATCCTTTTAATAGACATCATGTTTTACACTCTTTAGAAGTATGATTTGTACATAAAGGGTTTTTGATAGGTCTAAGTACTAATGTTGTACTAAGTGGAAACAAGAAAACAATGTATCATGAGAGATTATTATTGATAATGTTAAAATTAAAAGATAATGAAAGTGTTATTCTAGTCATATACTCTCAAATATATGTTATAAGGTGTTTCAATCACTCACAGGGCTACAAACCTTCAAGTGAGCATTCATGGGTCTAGGTTCATGCTTAAGATTTTTTTAGAATGGAGAGATGTGTCATGGACTCATATACATTAATTCAATAATTAATGACCCCATTATATCATTAATAATCATGGATTAGTGTATATACTTTAGATCTCATACAAAACCTTGTACATGAACTAACTATATATACAGGCCATACATATAGTTTAAAGATTTGAGATTATATAGTGTTTAGATGAGATATAAAAGCTATTGATAGGGTGAATAGAAATATCATAAGAGTTGATATAATCTCTAATAAAAATAATCAAGAGTTTGTTTAATTGTCTATACAAGTAAGAAAAGAGACCTATAAGTTACAAACTTACAGGTCCTCTTTTTAGACAAAAGACACTTGCTCATACAAAGATGATTGAGTGTACATGAAACATGACTCAATAATGGCTAAGAGAAATTAAAAACCAATGAAATAACCTAAGTGTTTATAATCCAATGAGGAGAGCTAGGTTGACTAAGTTTACAAGCCTAGTAATCATACACATGCCTATGTATGAAGGTAAGAGGTGAAAGGTTTGTAGAACACTATGAAGGAGCCAATGAAATTTGTGAGATAGTGAGGAAAGGAATTCAAATTAAGTTTGAAGAATTTCAGGGTGACATGATATAGTTTATGAGACAAACTTTAAAACTCATGCTAAACTCTTCTCTAATGACTTCCTACAATCATACCTTGAGAAGGTTTGAAGGCAGTCTTAAACAAGTGCATGTTTTTGAAAGTGAAAGGGTTTGGGAAATTTGAGGAGGTTAATAATTATTTTTATAAATAATGTATCTTAGTAGTCATATAATTCATAGGTATACCCATAGTATGAATAGGTTAATTCAAAATTATTATTGGATTACTCTCTTCAAATATGGGTGCACTAAAGTAAAAGAAGAGTCATGAATACTGCTCATAGAATAATAATTGACTATGCATGATGTATTGATAGTATCTACCTTTTCATCAATAAAGTAAGGATATTTCACAATATTTTCTATATTAAGTGCATCCAAAGAAAGAGTAGAGAGAATATTTTGAATTCAAGGCATCATAAGAACAACATAAGATCAATCTCTATAACAAACTAATGAAATCCATAAAATATCAACTATTAAAACTATTTTAAGTAGCAATATTTTTCATGTAATTCCAATTGTATGAAACTATGATTTTTTATTTCAGTGTGTTCATGTTACTATTATTTTTATTAATCAAAGAAGAAACTACTCAATAAACCAATAATAATCATATTATATTTTTTCAAAATATGTTTGTGTATGGAATATTATGTTAATACTAAGTTGTTGTAGGTCTGATCATGGTGGAAGTGGATAGAAATAAAATGGAAATGTCTAGAAGTTATAACCTTTTATACCTTAACATTTGTTGGGGACTAAAGGCCTAGGTGGGAAATACTTAAGCTAGATTAGAGAATGATGAATAAAAGGTCCTAATGGTGTAGCGATTGAGAAATACTGGATATAGATTATACTTCAATAAATACATAGGAACAACATGATAAAACCCTAAAAATATACAAGTTTGTGTTTAAACATAACACACACACATTTTCATATATTAAAATGATTCTAAAATCTCTTATAACTTGATTAACTACATTTACATCTATTACACATTCACTATAAAAGACCTTAAAAAACTTCTATACTTTCCTTTTATTCTTCTATCTTATTATAATGGACTATTTCTTTATTTATTTTGACTATATATACTAGTGTAGTAATTTGTAGCTTATATTCTACTATCAATAAACTACTTTACTCAAATTGCTATTTATATTTCTCTTTTTTTTGCTTTCCTCATTCCTTTCTACCTACTATGATCTATTTATCCTCTCTTATCTATTTTTCACAGTCTATTGTTGCTCCATATTTCTCTCTCTTATTTCATTCTACTTATCTCATAGTATTTTGTCTATTTTTTGTTAGACTTATCCATCTACCATTTTTCCCACCAATCCAAATGACTGCCTAAGTTCAAATTTTAATTTGTCCTTCATTAGATGTGGTTATTGAGTTCAAATGACTATTATGGAAGAACTCTGAAGATATGACAAAGGTAGGTGGAATGGAAATAATATAATATTATAACACTCCCCCTTATTCTTTACCTTCTTACCATGTAATTTTGAACCTTTTTCAGCCCATAAAACATCTTGGAAATTTATTCTTATCTACTTATATGCTTCTGGACCCATTCTGAGCATGTTTTGACCTATTATGTTCATGTCTAGAGATGGAATGATGGATTGAAAATATAGACTATAGTAATCCAAAATTAGATTAGTGTATTATAGATCCATCTTGTACAACTCTAGAGCCAGACTAGTAGACTCCAGAGCCAACCTATGCAACTTTGGAGCTAGCCTAGGCATTTCTAAAGCTAGGTTGTGGGTCTTCAAAGCCAACATATAAAATTATAGAGCCAATGCATATATAACCTATAAATTATTTCTTAAACACAAAAAATCTATATTTTGGTAAAGTTTTAGTGAATATATTACAGAGTTGATGCTCTGACTTGCAAAATTTAAGCTCTATCACACTTTTTTCAACTAAATCTCTAATAAAATGATACCTAATTTCCATATCCTTATTTTTAACATGAATAAAAAGATTATTTGACAAGGAAATGGAGGATATGTTATCAAAAAATATTTTTGATGCTCCTTGAAGTTACTCTTCAAGCAAATCTGATAGGATTCTTATTATCTATATGGCTTGGCATCCTGGTACATTCACTATTATATACAAAGTTTAAACCATTGAAAGTGAAACTATGGGTTATTTATTTGAGTCCCATGAAATAGATCCTAGATTAATATGGAACACATATTCCAATGTGATATTTATATCATCAAGACTATTGGCCCAATCACTATTAATGTATCTTACTAACTGTAATTTATATGTTGTTACATACAAGACTCCATATTTTCTTGTTCCATTCACATATCTCAAAATAATATTTACTAATTTCTAATGTGTATTTTTATATTTATCCATGAATCTATATCTAAGTTTGATTACATATATGATGTTTGGTCTAGTTGCAGTAAAATACATTAGACTTCTCACCAAAATTTTCTACCATGTGGGAGCCACATTGTTGGTAATTCTTATGTAACTTCAAACTTATTCTAGATGGGATCGATATTAGTTTATTGTTTATAATATTAAACCTCTCAAAAATATCCTTTACATACTTAGCTTGACATATAAATATGTCTTAATTCATTTGTTTAACTTCTATCCCAACAAAATATTTCAATAAACCTAAATTTATCAGTCATCTTAATCACTTTATTTAAGGTTGATTTGAACACTTATATGGATTGATTTGAATTTTATGTGATGATTATATCATTCCCATATTAAAAAATAATAAAAATACCTTAATTTCATGCCTTGATGTAGAGTGTGGCCTCACTATCAGTTTTGTTAAAGCCACTGCTCATTAAGCAAGAGTTTATTTAGCTATACCATAGCCTTGGTGTTTTTAAAGCCCATATAATGTCATTTTCATCATATACCTTATTATCATGCCAAATAATATCATAACCATGTGTTTGTCCCATGAAAACCTATTCTTATAACACTGCATTCAAAAATGCTGACTTGAAATCCATTTGATGCACCTTCTACTTGTGTTGAACAACAATAGCTATGATTGTTCTCACTATTTATAGCCTTGTTACAGGTGAAAATGTCTCATTGTCTTCATGTCCATACCTTTGATTTTATCCTTTCACTAATAATATTGATTTATGTCTCTTTATCTTTCCTTCGAGAGTGGTTTTGGTTGTATAAACCCATTTGACTTTGATGACCTCTTTTCCTATTGGAAAGTTTATTAGTTCATACATTTGATTTTTCTCTATTACATGCATTTATACATTCATTACTTCACACCACTTGATGTCCTTGATTTATTCCTCAAAATAGATAGGATCAACTGATAAAAATAAATCAAAATTCATCGTTTTATCTTCATTTTCTTCATACCTTGACTATTCATAGAATTTTTTCAATCTCCTTGTTCTTGCTAATTATTGATTTGAGTTGGATGATGATGAAGTTGATTCATGATCTACTCCTTAAGATACTTATTGGTTGATACCAATATATGAATAAGTGATTTTTGAAATAGGTCTCCAAATTGGTGTATGAGTAGTTGCAATACTTGTTGGTTCAATTTCAGAAAAGTGTCCACTAGCCCATGTTTGTACTTGCTACTCTTCTTGTCTATCTTCCCACATTGTATCCTCAATGAATTTAACATCCTCGATGATTTTAAGATCCTTGGTGATTGGATTTTATAATTTTTAAGCTTTTTATTGATCTCTATACCTAATGAATATGGATTTTTCTCCTTTGTCATCCCACTTTGATCTTCTTTACTTGGGCACATGTGGATATGCCACACATCCAAACACTCTAAGGTATTCAACACTTGGTTTCTAGATAATCCATATTTATTGAGGGATAATATCTTTAACACTCTTAGTGGGGAAAATATTTATAATTAATATTTTTTTTGTTACAACCTCAACCCATAAATCATTAGATAAAACTTTTGCCTTGCATGCTCCTTGCCATATCTTGGATGGTTTACTTATTCATATCTGCTACACCATTTTGATGCAGTGTATACCTAGTTATAAATTTATTATTAATGAAATTATATTTTCAAAAATTCATAAAATGATTTGATATGTATTATCCCCCTCTATTAATTTTCAAAATATATTACATAATGGTCACTTTTCTTCTCAACCATGGCCTTGAATTGTTTAAAGGTTTCAAATTCCTCTGATTTATTATTTAAAAAATACAACCATGTTTATCTACTAAATTTATCTATGTATGTAATTAAATAAAAATTATTAGATAATGAGGGAGTCTTCAAAGGACCAAACATATATCAATGTATTAGCTCAAGTGAAACTCTTTCTCTCCATGACTTCCCCATGGGAAAGTCACTCCTATGTTGCTTCCCCGATATGTATCCTTCACACACTTTGTTTGGATTTTATATGAGGGAATATTTATCACCATTTACTTGTTGTGAAGAAGGTTCAACCCAAAAAAAATTAAATTTCCATACTTAGATGCCAAAGGGTAGACTCATCCACTAGCACTATTTTGAATGCTACTTCTAACTCACTTTTCATCTTCAAGGGAAAAGGTCAATTGATTTTTAGCTTGACTAATGTAATTTACCTATTGCATCTAATTATATCATAAATTATGCACTATCCATCTTCAAATCTCACCTTATATCCCTTTTGGACAAGCTATCCAATGATAATTATGTTGTGCTTCAACCCATACACATGATATACATCCTGAATTTATCTCTTATCACCTTGCTTGGTGTGGATAGAGATGTTTCCTTTATCCATGATGGATAAATTCTCATTATTTCCCATATTAACTTGTGATTTTATTGATTCATCTATGTTATTCAAAATTTCATTATTAACACTCATGTGGTTGATACAACCACTGCCAATATACCATATTTATTTCCTACTATGTTCAACTATATTGCATGTTATAAACATGTTCCCACCTTTTTCAATCTTATTAGGTTAAACCTCTTGTGCTTTGGATAAATTTGAGATTTTCCTATTAAAACCATGCTCTTTTTTTCTACACTCACTATCATAGTGTCTATACTTATTGCAATAATAACATTATGCATTAGACTTTCCATACCTTTATGTAGATCCACCTTTTGAAGTGCCGGTACTCCTTCTTCTTCCACTTCCATATGATTATTGATGATTGTGTCTTCCACCATATTGCCTACTAAAATTTCTTCATCTACCTTTGTTTTTTCCATCTCCCATTTCCTCTCACATTCACATTAGACTTGAAGGCTTGTTCATTAAAGGAGGTGGCTGACCTATTCAACCTTTGTTGATGGGTTTGCAAGAAACCCATTAGTTCATTAATTAAAATTTGTCTCAAGTACTTGAACTCCTCAATTGTAATCGCTATAGGGTCAAATCTGATTGGAAGGATCCTCAACACCTTCTATATGACTCTATGATCTTGAAGAGCATCTCCATTTATCTTAGTTTGATTGATAATTCTAATTGTCCTTATGAATAAGTCATTGATTGATTAATTTTATCCCATATGTAGGGTTTTAAAGTCTCTTATCAACAATTAAAACTTTACAAGATTCACCTTGTCACTACCTTGATAGGAATTTTTTATAATGTCCCAATCTTACTTGGATTGGGTAGATTATGCTATCCTTGGAAATATTGAATCATCTTGTGCCATTTGGATGCATCTAAGATCCTTGGCATCCTTCTTTCTATTCTCTTTCAAAAAACTTCTTTGTGTGTGGATGAGGGCATTAAATGCTTCTATGTCTACAAATTCTAAATATCCATCCTCTACAAGACCCCATAGATCTTATGAGTAAAATAAAATGTTGTATTCATCTTGATGTGCCAAACATCATAGTATTTTCCTTCAAATGTTGTAGGTTGTGTTGAGGTCAACATACGCCCATGTATGAAAATGGGGACCCTTGTTTCAAAATTTTACAAATTTGTGATTTGAATTGAAGAATGCCATTTGATCTAAGTTCTTTATTTGAATATCACCCACACCTAGTTCTCATATAACTTAGTTGGCATGTCTCCATTTGATTTTTTTCTTGTTTTTTCCTAATTTTGCTAATGGTTGTTTCATGTGTTTTCAAGATGAAAGTTTAATGGAGTCTCAAGTGGGTGAACAATGTTCAGGGTTTCATACTTCAAATGATAATTTGATCCTTTGTTAATCTTTAAGTCTTTAATGGTTTTATTGAATTCATGAGTAAACAATGATAAAACCTAGGGTTTTATACCTTAGAATGTATTTTAACCTAGGACCTTTTAATTTGAATTCAAATTTACATGGGTTCTCTTTATTCAAAATTACATGAGAATACTTTGTATCTACTCAAAACTTAGTTCACATATTTTATCCTAAGGTTTTAATCATGTTTATTAACATGAATAAAACCTTAGTCTAAAATTTTATGCCAAGTTCTCTATATTCCCCTCAAACCCCTAAGTCTATTTTATCACCCGCCTAGACTAATTAGACATAGGAAACTTTGTCATATTTTGTACTTAGTTTAAAATTTACCCTAAGATTTAATTTTGTTTATTAATACAAGAAAAACCTTAGGTCAAGTAATTTTTCCGAAGTCCTACACATTCCCTGAACCTTGCTTATTTTTATTTTTTCCACAAAATAGAAGGAAACAACAAAAGGTTGACAAATGGTGAGATCCTAGAGATAAAAAAGATCTATGATTCATGGGAAATCTTCAAAGTTAATAAGTTAAACACGTAGATAAATGATGCATGTTCAATTGGGAAAAAGAGATCTAACAGTGCAAGGTGGAAGTTGAAAAGTCAAAAGCCCCTTGATCAAGTGTAGAGATGACAAATGTCATACTTGTAATGGATAGTTAAAGCTTGAACACTATTTTAAAGATTGACAGTGCATGGATGAGAATACACATTCTGATCAATAGTGAGAATTAAGTCAAAACTTCAATAAATCCCCAATAAGAGCAAGAAGGTGACAAGTGTCACCATCATGGAGATTGAGTCAAAAAATCAACAACATGAAAAATAAAGGACAAAAACCAAAGGATCTAGATTGATGGTGTGCATTGATCCATTCAAACAAGATATGATAGTGTGAAATCAAAGTTGAAAATTCAAAAAACCCTATTAATGAATGTGGTAGTGACATATGTCATGACTTTGATGAATGCTAAAAAGATCGACCAATAGCGTTAAACCTCTAAGATCCAAATTAATGATGTGAGGCAAGGTAGAATTTTCAATGAGATAAGACCCAATGAAATGATGACACATGTCCTAAAGGATAAATCATCACTTTTTAAACATTAATGAGCTAGGTGATATGGTGGATCCACATAAGTGCCAAGCTCAATTAAAATATATCATGGAACCAAAAAGGCAAACATATAAATATGAGATATAAATGCAAACCTAAGTCATGAAGCTCTCAATTTGAACTCCACTATCAACATTAAATCTATGTACGATCCTGCTTGAACTCTAGAAAACCCTAGCACATACAAAATCCCTAATTTGACTCTATGTTCATTTCCATCAAGCTAATAATCATTAATTTTTTAGCTGTGCAAAGATAATTCAATCCAATAGTGATTAATTTGTCAAAATTCATAGAAATGGTAGCTCAGAGGGGTGATTCAAAGGTGGATGTGGAGTTTTAATTAACCATAGATGTAGAAGGATGTGTTTTCAAGGACCTAAAATTCATTATCAATGCTTTGAACACTTGAGACAAAAATTGGTCAATTTTTTTTGGACCATTGAAAACCAATAAGTAATCACCTGGGAAGAGGAGAAGAATTAATATGTAAAAAGGCTGTATGAGGACATCATCACCATTCAAATGACCAATTTGCACTACACAACAATAAAGCCCAAGGTACTCCATTGTATTAACATTTTTGATATTATTTTCAAATAAAATAAGATAGATAAGGGCATGATCATTAATGAACACACATAGGAATGTTGCTTACATTTTTGTTGTAGTATTTGAAAATTATTACAAGTTACCCAAACCACAAATTGACTTAACTTGAATCAACTCCTAGGCCAAGGAAAATAATTTGATGACCATCTTAGCCATGTGGTTGGATGTTGGAAACTAAGTCTTTTTAGACTTTAATAAAAAAATCCCTATTAACCAATTCAGGCCTAAAATTAGGATGATTATGACCATGTTGAATAGATTATGTGGAATTTCCACCATAGCCTATGTTGATCTAGTATGGGTGCCAATTGTCTACTTAATGGTTGAGAAAGTAATGGTCCCTCCTTTTGGTGAAATTATCTACATCTCTTTGAGTAGGCATATTTTTTTTAAATCAAGAAGAAGAAGAGTACTCAATTATACATGATGTCATACCTTTTAGATACTCTTTATGCAATAATAAAAATCCCCAACCTCAGGGAATGGTCACCTATTGGAACTCAGATAGTTTCACAATATTACTCTAAGTTGCACATATTGAAGTATAGATATCACATCCAATTAATTTGTGATTGCATCTATCTAGCCCTTAGTAAGGCTATAACTAATCATAACATGACAGGGTCAACCCACTAGTCAAGAAGTATGTGGAGACTATGGGAGATATCTAGTTGTACCCAAATTATACAATCATCAAAATTGAAGGAACTCAGAGCCAATTGATCAAGCTACCCATCTATATTTCTAATAATCTAGTAGATCAAGAGGTAGCATATCAATTATTCCATGATATTGATGGACTATGAAGAGACCAAGGAAGAAAAGGTTAATGTAGTATTAGACTTTGTTCCTATGGATACCCCTCAGAGAAAGGTTGAACTAGCCATTATTCTAATAAAGACCAATAATCCCAAAGTGAATTTCACTCCTCCTTTGAGTGAAGTCAATTTATTTAGTGAAGAAAACTTGATATATGGTCCATCTATTCTAGAGTGGTTTGTTTATGGACCCAAATTATAGAAAGTGCCTACTACACATCATCCTTAGGTAATAATGAAGGCCATAAATATTATTGTGCACTAAGAAGTGAATCCTTGGATAGTGGATTTGCAATAAGAAGATAAAAAAATATTGGCTACTCTAGGTCATTAATGTGGGGAATAAGTAGATATCCCATCTCCTAAAGTGACTCAATCATTAGTGGGAGTCAAGTTCAATCCCAAGACTATTGGCTTGCAGAGAGTAATATAAAAAAGGGTCATGATATGTGGTGAAGAGATCACTTATCAAAAGGTAAAACCCATGATTGGTCTAAATCCAGTGGCAAGACAAAAGCCCAATAAGAATCCCATATTTGAGGAGAACATTCTTGAATTGGCCCAAACATAGTTAACATAATTGTAATCTTCCCTCAAAGGCATGCATTAACATAAAGATAATTTGGAAAATTAAGTTGTCCTATTAGTCCTAGAAGCTATGATAGAGATATTTGAAACATATTTGTTTAATAGGTTCCAATCTTTGAAAATAATAAAATAAAAATAGAATATAGTGAGATAATAGAGAAATGTGGTTGTGAATTGAGTCCATAAATGGTAGAAATTAAGAAACAAATTAAAGGAATTGATCAGTATCTTGACAGAGGATCAAATTCTTGGCTTTGAAACAATTAGCTTAGCTCACCTAAATATGGCCATGGAAATTTTGGTAGACAAGATCAAGGGTCTAAGTAAATGGTCAAAGAACTTGGAGGACAATCATGAAGATATCCAGCAACTGATAAACAAAATGGAGAAAATACTTGGGAACATGATCACTAATGTAAATTCATTTAGCCCCATAGGTCTAATCACCGATGAAGAATTCAAGTTAAGAGAGGCTCAATTTATGTAGGAAGTAAGAAACTAGAGCCAAGGAAGGATAGGAGCTAACAATAGGATGATCTTGGACATGATCCTGAATGCGTAAGAAAGGATTGGAAATGCAAGAAGCATTAAGGAAGACATGGAAAAGGATAACACATACTTCAAGGACCTAGAAACTCAAGAGGATGGACTCTTTATGGAACTAGTTATCAATCTGAAGTTAATAGATGAGCAACATGCCAAGCCAATGAAGATCTTGTAATAGCAACAATAGGGAACTTCATCAACACAAGTACCTTAGGGTCAAACTAGTTGATTTAGGAATATTCCTCTTGTAAATTAACATGTGTAATATTTTGAAAAGAGATATTCTTTTTTGTAAAGACATGTGAAACTTGTAAAGCACACTACGTATGGGTTATAGATCACACTACCTATGGGTTAGTCATTTGGAAATATCTAGAGATTTCTAAAATTATTGTAAAAGGACAACTATCCTTAGTACTTGACATGATTAACCGACATACCTCATGAATTATCTATATAAAGAGGTATTATCCATTGAAAAAGAGGGGGTGTTTTGAGAAAGAATACTTGTGCTAATTTTGGAGAAATTAATACAAACATGGAATTATAAAAAGTTTATCTCATTCATTTGTGTGAATTGTATCATGGATTTTCTCTTAATTGTTTGGTTTTCAAGTTAGATTTGAATGGTTCTTATTGATTCTTGATGTGCACTTTTCAAATGTAGATTTTTTAACTTGTGCTAATGCTAGGTTGACTAAAATTTCTTAGTTTTATTTCATTTTTTATGCTCTTCTTGTGGATGTGCTTATGTTATTTACCTGTAGGAGTAAATATTTATAGTAAATCAAGTTATTATTTGAATTTTTTCATTTGCTTGGATGCTTGCCTGATGTTTAGTAGGATTTGAGCTTATGTTATTTCATGATATAAATTGGTTTTAAGTGCATATATGGATGATATTTGAACTTTGTCATAATATATGTGTTAAAGATCAATAAAATGAATATGTTCCTTCTCTTCCCTACCCTTCCTTTTGATTTTTATTTGATCCATTCACTTTAGATTAGTTCTCATTGTAAATATCCACTTTAGTTTAGACTTTAGATTTAGTTATTTAAACATAATTCACTTTACTTAGTCAAGATTTATTTCATTTTCATCAAGATTAACTATTAGGACATGGTTTCTCCCAACAATCAAAATTTATAAATATTGTAAAATAGTTCACTTGTTCTGTCATTATTCTACCAAAGATAACAAGATTATCATCACCTAAAACACATGCATTAGATTCTCTAAATTTAGAAATGAGTAGAGTTTATTAAAAACTCAAAACCACCTATGATTCACACACACATCAAAAAGAGAATGTGTTCCACTAGCACTAGAAGGAGGGCCTGAGTTAAATCTTTGTAATGTGGTGGTGTCTTTGCTAGTTTTAGTGAAATGCGTTCAAAGATAAATAAATTCTTTGCATACTTGTGTTTATTTTAACATAATTATGTAAAGATCATTAATATGCATGGTTGGGGACCAATATTTAGGATAGTTTAGCTAAATATTTCTATTCTTTGAAGATTAATCATAAATATTTGTAAAGGTAGCCTAACCTATGTAATCTTTCCATGTTCAAGGTTAGTAATAGAAGTTTTGTGTAAAGATTAATTGATTCTTTGAAAATTTAGGTTTATTTGGAAATGGACTTGTAAAGACCAATGATACTCTCCATATTAGATATATCTTTGAGCTTATTCAGTCAAAGATAGTTGTTCTTTGAAGGGATTTACATAAGTTTGTGCAAAGCTTGCCTAACTTAGGAATCTTAAATGTGAAAATCTACTCATAGGTAAGAATTGGAGTGTTATTTGGAAAAATTGAGTTAAAGATCATTCATATTTGAAAATATAAGGTTTCTAAGTCATATTTTGGATAGGACTCAAGGTTTACAAGTTAAATCTACCAAGGATCAGGACTAGGTCAAGGTTTAAATCAAAATTTCCTCTCCTTTCATTAGATCATAGGAAAGAAAGAGTATATAAAGGTAAGTGAAGGGTTTCTAAAATTTTAGCCTAATTCACCTATTCAATGTGCCCCTATGTTTAATATTTATCAATGTATGGCTTGGCTAGGTGGGCCTTCCATCAATGTGCCTGGTTAGATACATGACCTACCCTGAAACCCTGAGAAATATTTGTCATCTTTTAGTCCTAATGGTATTGTCAGAGATGAAAAACATATTAAATATTTTAAAGCTGATTTAAGGTTGTTAAATTTAGTTAATGAAGATGTAGCATGTAGATTGTTTCCATTTAATTTAAAGGATGTTTTATATGAGTGGTTTCTTAACCTTTTAGAGAATTATATCACTAGCTAGAATTATTTTAACAGGATATTTATTGATCAATTTGGTAAAATCATTAGTCATTGCATTATTTATCAATAATTAACCAATATAAAAAGGGATTCTAATGATACCATTAGAGCCTTTAACATTATATTATAAAATATGTTCATTAGAACCATAGCTCCTTATAGACCTGATGAAGCCTTGGCTATAGAAATCTAAAAGGATGCTTTAGACCCCATGACTTATGTGTTTCTTAAAATGTCTATTGGAGTCATAAACACACTGACCTTGGCCTATGCTAAAGTTGTAAAAATTAATGATCAAATGTAACCTCAAGGTCAACTTGTATACTCCATTCCTAATGTTACCCCAATTTCCTAGCACTAAATGTCATTTCTAATGTAAATCAATATGTGCCTACCTTAAATCAAATCCTAATATTAAACCAATTGCCCTTAATCCATGCCCATCTTGGCCAAAATTTGGGATTATTGAGTAATCCTACAAATGGATTTCATCCACAAGAACAAAGAGATTTAATGCCAATAACTAGTAATAACAGTCAAGTTCAATTTTAGAGGCACTAGATAATGAGAATGAATCCATAATCAAAATAGTTTAAAAGCTACACATTGACTTCTTTCAGTTGCAAAAGCAAGTAGGCAATACTAGGGAGAAATCCAATAGAAATTACTCTTATCATAGGTTCAATAGGCCTAAAAACTAGTTTCACAATGATAACACTAGCAATAATAATAATAATAATAATAATAATAATAATAATAATAATAATAATAATAATAATAATGAGTCATCATCAGGTAGGAACAATAACCTTGAGATTAATATTTGTGATGTTTCTCTAACTGAATATTATAGGGTTCACAATACTTCAAAGCATGATGAGTTGGATTGTATTGAATTTTGTAATGCTTTTGAATTGTTTCAAGATGAGTTGAATACATCTAAAGATAGACCTCATAAAGATAATTTTGAAGGTACATATATATCTTCAAATTCATCTAAATTTACAGATACAACCCTGATGGTGGAGACATTTGACTTCCCATTCCAAGAGGAAAATGAGCTTGGGGATACTCCTAAAGAGGTGTATGTTTATCGATAGTATTTGAAGAAGACCTATCCTCTGAAGAATAGAGAGAAGAAATAGAATTTGAATACTTCAACTCCACTAAATAATTTTGACACTCCTCCTGATCCTACAACTAACAATAATCCTAAACCTCTAAATGAAAGTACTTATAAGCCTAATGTTATTTCTTCTAATACTTCTACTAAGGGTGGATACAATATAGTTAAGGACATGAATAATATTAAGGCTAACATCATACTATATGAGTTGACTCAAATAAGTGAGAAAAGGGATTTATTACTTGAATCTCCATCTAAGAAGCCTAGTAAGTCACCCAAGGCTGCAAATACTAATATTTTTGTGTACAAGAAAAAAGTAGATGTCCCACCTTTATTTCTTACATCCAAGATTTTTGGTAAGAATTTACATAATTATTTATTAGACTAAGGTGATTTTTTTAACATCATGCCTAAAGGTATTTGTGAGAAACTAGGTTTTGATTCTAATTAAATATAATAGGGTTGTTACTTAATTAGATAAATCCATGGTGAAAGTAATTGGATAATTGTTGAATGTTCACATACAACTTGCAGTTAAGCCAAGCACACAATATTTTATAGACATCCAAGTAATGGATATTACTGATGCTTATGGAATGTTGTTAAGTAGAGACTATCCCAGATCATTGAATTGTTACATGTTTATTGACTATTCACACATATGGCTTATATGGAATGGATTACCAAATCAGATTTAAATTGAAAAAGAACCCAAGATGAAACATATGATCACCAAGTAAATTTTTTTAAATTAAAAGGTCAATATGGCCAATTATAATTTAGGAGTTTATACTCTTCACACTTCAAAGGAATATGCCTCTAAAGATACTCATGTTATGCTTGGGATATGGAAATTATTTTTTGATGGTGTAAGATGTAAGTCTAGAAAAGGGGTAGGATTTTTTTTGATTAATCTTGTTGGAAAAGAACTCAGTACTTCTTATATAATTCAATTATCATGCACTAGAAACTTGATATAATATGAGGCTCTAGTATTAGGTTTACAATTTGCCATCAAGCACAAAGTAAAAGAAATGCTAATTCATGGTGATTCAAAATTAGTAGTTAATCAAGTTAGAAGTAAGTACTAGTGGAAATTGTCTTACCTTAAGAAATATAAGTTTAGAGTTTGAGACCTAATAAAATATTTTGATGCTTTCAACATTGTCTCAATTCTTAGGGAAGAAAAAAAGTTTGTTGATGAGCTAGCCCCATCTGTAGTTAATATTATGCCCAACTAAGACTCTAAACTAGGAAACCTTACTGTTGAATTGGTTCCTTGTCCCTCAATACCTAATAATATTAACCATTTTTAGGTATTCAGTGATGAACAATAGATTTTAGACTTCCTAAATAATTGAGGAGTATTTGAGGCTCACATCATTGATGAAGATAATGAAAATGCTCTTGATAAAGGTAATATTGATAATAGAATTGTGTGATTAAATAACTATTGACCAAGACCATGATTTCCCTAGAAAGATTATTTGACATAGATAAACTAGTTGGAAATGTCAAGATTCCCAAGGTGAATGGGAAAGATTACAAAGTAGTTGATCTAGGAACATAGGATTAACCCCATCTAGTAAATATTGGTACAACCACCACTAATGAAGAGTTGAGAAAATCTAAAGAGCTATTTACTAAGTATAAAGATGTTGTAGCATGGTCATATGATAACTTAAATATCTTGTATCCTAGAGTCATAACTCATACCATACCTTTAAGAGAAGCCTACAAGACTTTTAGATAGAAAAAAAGACCTATCAACCCTATCCTAGAACCTTTGATATACAAATAGGTTAATAATCTTCTATATACCAAGATAGTGTTTCCCATTAGACACTCAACTTGGGTAGCTAACTTAGTACTAGTCATGAAGAAAAAAGGGGAAATCAGATTATATGTAGAATTTATAAATATGAAAGAGCATCTTAAAAGGATAATTATCTTTTACCTTCTCTTGATCAAGTTATTAAAATTATTAGTGGTTCTACAATGATGTCTTTTCTTGATGGATTTTTAGGCTATAACCAAGTTCTTGTAAACAAGGAGGAAAGATTAAAAACTACATTCACTATGAAGTAGGGCACTTTTGCCTACAAAAGAATGCCCTTTGGGATGATAAATGTAGGTGAAAATTTCCAAAGAGTAATGAACCATGCTTTTTAAGGGCTAATAGGTAAGTGTATTATCATTTATATGGATGACTCAAAAAATAGGGAGGATCACATCATGCACTTGTAATAGGTATTTGAAAGGTGTATAAGGTATGGAATTTCTCTCAACCCTAAGAAGAGAATTTTTTGTGTCACTAAGGGAAAATTGTTAAGACATGTTATAACTAAAGTGGGGATTTCTATAGACCCTGATAGAGTAAATGCTATATCAAGGATATAACCTCCTAATAGTAGGAAAGAATTGAATTTTTTTTTGGGAAGATCAACTTCATACGAAAGTTTATTTATGGTTTTATAGAAATAGTGAGACATTTGAATGACATGTTGAAGAAAGATGCCAAGATCACATGGAATGAATAAACTACAAAGGCCTTCAAGGACATAAAAGAAGAAATAATGCACGAACTAGTATTGATAAGCCCTAAATTTTCAAAAGACTTTTATCTTTATTTATTTACTTCTGACCATACAATTATAGCTGTCCTAACTAAAAAAATTGATGGATGTGATCATCCTATTGCTTTTATGAGTACTAATTTTAAATATTCTAAGTTAAACTATTCTCTGATTGATAAGCAGGCATGTGATTTAGTCAAGGCAGTAAAGAAATGAGGGGCATTTTATTCTTAGAAATAAGGTGTATGTAATAATACCAGACCATAACACTAAGTTCATGATTAGCCAATGTGAATTAGGGGAAATGAGAGGTAAGTGGATATTCATACTTCAAGAATATGATTTGGAAATTAAGACTACCAAATTGGTAAGGTGCCAAGAGCTAATTCAATTAATTTCTGATACTAATCCCAAGTTAAGTATCATGTAGGTAGAGTAATAAGGTTTTCAACCCAATGATTGGTATGATTCAATTGTTTATTTACTAATCAATGGCACATGTCTTGTAGGATTAACTAGGGAGAAAAGGAGAGCTTTAAGGCTGAAGGTAGCTCATTTCCTAATAAAAGATGTATTACTTTTTAGGAAGAATTATGAAGGAATATAGCTGAGATGTGTCTCTAATGAGGAAGCATCAAAGATCCTAAGTAATTTCCATGAAAAGCTAGGAAGTGGAGATCCATATAAAAGGAAAATAACACATAAGATACTTATGGATAGTTATTATTGGCCTATTATATTCAAATATGCTCACAAGAATGTGAGAGAGTTTCACTAGTGCCAAATTTTCAACACTAAAGAACCCAAAGCAGCCATGCCATTGAAGCTAATGATGATTTATAAACCCTTTGATCAATGGGGATTAAATTTTTTAGGGGTCATCAGCCCCAATTATTTATAATGATAAAAGTATGTACTCACTTCTTTTGATTACTACACTAGATGGACATAAGTAGTAGTAACCAAATAATGCAGGACTGAAGACGTGATAAAGTTCTTGGAAGAGAACATATGTGCAAGATTTGGAACACTAGTATCTCTAGTTTATGATAATGGATCTTCATTAATATCCATTGAGATGACTAAGAGGGCATATGAAAATAACACTGTTCTCAAGTTTTCATCAAACCATTACCCCCAAGGTAATGGGGTTTTTGAATTAAGCAAAAAAAATTCAAGGATATTAGAAAGTCTGCTACTAACAAACCAAGAACCTATCACAAGTTACTAAAGTATGCCCTTTGGGTTGATATAAAAAGAGTCAAGAAAGCTCTAAAGGCATCACCATTTCTATTTGTATATGGTCAAGAACCTATATTCCCCATCACACTCAAGTTCCCAACCTAAAAGTTTATGCAAGAGTACATGAAAGGATAAGATCAAGATTTTACAAGTTCAAGGTTACATGACATTATTCAAATGAAAAATGCAAGAGAGGAAAAATTTTCAAATTTTAGTAGACATCAAACCACAATAAAGAGATGATTTTACAAATGTTCCAAAATTAAGGTGTTTAGACAAGGAGACTTGGTTTTTATTTAGGATAAAACAAATAAACCTAAAGTAAATCATGGAAAATTCACTCCCTTGTGGATTGGCCCCTATCAAATTGTTGAGATACTAGAAAAAAACATGGTACACCTTCAAGTTCAAGGACTTACAAGGAGTAGAGTTCACATTACCAATAAATGGACAATATCTTAAGCACTACTTCCCTACTGTTACACCCCAAGTCTACACAAAGTAATCTGTAAGACTAGTTAAAGTTAGTGTAGTAGGCTTAGACTAGTTTCTTTATTGTTTCTCTCTTTCATGTTCTTTGTTTGTAAATAGTGCAAGTAAATATTTATTTACCTATTATTATTGGTTTTCTTGTTGTGTGTTTCCTTTCCTTTTATTTTGTTCCCTACTTTCAATAAGTATTTTCAAGATAGTCCTCAAGCTCTAATGCATGTAGTTTCTCAAAATGAACTCCACAAATCAAGAATGAAAGTATGACTTTTCCAAATGGTTGATCATGGATCTTGAAATGTGAGTTTGATGTTATAATTTGGAAAAATTGGTAAGGATTGGTATCTAGATTAGTTTTTCCTAAAATCTTAAACCTTTTTCTTAATCCAAGTTTTATTGTAATAATTATTACTTATGTAGGATGAAAGTTTGAATTATTAAGACAAAGTCATGTTTGAACTTAAAAAATATTAATTGCCTGGGACAAAGTTTACAACCAAGGATGAGTGTTTGAAGATCAAACATTTGACCAAATCCCAAAACCTAGATAATTTGGTTCCCAACCTTTGTTAAAAATAAAAACATATCTAAAAAATACAAAAATAAGATCTTTATTTCAAAATTCAAAAGATTTATAAGCAAAGGTGATTCTAGTAATCTCCATTGAAATTATGAATACTTGTCTAGTAGTGAAGCAAGGACTTGAGTCGAGCCAAATGTTTCTCTATCAGATCTATGAATGCCTAGTTGGCAGTAGAGTAATGCCCAAGACTTCCTTGAGTTAAATCATGATTCTTAATAAACAACTAAATATGCTATAATTCAATGTTAATGGTCAAGGTCATGAATCTAGAAGTTGTTCTCTAAATCCAATGGCAATCATTAAGTGGAATCAAAACACACACAAAACATGGATATGTTTTGATGTTTGATCCTAATTCTACATGTGTGAGACTTATCTTAATTATGGCTTGATCTTACCTATGGTACCTGATCATGTGGAATAATTAGCCTAGTTATTAGTATAAATTAGAGTATATGAATTCTAACATATTGCTATGTTTCCCATAGAAGTTACCATTTGTCAAGGTCAACATACCCACATTTCTGAAAATGGGGACCCTTATTTCAAAATTTTGAAAATGTGTGCTTTGAATTGAAAAATGCCACTTAATCTAAGTTATTTATTTGAAGATCACCCACACCTAGTTCTCATCTATCTTAGCTGGCATGTCTCCATTTGATTCTTGTCTTATTTTGCCTAATTTTGATAATGGTTTCTATTGTCACTTGGATTTTCACCCTTTGAGGAGATGAAAAATCTCTCCTTATCTAAGTGGCACAATGGAAACATCTCTAGGCTTGTGGGTAGCTTAATGATGAGGTGAATCTCTAAATAGGGCTAGCTCCCTTGATGTACCACTTTGGATCACAAATACACTTAAATTTGGGGGGTGAAAAGGGAAAGAGATAACTAAAAGAAAACTAACATAAGGGAGGTGATACACCAAAATAGATGATGACTTCCAAATAGTAGCATGATACACATGAAATCAAGAGACAAACTGAACACACACTTCTCCAATCTTCATCTTCTCACATAAATGTTACATTGTGAGGTTATGGATGAATGTACAAAGCTATAGGACTATATAAAATACCTATGAGGGAACTAATGAATACAATAACTCACTCAATATTTTACATTACTTAGAACACTTCATATGCCCTACAAGAAGAAGCTTTCCAATTGCAAATAGGATGCAAGAATGAGACAACCTGTTAAGGAATCCATAGTCTTCACTAAGCAAGATCCAAAATTAAATTAAAACACAATAAGAATATTCATGAAGAGGTAAAAATAATTAGTAAATTTGGGGGGTGAAAAGGGAAAGAGATAACTAAAAGAAAACTAACATAAGGGAGGTGATACACCAAAATAGATGATGACTTCCAAATAGTAGCATGCTACACATGAAATCAAGAGACAAACTGAACAGACACTTCTCCAATCTTCATCTTCTCACATAAATGTTACATTGTGAGGTTATGGATGAATGTACAAAGCTATAGGACTATATAAAATACCTATGAGGGAACTAATGAATACAATAACTCACTCAATATTTTACATTACTTAGAACACTTCATATGCCCTACAAGAAGAAGCTTTCCAACTGCAAATAGGATGCAAGAATGAGACAACCTGTTAAGGAATCCATAGTCTTCACTAAGCAAGATCCAAAATTAAATTAAAACACAATAAGAATATTCATGAAGAGGTAAAAATAATTAGTATTATTTATAAAATTTTATGATTAGGGATTTTCCATACTCAAGTTGATCATAGATTATAATGGCCAAAATGGCTAGTTCTTATAGACTTTGAGAGAGAGAGAAGAAGAGAGAAGTAAAAGGGTCAAAAAGACACTTGTAAAGATAAGAGAATAAGTTAATTTTAAATGATAATATTATATTTTACAAACCATTAAATTTCAATAATCCAAAGTGTCCATACAAGTCATCAAACTCTTACAAAGTGGCATAAAACTCCTCATTCTAGCTTAGGAAAAGTACCTTCATGACTGGCCTTGTTTGATTGCCTCATAACTATCTAGGAAGAGTTAAAATGATTGTAATTAAGTTAATGGGTTTATTCATGCATATCCATGCATTGGTTTTAGGCTTGGTCCTCTGGAATCATCTGGAAAGGAGCTATCA
The DNA here is from genome assembly GCA_037957365.1 of Torreya grandis. NCBI lineage: Eukaryota > Viridiplantae > Streptophyta > Pinopsida > Cupressales > Taxaceae > Torreya > Torreya grandis. The sequence goes on from JARHVA010007765.1 coordinate 304,291, forward strand.
TCATCTGCAATATAGAAAACTCTTCCTCCATGCACCCTGCACAATTGTCATCAAAATTGGAATAATTTTCTCATGAAAATCCATGATAAGAAGTTAATTAACCTTTAAATACCCTAAATTTAATTATAATCATCAAGGACACCTTAAAATGAGCTCACTATAAGTTTTCCACCCTTCTCACTAGCTTGTCTAGTAGACCAATTTTGACTGGCTGAGATGAAGCACCTATTGTGGAAAATTATAAGTTTATATTTGGAATTAAATGATTATAGGTAGTTATAAAACGTCTAAATATTCCCTCCAAATTTATTTTCATCTTTAGACTCCTCTTGTAGCATACATAATGCACAAAATTGTCAAGAAAAGCCTATTTTTCACCATATTCGTACAAAAAAAAATCATGGGATATAACTTGAGTGAGTAATATTAAAGTTTAAATAGGTTTCATAGTCAATATATTCCATTTTATGAGTGATATCCAATTCCAATTTCATAAACTAGTCACTTGCAAGGGTTTTGAAGGGTTTTAGACATGTTTGACCTCTTAAGGTTCGTTCATAAAGTTATGATGTTGGAGTTTTATAAAAATTACACTAATGTGGTTTTTAGGACCCTCGTAACTTTAAAAAACTCTTATATCCTCCATTAAATGCCTCATGAAATATATGAGCACTTGAACCTCTCTTATCGAGCTTGTTTTCCTCTTTTCTACAGTTTAAGTTACTTTTGGGCCAAAAATGGCTTCCTCATGAATTATCCTACATAAAAATAGATTTAATACATTTTATATATTCCAAAAAAACATGTTCCAATAGGTTTTAGTGATCATATAAAGCCAAAAATAAATTTGACCCCGCTTTTTGGACATTAGGCCTAGTCATGCCTAATAGGCCTGAATTGTCCTTGAAGCCCAAATGGATTATTGATGGTTAATATGAATTAAAAAAGATAAAACATATATAATATGATATTATAAACATTATCCAATAAGTTTTAAGTAATATATCATGCTATAAATGGAAATAGTTCTCTTTTTGGCTTCTAAGCCTTAATGTGCCTAACAGGCCTATTTGAAAACCTTGGTATTCTAGACCATATTTTTGGGTATTTACCTTCCATAATTTGTTCCTAATATTTTAATATGTTTACATAAACTTTAAAAATATTATTTAAAATACCAAATAACTCCCAACTCACCTGGCTATCTCTATATTCTAAAACTGTAGGTTACAAGCACAAAGGGAGTGCCTTATATCTGAGACAAAATAGAGGGCACTCCCATACCTCCTCAAAAAATAATGAATGTTTATGAGGTTTTAAAAGTCACAAAGGATATTTTTCAATTTTTTAATCTCTTTACTAGGTCAATAGATCCCTTAACTCATCCAAATTCCAAAACTGGTTTCTAGGCAAAATGACTGCGTGTAGGAAATTCCAAAGTGGACTATGTTTTGCATATTTTGAGTCCTTCCTTTGATGGATTTAAAATAGTGAGAGATAATTCAATGTTAAATCATCATGGTGTATATTTTTATAAAACGTTCATTACTCTACCTTACTATAAACACTCTCTCATCCTTGGATTCTCAAGGCTTATGTCAAACTTGACTATGTTTTTGTCCTGGGGTGATGCCTGTAGGTGTAGATTGCTCTGTTAGGTTTAATGAAATGTTATAATAAATATATAAAATAATAAATATACATTTAATAATTATTTAACTCCTACATTTATGTTTTTAACACACCAATCACTCAAAAACATCACCTCACTACTCACTACCAACACAGTCATACAGTTGGTTGTAGGTGCTCATGGGATCATAAGGGGTCTACATATGTTTGTTTTATCATGTATAAAGATAATGGAGATCATAATGGTCACAATTAAGGTATTAAAAAACTTTATTAATCATTATAACCTCTTTTATCCCTTCTTATACACCCTAAGCTCATAAACTGAGTCCTCCCTACCTGATTGAGACACCTTGCTTCTTGGGCCTACCTAGAGGTTACTTGAGGTGCAATTTAGCTTGAACATGGTATAGAGAGATTATAATTATATAATTTTGGGGTATGAAATATCCAATAATTAATACATTTACCTTGGGTGAGATACAACAATTTTAAGACATTAAACTTAGTCCACTGCCTGTTTGTCCTGTTATAGGTGCATAATTCTCCTTCATGTACGGACTATAGGTGACCATAGGGATTGCATAGCCATGTATCAATATCATGAAAATTATATTAATTATAATTTTAATTATATTAAATGCATGAAACCATTTAATCTTGAGGAAATGTATTTTTGGCAAGCTAGGACATCAAAAACCATTCCTAACTACAAACCTGTAGATAACAATGTAGAATTTCAATGTTTTTATGGGCACTTTTAGGCCTTTCAATGACTATCCTCCCTAGGTCATCTTACCCTAAAAATTGGTGGAATTCATGTAACTTATATAGGCTACAAAAAAAAAAAAAACATCTATATTACTCAAAACCTATTACAATCTTGGCATATGATAACCCCAAAACATGATTGGACCTCTATTTTGTCATTTTGAGAACTTAAGACTTGAACACAGTCAGTTCATGCTTAAGGGTAACATTCAAAATTTTCTAAAAATATAACCTTATATAAAAGTAAAACATGATATTTTCATCATTTTAATACCTTAATGAGTTTTTTAACACATATCTCCACCTTTCTATATGGATTTTAAGCTTTCTACTCACGCTATATATAGGTGGTGATTCTCAAATCTGCAACAATAAGGAAATTTCAAAAAATGAACAAGAAAAACAATCCCCTAATGAGTTTAAACCCTAATTAAAAGATTTAAAATGGACTCTTCACAATTATAAGGTTCTGAAAAAAGTATTACCATATCCCATTCAATGTGAATTTATCCTCTAAGCACCTGTAGGTAAGCGTATCCATGATAGACTAAGTGAAGTGTACTACATGACTATCAAAATATTTTATTATGAAAATTGGAGTTTATTTTTTGATACTATTTAGGTGAAAACATGTTAAAATTCATGAAATATATTTTACCCTTCCATGAATCATGTTAAACAAGTCTACACACATGATCTTTTATGACTGTGAGTAATAATGAGTAAGAAATTGATTGAGTATGAAAGTGGACTGCAAGATTGATCCAAGAATGATATAGTGAGATCAAAACATGAATTGAGGTGATACAAATCACATTAAGACATATAAATACACTAAATACTACTCACATGGAAGCCCCTATATGGAATTCAACCTTTTACAAGTGGAAAATTGATTGAGACTGCACATGGTGGCATGTTCCTACAAATTGAGTTATTTGGACCATCAAATCAAATCCAAATGTGAAACAAATAATTGAGAACATGAGGAAAGGGATTAAAAATCCTCTAGGACCAATTTTATTAGGTTAATTATCTGTACTTTCCAAAACAAGAGAAAAACCTTAAGGTGCATAGATAAGCAAACAAAAAAATATAGTCATCTTCATGAAAATGGTTAATGAACCAAAGGCCCCAATTATTCAAAATAATTATATGGAAATGAATGTATCTGAGTTTAATTTAACCTCCCCAAGGTTTTTGAGTTGAAACCTCCTGAGTTGTCTGTACTAAGTACAAACTTGAAGGTCACTTCTGCTTGCCAAGAGGACTGAAAAAGGAGTAGAATGGTTTTGGCGCAAAATGCCACTTATAGAGAAAAAAATGTGGAATTGAGTTTGGGGAAGCTGAAGAGACATACCATGATCCTTTCCCACATGGCACACTTCCCAATGAGCTGTACAAGCGCTAAACTTCTTCTTTTCCTCAATAAAACTACCTTTTTGAGGAACCTACCATTTTTTAGTTGGTTTCAATTTATTAAGACCTATTGGACACATGGTATGTGACATCATATTTTTACACCTTCACACCTCCCAATAAATCCATAAAAGTCAATAAATGCACCTTTTTTGACCTCAAAATAACCTAAAATGACTAAAGGGACTAAAATGACTAAGGATTAAGGCTAGTATAAAATTAAATGACATCAATTAACCTATTAAAATCCTTGTGACATCTATATTATACCCATAAAACACCTAAATGTTAATCTTTTACCTATAAGTTCTTCAATTTGACTTGAAAGTCAAATTTGGGCAACAAATTTGTGACTCATAAGGGTAATATGCTTGCTATACTAACTAGACTAGTAGTCTTATCAGTCCATTGGGATCAAGGAGTAATTTGAAGTTTGAGACAAAATAAGATGACCTTTAACCATAGGCTTTGATCAATACAAGACCACTTGATTACCTCAAACACAAAAACAAAGGACACACACCAACAAAGCAAACACACACATGTGCTTCATGACACTTATGGAATACACACACTAAAATTAACAAAATAACTCAAACACTAACTAACTTGAGATGAAAAATACCTCTTGGGTCAAAGGGGAAGTTTGTAACTCTTCTTGCTTCATGACATGAAGGATTGAATGAGTCTTATAGCCTTTTGTCCTTTAGCATTGATGCCTCTAAATTTGTCATGATGTTTACCAACCTCATTGGAATGATATTTATTGGAAAATAGGTAGATTAAAACATGTTGGATATATAAATTACTTATTTTTACATCCAAATAGCCTCAACCTTCTCATGTGGATCTTCAATCGCAACCTCATCCTTGATTTCCATAGGGGTCTCAATAAGATTGGGTTTCTTCTCCGCTATAAGTTCTTCTAACTCATCAAGGATATTTTCATATTCTATCCAATCTTCATCATTGTCCTCCATGGAAGATTCATTCTTCACCTTGTCATGTACTTTGCCCTCAACTTGTCAAAGCTCTTCAAGCTCTTGAAATAACTTCACTTACATCTACCAATCATATTTGTCATCTTCATCTTCTAGAACCACTACCTATTCAATATTATGTTCTTAATGTGTGAAGTCATCAAGCTAGTGTTATTGAAGATATAATTTATCTAATGGTGATTCAAAATTATGATGAGGTATTTGATCATCTTCAAGAACAACATCTTGTACATTGGTCTCAAGAGAGATTTCTAGGACTACAACGTCTTTGGGAAAGACTTGAGATTGTTCTCCATCCATAGTATTACATTAATATTCATGCTAGAGGTGATCATATAAAACTTTTTGATCAGATTTAAAGTTTTATTCAAGGGATGAAATATCTTTCATCTCTTTCTCCTTCATAGTGATGCCAAGACTAGACATCTTGAAATCATGTAACCTAGCCCAATGAGGCTGCCGAGGAGGTATGTTTTCTTCAAGCAAGAGTTATATTTACTTATCAACCATCTGATCCTATTTAGGTTACAATACCACAAGTACATAAAAATAAAGGGTGATGGGGTGAGGACAAGATGAACTAGTTGGTGGAGGTGGCATATATAACTCCAATTCAGATTGAGAGTGAAATGTAGGGGGTTGTTTTGGAAGTTCTTGAGGATGGGGAGGTATAACTTGGGTTAAAACCACTTGATTTTTTTCCTTCCACTTGAAAAACATTTCATTCACTTCTGATTTATCTTGAGGACTCTCTTGAGGAAATGTGGATGGGGTGTGTTTAGGCATAAGATCTTCTTTTGGGTCTAAACCTTCCATCACACCTTGACTTAGTAGCTTCATCCTTGAATCTAACTCTTCAATTTGCTTGGATAGGTTATATTGGAAAAGTATCTCTTGAATTTGATATGAATCATCATGAGGATGAGGAATATAAGGGGTTTATTGAAGAAGGGTGAGAGGAAATTGCAAAGGGTCAACTTCATTCATAACTTCACACTCCTTATCAACCAAACTTCTATAATTTTTCTTTCCCCATGATTCTACTATCTTAATCTAGCTTAGGATGTTATGATTATAAGTCTTTATTGACTAAGGGTGGGATGTATTTATATAGTATAAATCTCCTTCTCAAATTAACACTTTTTTTCAAGACTTTTCTCCTCTTTCCTTCCCCATGACTCCACTATCTCATTCCAACTTAGGATGTGAGGATTAGAAGTCTCTTTTTGATGTGGTGGGGATGTAATGTGAGAGGGAAATTAGGGATTGAATTACACTTATTTTAATACTAATATGGACTATTTTATTTTATTATTGGCCAACTCATTTTATCTATCAATGTTTGCTTCAAAAACAAGACTAGTCTTTCCAACTCTCTCTTCCACTTGATTTAGAAAAGGATGACTTTGGAAATTTTTATTATGCTTATGAGTAGGGATAAAATATGGCTGATATAAAACTTGGGTAATTGGATATTAAGGTTGATATACTTATTAAGGCTGCCTCTCATGAATTCTTGCCTTATCCTCCAAGGATGCCATCAAACCACTCACATCTAGCAACTCATTTGTAAGCCTTTGCCAATTGGCTCTTTCAATAGGTACCCACTCTCTTTTGACCAAATGTATGACATATGTCACCTTTGTGAATGAAATGTATAATGAAATATTGACCACATAATCTTATATTATCAAGCTCTGACATGTACCTCTCATAGCCCAAAAGTGTTTGCTTGAAGGTGGAAATGGATGGAGTTGAGGAGTGGCTAGGTTGACTAAGATAATCAAGATATTGAGGAAGCTAGCTATAAGAATAATATATCTCATGAAACATATGGATATAGTGATAATAAGGATCATGATGGGGTTGTAAATGGTTATTAAAATACTGGTAAGAATCAAACCAAGGTTGGTTAAGAACTTGCTCTTGTTGATAGGAAATGGTACAAGCTTGCTATATCTCACCAGCTTGTAAAGAAAAAAACTCAACACTAAAATCAGCCATGAAACTTAATTAAAAGCAATAACACAAAGGAAAATTTTACCAAAAATATTCAAAGGAAAACTTGGGCTACTTAACCAACTAATATATCTTCAGATTTGCCATTGATGCTTGAATAGATGCCTCCAAAGGCTGATTGTTGAGAGACAAAACTAAAAATCTCTCAATTTCTTGGAACAAGAGTCCCAATGGACATGACAAAAAATATTTACATTTATATTTTGACAATTTGAGGATATTTAAAATCTCTCCTTATCTAAGTGGCATAATGGAAACACCTTTAGGCTTGTGGGTAGCCTAAGGATGAGGTGAATCTCTAGATAGGGCTAACTCCCTTGATGTACCACTTTGGATCACAACTAAGCTTAACTTTTGGGGGGTAAAAAGGGAGAGAGATAAATAAAATTAAAATAACCTAAGGGAGGTGATACACCAAAATAGATGATGAAATCAACCAGCAACATGTTACACATGAAATCAAGAGACAAACTAAATACACTTCTCCAATCTTCATCTTCTCACATCAATGTTACATTGTGAGGTCATAGATGAATGTGAAAAGGTAAGAGGACTAGAAAAAAGGAATATAAAGGAAATAATGAATATAATAACTCAATTAATCCTTTAAATTTCCTAAAACACTTCACATGCCCTATAATAATAAGATTTCCAACTACAAATAGGATGCAAGAATGAAACAACATGCTAAGGAATCCACAGTCTTCACTAAGCAAGATCCAACATTCAAGTAAAACACACTAATAAAAGTCATGAATAGGTAAAAATAATTATTCTTATTGATCAAATTTTATTAATTTGAGTATGGATTTGCCATACTCAGGTGGAACATAGATTACAATGGCCAAAATGGCTAGTTCTTATAGAACTTGAGAGAGAGAGAGAGAAGAAGATAGAAGTAAAAGGGTCAAAAATAAAAATTTAAAGATGAGAGAATAAGTTAATTTTTCATTATAATAGGATATTGGATAAACCATGCAATTTTAGGAATTCCAAGTATCCATACTAGTCATCAAAGTCTTGCAAAGTGGCATAAAATGCCTCATTCTGGCTCCAAAAACCTGCCTTCATGATTGACATTGTTATAACACCTAATAACTAAATATTACAAGTTAAAATGATTGGAATGAATGTTAAGGGGTTAAATAATTCATTTACATGCATTATTTTTAGGTTTGGTCCTCTAGAATCATCTAGAAATGAGTTATCATCATCTGTAGTCTAGAAAACTCTTCCTCCATGCACCCTGCACATTTGTCCTCAAAATTTCCATTATTTTCACATGTAAATACATGGGAGGAAGTGGATTAAATTTTAAAATACCTTACATATACTTATAAGCATCATGGAGACCTTAAAATGAGCTCACTTGAAGTTTTCCACCCTTCTCACTAGCTTGTCCACTAGGCCAGTTTTGAATAGCTGAGATGAAGCACCTATTTTGGAAAATTAAAAGTTTTTAATTGGAATTAAATTAAAATAATGAGTTATATAAATTATAAATATTCCCTTAAAATTTGGTTTAATATTTATACTCCTCTTGTATCCTGCACAATGCACAAAATTATCAAGAAAATCCTATTTTTCACCCTATCTATACAAGTTCGTACAGAAAATAATTATGGGAGGGAGATTGAGTGAGTATTATACAAGGTAAAATAGTTTTAATATTCAAAATATTCCATTTGATAATCTATCCAAATCCATTTTCATAATTTGGTCACTTACAAGGGTTTTAGACCTATTTGACCTCTTAAGGTTCATTCATAAAGTTATGATGTTGGAGTTGTAAATTTTTCCCACTAATGTGGTGTTTATGAACCATAATTATGTTAAAAAAATCCTTTTTCCTCCATGAAATCCCTCATAAAATATATGAGCACTTGAACCTCTCTTATCGAGCTTGTTTTCCTCTTTTCCTACAGGCTTGAGTTTATTTTGGGCCAAAAATGGCTTCCCCATGAATTATATTGAATAAAAATAGATTTAATACCTCTGATATATTCCAAAAAACATTTTAAAATATGTTTTAGTGATCATCTAAAGCCAAAAATAAAGTTGATCCCCTTTTTGGACATTAGGCCTAGTCATGCCTAACAAGCCTGAATTGTCCATAAAGCCCAAAATGGATTATTTATTGTTAATATACATTAAAAAAGATAAAAAATATATAATAAAATACTATATACATGATAAAACAATGTGTAAGGAATATCTCATTCTAGAATTGGAAATGGTTCTCTTTTTGGCTTCTAGGCCTTAATGTACATGACAGGACTATTTGCAAACCTTAGTGTTATAGACCATATTTTTGGATCTTTAACATAGATAATTAGTTTATAATGTTTTCATAATATTCAATAAACTTTAAAACTCTTCTTTAAAGGCCCAAATAGCTCCAAAATCACTTTTCTATCTCCATCTTCCAAAACTGCAGGTTACATGCACAAAGGGAGTACCCTCTATCTGAGACAAAACAAAGGGCACTCCAATACCTTCTCAAACAAAAATGAATTTTTTATGAGCTTATGAAAGTCCCAAAGAATATATATACAAATTTTTATCTCTTGAATAGGTCAATAAGCCTCTTAAATCATCCAAATTCTAGGATTGGTTTCTATGCAAAATGATTATGTGGAGGAAATTCCAAAGTGGACAATGTTTTGCATCTTTTGAGTCCTTCCTTTGATATATTTTAACTAGTGAGAGTGAATTAAAGGTGAAATAATCATGTTTTATATTTTTATAAATAATTCATAACTCTCCCTTACTAAAACCCCTATCCCATCCTTGGATTCTCAAGGCTTATGTCCAACTTGACTGTATTTTTGTCCTAGGGTGCTGCTTGAAGGTGTAAATTGATCTATTAGGTTTGATGCAATGTTATAATAACTCTATCCAAGAATATATATCCATTTATTAATTATCTAACTCCTACTTTTATTTTTGAAACACACCAATCACTCAAAAACATCACCTCAATGCTCACTGCCAACATAGTCATACAGTTGGTTGTAGGTGCTCATGGGGTCATAAGGGGTCTGCATAGGTATGTTTCATCATGTATAAAGCTTATGGAGATCCTCCTAGTCATAATTAAGGTATTAAAAAACTTTATTCATCATTATAACCTCTCTTATCCCTTCCATTGTACCCTAAGCTCATAAACTGAGTCCTCCTTGCCTGACTGAGACATCTTGATTTTTGGAGCTGCCTGGAGGTTACTTGAGGTAAAATTTAGATTGAACATGGTATATAGAGATTATATTTAAAGATTTTGTGGGCATGAAACATCAAATCATGCATAAATTTACCTTGGGTTAGCTACAACACTTCCAAGACATTAAAATTAGTCCACTGCCTATTTGTCCTACTGTAGGTGCATAATTCTCCTTAATGTATGGATTGTAGGTGACCATAGGGATTGCATAGCCATGTATCAATATCATGACACTTATATTAATTCCACTTTGAATTATATTCAATAAATTAAATCATTTAACCTTGAGAAAATGTATTGTTTGCAAGCTAGGACATCAAATTCCTAACTACAAACCTGTAGATAACAATGTAAGATTTTAGTGTTTTTATGGGCACTTTTAGGATTTTCAATGATTATCCTCCCTAGGTCATATTTCACTCAAACTTTGTGTATTTCATGTCCATACTATAGGATACAATATAAAACCATATATATTCCTTAAAACCTATTGAAACTTTGGAATATGATAACCCCAAAACATGGTTGGGCCTCTATTTTACCCTTTTGGGAACTTAAGGCCTAAACACAGTTAGTTTATGATTAAGGGTAAAATTCAACCTTTTATAATAATAAAACTTATATAAAAGTCTAACATTATATTTTCATCATGTTAATACCTTAAGGAGGGTTTCAGCACATATTTACACCTTTCTATATGGATTTTAAGATTTCTACTCAGGCCACCTGTAGGTGGTGATTCTTAGGTCTACAATAATAAGGAAATTTCAAACAAGGAATAAGAAAAGTAATCCCATAATGATTTCAAAACCTACTTCCAAAATTTAAAATGGAGTCCTTACACTTCTAAGGGTCTAAAAAAATTATTAACACATTCCATTCAATGTGAATTTATCCTCTAAGCACCTGTAGGTAAGCACATCCATGACAGACTAGGTGAAGTATACTACATGACTTACAAAATATTTTATTATTCCAAGTGGAGGTTCTTATTTGATGATATTGAGGTGAAAACATGTTAAAAGTCATGAAATATATGTTACCCTTCCATGATCATGTTAAATAGGTCCACATACCTGATCTTTTATGACTGTGAGTAAGAATGAGCAAGAAGTTGACTGAGTATGAAAGTGGACCACAAGATTTATCCAAGCATGATATAGTGAGATCCAAACATGAAGGGAGGTGATCAATATGACATTAATACATGGAAATACACCATATCCTATTCAAATGGAATCCCCTATATGGAATTCAACCTTCTATAAGTGAAAAATTGACTGAGATCGCACATGGTGGTACCTTCCTACAAAATGAGTTATTTGGAATATAAAATCAACTCCAAATATGAAAAAAATCATGGATAACATGAGAAAAAGGAGTCAACATCCTCTGATACCAATATCAACAAGTTAATTGTATGGACCTTCCCAAACAAGAGCAAAACTTGTAGGGTGCATAGATAAGCAAGAAAAAAAATATAGTCAGTTTCATGAGAATGGTTCATGAATCACAGGCCACCATTATTCAAAATAATTATATGGAAATGAAGGTATTTGAGTTTAATTTAACCTCCCTAAGGATTTTTATTTCAAACCTCCTGAGATGTCCATATTAAGCATAAACCTGAAGGTTACTTCTATTTTCGAAGAGGACTTAAAAAGGAGAAAAATAGTTTTGGGATAAAATGGCACTTTCAGAGAAAACCAAATGTGGAAACAAGATTGAGGAATTTGAAGAGACATACCATGATACTTTCCCATGTGTCACACTTCTCAAGAAGTTGTACAAGTGCTAAACTTCTTTTCCTCAAGAAAACTACCCTTTTTGAGGAACCTACCATTTTTTAGTTGGTTTTGGTTACTTAAGACCTCTTAAGATACATGGGATGTGACATCATCTTTTGACACCTTCACACCTGACAAGAAATTTATACAAGTCATTAAATGCACCTTTTTTTACCTCAAAATGACCCAAAATGACTAAAAAGACTAAAATGACTAAGGACTAAGGATAATGTAACATTAAATGACATCTATTAACCTATAAAACACCTTGTGACATATATATTAGACCCATAAAATACCTAAAGGTCAATTTTTTACCTATAGGTGCCCTAATTTGACTTAAATGTCAAATTTGGTCAATAATTGCTTCATGTGTTTTCAAGATGCAGGTTTAATGGAGTCTCAAATGGGTGAACAATGTTTAGGGTTTAATACTTCAAATGATAATTTGATCCTTTGTTAATATTTAAGTCTTTAATGATTTGATTGAATTCATGAGTAAACAATGATAAAACTTAGGGTTTTATGCCTTATAATGTCTTTTAATCTAGGACCTTTTAATTTGAATTCAAATTTATGCAGTTTCTCTTTATTTAAAATTTCATGGGAACACTTTGCATTTACTTAAAAATTAATTCATATATTTTATCCTAAGGTTTTAATTGTGTTTATTAATACAAATAAAACCTTAGTCTAAAATTTTATGTCAAGTTCTCTATATTCCCTCGAAACCCCTAAGTATATTTTATCACCCACCTAGACTAATTAAACTCGAGAACATTTTATTATATTTTGTACTTAGTATAAATTTTACCCTAATATTTAATTATATTTATTAATACAATTAAAACCTTAGGTTAAGGACTTTATCCTAAGTCCTACATGGTCCCTGAACCTTACTTATTTTTATTTTTTCTATAGGAATGAAAGGAACCAATAAAGGATGACAAGTGGAGAGATCTCAGAGATCAAGAAAAAGATCTATGATTCATGGTAACTCTTCAAAATTAATAATTAAAACACCTATATTAATGATGAATGTTATATTAGGAAAAAGAGATTTGATGGTGTGAGGCAGAAGTTGAAAAATCAAAAGTCCCCCAAACAAGCACATAGATGACAAATGTCATGCCTGTATGGATAGTTAAAGATCAAATACTATCATTAATATTGATGGTGTGTGGCTGAGTGTACACAGTTTGATTAATGGTGAGCATTAAGTCAAAACTTCAACGAAGCCTAGGAAGAGTGAGAAGGTGATAAGTGTCACCATCATGGAGATTGAGTCAGGAAATCAATGGCACATGGAGCAAAGGATAAAAACTAAAGGATCTAAATCAATGGCATGTGTTGATATGTACAACCAAGATCTAACAGTGTAAAATGAAAGTTGAAAATTCAAAAAACCCTACAAACTAATGCAGTAATGACATGTGTCATGACCATGTTTAATGGTAAAAAGATTGACCATTAACATTAAACCTCTTAGCTCCAAATCAATGGTGTTAGGCAAGGTAGGCTTTTCAATGAGCTAAGACACAATGAAATGATGACACATGTCCTAAAAGATAAATGATCACTTTTTAAACATTAATGAGTTGGGTGACACAATGGAACCATATAAGGGCCAAGTTAGATTAAAATATCTTGTGGACCCAAAAAGGCAAAGGTATAAATACAAGATCTAAATGCAAATCTAAGTCACAAAGCTCTTAATTCAAACTCCACTACTACCATTAAAGCTCTGTGTGAACCTGCTTGAACATAAGAAAACCCTAACACATACAGAATCCCTAATTTAACTCTATATTCATTGACATTAAGCTAAGAAGAATTAATTTTGTTGTTTGCTCAAATATAATTGATCTAGAACTGAAGTGCAGTCCACTAGTGATCAATTTGGAAAAATTCATAGCAATGACAGTTTGAAGGGGTGTCTCAAAGGTGAATGTGGAGCTTTACTTAACCACAGACGTAGAAGGACATGATTTCAAGGACACATAATTCATTGCCAATGATTTGAACACTAGAGACAACAACTGGTCAAATTTGTTTTGGACCATTGAAAATCAACAAGAAATCACCTGGGAAGAGGAGAATAATTTATCTACAAAAATGTTGTACAAGGACATCATCTCCATTCAAATGACTAGTTTTCACTATAAAGTAACAAAGCCTGAGGTACTCCACTGTATTGATATTTTTGATACTATTTTCAAAGAAAATAAGTTATATGAGGGAATGATCATAATTAACACACTCATAGGAATGTTTCTTACATTTATGCTGTAGCATTTGAAAATTATTTGATGACCATATCAGCCATGTGGTTGAATGTTGGAAACCAAGTCATTTTATAATTTTATAAGAGAATCCCTTTTAGCCAATTTAGGCTAGGAATTAGGATGATTATGACTTCTTGAAAAAATTATGTGGAATTACCACCACAACCTATGTTGATCTAGTATGGGTGTCAATAGTCTACTTCATGGTTGAGAAAGTAATGGCCCCTCCTTTTGGTGAAATTACCTACATATCTTTGATTAAGCATATTTTTTTAATTAGAAATAAGAAGAGTACTAAATTAATCTAAGTTTCTTATATTCAAGTATAGAGATCATATCCAATTCATTTTTGATTCCATCTATCCATCCCTTAGTGAGGATATAACTCTTCATCCCATGGAGAGGGTCATCCCACTTGTCAAGAAGTATGTGGAGACTATGGGAGATATATGGTTGTATCCATATTTTACAATCATCAAAATTGAAGGAACTCTGAGCCAACCACTCAATCTATCTATCCATGTTCCTAATAAGATATCAAAGTAAGAGGTAGCATATCAATTATTCCTTAGCATTGATGGCCTATGAATATACCAAAGAAGAAAAGGGGAAGGTAGTATTAGCCTTAGTTCTTATGGATACCCCCAAGAGAAAGGTTGAGATGGCCATTGTTCTAATAAATACCAAGAAGCCCAAAGTGACTTTCACTCCTCCTTTGAGTGAAGTCAATTTATTTAGTGTATAAAACTTGATATATGGTCCAACTATTCCAAAGTGGTTTGTTTATGGATGTAAATTACAAAAAGTGCCTACTACACATCATCCTTGGGCAATAATGAAGGCCATCAACATTACTGTGCACCAAGAAGTGAAGCCTTGGATAGTGTATTTTAAAGAAGAATATGAGAGACTATTAGCTACTCCAGGTCAATCAAGTGGGGTACAAGTAGATATCCAAGCTCCTAAAGTGACTCAATCATCAATGGGAGTCAAGTTTGATCCCAAAACTACTAGTTTGTAGAGAGTAATAAAAAAAGGTCATGATAGGTAGTGAAGAGATCGCTTATCAAAAGGTGGAACCCATGACTGGTCTAAATCTAATGATAGCATAAAATATCGATGAGAATCTTATATTTGAGGAGAACATGCTTGAATTGGCCCAATCACAATCAACATAATTTTAAGCTACCCTCAAAGGCATGTAACAATAAAAGGAGAATTTGGAAAAGTAGGTTGTCCTGTCAGTCCTAAAAGTTATGATAGATATTTTTAAATAATATTTATTTGATATGTTCAAATATTTGAAAGAAATAAAATCTAGATAGAATGTAGTGAGACAAAAAATCAATGTGGCTATGAATCTAGTCCAACAATGTTCAAGTGACAAAGTAAAGGACTTGATTAGTATACTGACAGAAGATCAAATTCTTGGCTTTGAAAAAAATAGTTTGGCTCAACTAAATATGGCCATGGAAATTTTGGTAGACAAGATCAAGGGTCTAATAAAATGGTCCAAGAACCTGAAAGACCTTCATGAAGACAACAAAAAACTGATAAGTGGGATGGAGTGATACTTGGGAGCATGATCATTACCCTTACTTCACTCAAATCCATAGGTCTAATCACCTATGAAAAATTCAAATTAAGAGAAATTCAAGTTATGTAGGAAGTGAGAAACTAGAGCTAAGGAAGGACTGGGAATGACAATAGTAGGATCTTGGACATGATCTTGAATGATGAAGAAAGTATTGGAAATGCAAGAAGCATTAAGGAAGCCATGGAAAAAGATGAAAAATACTTCAAAGACCTGACAACTCAGGAAGATGGAATGTTCATGAAACCTATTGTAAATCTAAAGTTAATATATGATAAACATGCCAAGGCAATGAATATCTTGAAACAACAACAATAGGGCTCTTTCTCAGCATAGGGACCTCAAGGTCAAACTAGTTTATTTATGAATATTCCTTTTGTAACTTAACATGTGTAATATTTTGAAAAGATAATATTATTCTTTGTAAAGGCATGTGCAAATTGTAAATAGCAATACCTATGGGTTA
Organism: Torreya grandis; assembly: GCA_037957365.1. Classification (NCBI taxonomy): domain Eukaryota; kingdom Viridiplantae; phylum Streptophyta; class Pinopsida; order Cupressales; family Taxaceae; genus Torreya; species Torreya grandis. Next base: position 320,485 of record JARHVA010007765.1, read on the forward strand.
GTCATTTGGAAAAATCTATAGGTTTTTAAAATGATTGTAAAAGGATAATTGTCCTTAGTACCTAACATGATTAACTAACATACCTCATGAATTATCTATATAAAGAGGTATTGTCTATTGTAAAAGAGGGGGAGTTTTGAGCAAGAATACTTGTGCTAATTTTGTAGTAGTTAATGCAAATAGGGAATTCTAAAAATTTTCTCATTTATTTGTGTGAATTGTATCATGGCCTCTCTCTCAATTGTCTAGTTTACAATTTATATTTGAATGGTTCTTATTGATTCCTGATGTGCACTTTCCAAATGTAGATTTGTTAACTTGTGCTAATGTTAGGTTGACTGAAAGTTCTTAGGTTTATTTCATTTTCTATGCTCTTCTTATGGATGTGAATATGCTATTTACCTGTAGGATTAAATCTTCAAAGTAAATCAAGTTCTTATTTGTATTCTTTCATTTCATTAGACGCTTGCCTAATGTGTAGTAGGATTTGAGCTTATGATATTTCATGCTATACATTGGTTTTAAGTGCATATATGGATGATATTTGAACTTTATCATAACTTCTATGTTAAAGATTAGAAACATGAATATGTTCCTTTTCTGCCTTACCCTTCCTTTTGCTTTTTATTTGATCCATTCACTTTAGATTAGTTATCATTGTAAATATCCACTTTAGTTTAGACTTTCGATTTAGTTCTTTGAACATAATTCACTTTACTTAGTCAAGATTGCTTTAATTTTTTCAAAGATTAACTATGAGGCCATGGTTTCTCCCAACAACCAAAATTTATAAATATTGTGAAATAGTTCACTTGTTCTACTATTATTCCACCAAAGATAACAATATTATCATAACTTGTAACTCATGCATTGGTTATCTAAATTCAGAAATGAGTAGTGTTTCTTAAACACTCAGGACCACTTGTGATACACATATATGCATCAACAGGCTACTACCATAAACTACTAGTACTAGATACCATATTCAATATGCCCTAAATACCTAAGGCTTTGATACTAGATATGGGGAACAACCCTTAAACTAGATGGGATAATGATCAAAAAAGGGATGAATGAAACAAATTTTGAGAAATACCAGAGCTAGATTATAATACGATAAATACATAAAAAAACAAGCTAAAACCCTAAAAATAGAGGAGGCTATGTTTAAGCATTACATACACATTTACATATATTAAAATGATTTTAAAATCTATTACAAACTTTATTAACTACAACTACAAGTATTACACATTCACTATGAAAGGCCCTAACTTTTTTTATACTTTCCTTCTATTCTTTTGTGTTGTTCTAATGGACTATTGCTCTATTTATTCTAACTATATATACTACTGTAGTAATTTGTAACTTCTATTCCATTTTTAACAAACTTATTTTCTCATATTTTTGTCTATATTTATTTTATACCTACTCTGCTCATTCAATTTTTACCTGCTCTAATGTGTATATCCTCTATTCTCTATTTTTAACACTCTATTGTTGCTTCATGTATTCCTCCCTTATTTAATTTTAATTGTCTCATTATCTTTTATCTATTTTATACTAGACTTATGTACCTACCCAAATATTTCCCTCCAATCCAAAATCCTACCTAAGTTCAAATTTCAAACATTTGTTCATTAAATGTGGTTGTTGAGCTCAAATGATTATTGTGGAATAACTCCAAATTCAGGATAAATGTGGGTGGAAGGGAAAGAATATAATATTTTAACAAAATTTTAGAGAAGGAATCCATGCCAACCGCTAACAACCATATATTCGAATTAAATCCTATCAATATTATAACATATTTATTATATAATATGATGTATTTACTCATGAATGTTCAATGAAAAGTAACAGAGTCATTGTATTTACCACATAACTTAATAGGTACTTCTCAGGTTCATGTTCTAAACATTTTTGCATTTGATTTATTATTTTATATTTGGGTGAGAGTAAATTCATATGTGGAAAATAAACAAGGAAAGTAACACCTAGTAAAGTTGTAATATAACACTTTCATAACTAATGATAGTCTTGAACTATGGACACGTGTTTCACTATTCTTGTTAAATAACTTATGTTTATATATTATTTTCACATATTAAAAAATCACAACTATCATTATTTACTTAATTATTACTATGTGACTATTATTGAGATACAATTATGTCTTACTCTTTATAGATGTACTCTCTTACTTACACATGTTTTGTGATCTACATTATTATGTTGATACTTGTATTTTATAATAGTAATAAAGTGTTTAACCCTTTTTGGAAATTAAGGGTTAGGAGGAATATGCTATTCAAGAATGAGATAATATATTATATAAAATATGATAATTAAATAATTAAATTTATGATATTCAACTTCAATTTTGAATTACAAAAATACTAAATATAGAAAGTACAATGCCAAATAATATTTTGATTTCACAATAGCAAATAATAAAAAATACTTAGCTTATACAATAATGCACAGACAACTTTAAGATGTACATATATGGAAACAGTTTGTCTGATGTTCAATAAATAGTCATCAGATTATATAAATATTCTTTTTGGGTCCATGGACATTTACATCACCCTATATACACTTGTGTTGATGGTATTATTTGAATCTTGTGAAACTTTCCTTTATGGAATGTTCACTATATCAATATATGACCACCCATATATTTCTAAGTTTTTGACACCATTTTTCTATTGTATCTATATCTTGCACATAGGCTTTGTATCACTATATTTTTATTAAAAAATGGGTTAGTGATCTCACGGTGTCGATCTGAACTAAAAAACCCTTCTATTAATGAGCATTGTCTACATAGACAATACTCTAAGGAGGGCCACAAACTTATGTACTTCTTCCCTATGTGTGGGAATGTGTGTGCACAAGGGTGTAATATACTATATAAATATACATGCAGTGATCTAGCTTGTAACTTGGTAAATATGGCTCATGGGTTATATTTTGAGTGCTTCAAACATGTAGTATGATTTTTCTTATGATTGATATGCAAATATGAATGAATAAGGCATAATATTTTAGTTGTGTGCTTTGAAATTCATTAATATGTCTAAGTTTGTGAGGTGATTTCTTGGTATTTATTAGATGATTAATGAATATGATTTTACTCATATTTATACTAACTCTATTGAAATGATCCTCATGAAAGGGTTAATGACACTCATAGGCTGACTTATACACATTGAATGATTAAAAAATTTGAGTGTTTATAGGGTAAGAATACTTATGTTGGAGTAGGGAGGATAATATATTAGGGATTTTATGGTCATAGATGATCTAGATAATCAAAAAATCATGGTTAGACTAATAAGTAAGTAATTAGACTCGGTGAGGTGGTGAGTGTGAGCCTTCTAGCTACCATGAAGGTCAAACTGAACGGTAGAGCCTTGAGATATATTAATTTTAAAGTGTATAATACTAGTGTAACATATAAATCCATATTTAAGTATCTACAGAAAGGAGTTTAATGGAGTTAGTTTTTCAAACTTATGTTTGATTGTAAATTTGGTATTGATTTAACTGTCACAAATAAATTTTAACTTTAAAATTGGTGTTCATATGATCATCACTTAGAAGGCCCTTTTTATGGGATAAGTAAATAAAAAAATTATAGTATCTTGGCCACATAATGGAGTTTGGATCCCCCCTGCTTCCTCACTTTTTTTCTTGTATTTTTTTTGAACCCAACATGTTGGTGTAGAAATTAATGCCATTTATCGCCAATGAGTGATAAATTGATGGAGAAATCAAGGGAAGTATTAATGAAATTATTAATCAATGTGGTATGTTAAAAATATAAGATAAGAACATTGAGATTGATATCTCTTAGCATATTTCAAATAGATGTATTTGAGATATCTATAATTTTTAAGACAAATATAATTAGACATAATTTTTTCATTTAATATGTAACTCTATAAATTTACTAATTTAATTTACAAGTTTATTATATCAATTATGTACAATAAAATGATAATAATTTAATAACAAAAATTCTAAATCCTCAGAATGATGTGAATTAGATGCATTATGACACAAGATAAAAAGTAAACTATAGTGCTATGGTATAAACTAGTCCTTTCGTGACCTTGTTTCTTAATTGATTGTCTTTTTTTTTTTTCTTTTTTAATAATTATTTTTTGAACCCTCAATGGGACCATATATAATAATAAGATGAGTAAGTTTTCATATATAAGTGGGGTTAAACACCCATTTATCATGGGATTGAAAATTTTTGGCCCTTGTTGGGAAGACCCACATTAACCAAGTAACAAATACTAGTTACTCATACCTTTTAGGTATCTATTTTACATGATTCACTATATGTCTAAGATATTATAGTTTTTAAATTTCCTTCTCTAAGAAATATATATATTTTTTATAGATGATAGTCAAATAGACATCAAATTTAAAGTCAAAACTACCCTATGATGGTCAAATAGATATCAAATTTAAGGTTTAATATTTTTTTAATGACATCAACACTATTACATTCCACCACCACCCTTATTTTCAATTGTAAGTTATACCTAATCAACATAATTAAATTTAAAATAATTAATGATTATATTTGAGCACTAATAACAAGACTAGTTGGATAAAGAAAATGCTATTATTGACACACAAGTACTTGTAAACACCTAAAAAAAGTTCTTTGGCTTTTATTTAAAACTATTTTTTAATTAAGGTTAAAGGATGGGTTTGGACTAGATCTTGTCTTATATATATCTAGATTCCATAAAAATCTCAATAAAACATGGAGCTAAAAAATAGTTGATAAGGTAATAAGGCCCAACCAGAGAAAACAATACAAACTCACACAAAACTGACAATGGTGAAGCACATAAATAAAAACTATAAAACATAGCTATAAATACCTATACAATGGATGAATAACCAAATTACATTCATAAAATATCCTCCCCAAATAAAGTAGAAGGATCAAGAAAACACCTCAATAGATAAAAAAGGAGGAAAAATATAAATGTTGTAGACAAACAACTCTAACAAGCTCAATAGGGAGACAAAGGAAGCAAAAACATATTGAAGATCAAAAGATACCAACAAAGAAAGAAAACTTAACCACAATAAATAAATAATAATATTCCTTTTCAAGAAAAAAGGTCCTCCATCATCCAATGAATTCCATCATTCATCATTTACTATGCTTCAGATCTCATAAATTTAGCCTCTGATGTGTGGCCTTTCTTCTTATAGTTAGACCCTACATCAACTACACACTTCACCATAACAGGCTAAGAAGGAGTGGGAGTAGCCTCACCCAATTGTGGATTATTATATGATAAAGTAGGATCTAGATCATCTTTGGGAAATTATTATAAAAGGGAGGGACTTCAACAAACCTAAGAACTAAGAAAAAATTAAAGAGGATGAAATAACTTGTCATGATTATGCCACACAAAATCCAGATCAAAAGCCCTAAATTTTTTATTTCAAACCAACTGAGAATGATATGAAGAGAAACCTCAAGACATCAAATGGCACCCAATAGTCTGATGCCCAAAGACATTAAAATGAAAACATTGATAAGGAATATCTTCAAAATTAAGGTTATGAGTCCACGATCCTTGGGTTGATCAATGTTTAATCAAATGAAGGAAAGGTTTAGAAATATACACAATCACATAGGAACTCACAAATATTATACCCATCAAGTTATCATCCAATTTCATGAAATAACCCACACAACTAATCACCAATTTGATATGCTCCTCCTTCCTCAATATGGGGGTAAGATTATAAACCCTGATCTAGAGGGGAGTAGCCAAATATATATTTTAGTTGGGTAGAAGAATGGAGATCAAAGTTAGAATAAAATCCCATGATTGCCAAAAAAGCAGGGACCCAAAGTCCAAAGCAAACCCTGATCGAAGGCACTTTTTAAAAAATTGGAAGAAACCAAAATTTAACAAGGAAAAAAAAGTAGCAATGAAACTCTAGGTATATTTGGCCCATTTATCAATAGTTAGAAGAGAAATGGGGGCCCAATGCATTTACCAAAAAGGGTCCTACTACCAAAATATATTTCCATCTCATGAATCACCTAGTTAAAAAACTCAACCTTTAAAATTTCCTTCGAGAAGGAAATTAGGACATCAATCAACAAAAAAGACCATTGAGACCTTTGGCTAAGGATGAGGGAGCTAAAGATACTACAGCCACATCGATTAAGGAAGGTGGGTTCCTATTCAAACTAGAGGCAATATGATATTTACATAAACTACCATAAAATGGAAAGGATTAGTAAAATTTTTACAATCTTCATAGATCCATCTTACCTTAAAACCTTTTCAAGATTCAACAACATGCATAGACCCAACTAAAGAACTAATCAAAAGATAATAAAAATACAAAACAAAGATCTTAAACTCTACATTGGTTGGATTGACGATCCCATCAAAAAAATCCCTTTGCATAAGTCTCCATGTAAGTCATATTGACTTCCTTAAGCACACCTAGGTATAGATCTAAAAACTTATAGACAAAAGGAAAAGGTGAAGAAATTATTATAGAGGCATCTGAGATGTGTTTAAGGCAATTGAGTGAAATCATGATCTTTTAACAATGGCTAGTTTCAAAACCCCCTTCTTGAGACCAAAACCACCAATAGAGTGAGTCAAAAAATCCACTCTACTTGAAGAAAACTAGAAAATAGGGGCAGCCACTAAAAACAAGCTCATAAAAGGTAGATCCTACTCCTTATCCTTAAAATCTAACTCCTCATTTGATATAGAAACAAATCCTAATGCCCTCGATCTAGAAAGACTCTGCATTATGTCATTGAAGGAGTGGTCTAGGTTCTCTAGTTTGAATTTTATTTTCCCTCACATGCTTACGTAATCCAATTTAGTAATCGAATTGATATGATTTAGTTCAAATTAATCCCTATGATTGTGTAATTAAATTTTTTGTTGGTAATTTTTTTTAATATATTAGATCTATAGACTAGATTAATGGTATGAAAGAGCACCTTACCGAAGTGGGACATGAGGGTGGGCTTGGGTCCATAAAGTCCTCTAAATGATCCGCATCCAAAGCACCCCACTATTTTCCACTTGATCCACATAAAGAAGTGCCACCCGTACCTAAAGGTGTCTTTATGGCCACCTTTTTAAAGTGTCCTCATTGGCTCAATGAGAATGGAAATTAGGTTTATGAATATAAAATTCTTGTACCTCTCTAATACACTAAATCCTTGAGTCAAAAATGTTGGGTGATAAATGATTTTAATTTACCATAGATATGAACCATAGTAATGGTATGGAGGAACGCCTTCTTAAAGTGGGATATGAGGGCGGGCTCAAGTCTGTAATGTATACACAATGATCCATATCTAAAGCACCTCATTATGTTTCACTTGGTCCACATGTAAAAGTGTGACCTCTACCTCAAGGTGTCAACATGGCCACTTATTGAAAGTGTATTCATGGGTTTAATGAGAATGGAAGTTGGGTTTATGAGTATAAATTACTTGTACCTTGCTAATACACCAAATCCTTGAGTCCAAAATGTTGGGTGATAAACATTTTTAATGTACTAGAGATATTTACCATATCAATGATATGGAGGAACACCTTATTAAATTGGGACATGAGGGTGGGCCTAGTTTCATAATATATACCAAGTGATCTACATCTAAATTACCTTGTTGTGTTTTGATTGGTCCACATAGATAAGTGTGACCCCTACCTCAAGGTGTCTACATGACCACTTGTTGAAAGTGTTCTCATGGGCATAATGAGAATGGAACCTGGGTTGATGAGTAAAAAATACTTGTACCTAACTAATGCACTAAATCCTTGAGTCTAAAAATGTTGGGAGGTAAACACTTTTAATATCCTGAAGCTATGAACATAAGTAATGGTATGGAGGAACACCTTCTCAAAGTGGGACATGAGGGTGGGCCTAGGTCCATAATGTTAATTAAGTGTTCCAAATTTGAAGCTCCCCACTATGTTCCTCTTGGTACACATGTAGAAGTATGAGCCCTACCTTAAGGTGTCTACATGGGCATTTTTTGAAAGTGTCCTCATGGGTTAAATGAGAATAGAACTTGGGTTGACGAGTACAAACTAATTTTACCTTACTAGTACACCAAATCCTTGAGTTTGAATTTATTTAACACTATTTTATAAATGTTGGCACATTTTTTTAGATGTATAGACAATTTAATCCAAATCAAGAAATATTGGTTCTCTTTTCAACTTACAACAATTTTAAAACCTCATTCCTTATCCTATATTGGGATTATCTTGTTCTTTAGTTCCCATTTAATTTGGGTGCACCCATCTCCCCCTTCCCCCACTTTTGGGTTCTATCTATTAGAAGTTGGTATGGGTGTCAATACTATCAAATTAAAATTCATAGGCATTTATGTTACGTAGACAAGTGTTTTAGTTCAATTAATTGAGGTGAAAATTATTATAACACTTATCATTATCTAAGATAACATTATAATGTAAAGCACTTTTGGTGTACAAGTAGAATTTATTTATATTATGAAAATTTATATTTATCAAAATCTTTTTTTAATCTTAGGGGCTTAATAAATTGGTGAAATATTCGAGCACATACTCCCAATTTGTTTTACTTTACACTAGATGTAAAAGAGATTTACCTCATTAGAGGATGAAAAGAATCACACCCTGTGAATTTAAGTAAAGAAAGTGAAAGTGTAGAAATAGTTGTGAACAAACCTAAAAAGTCATAATTCAATTAACAGTCACATGTCAAGAGCATTTATATAGTCATGATAGAATACCATGAACATTTTAATGATATGAAAAAATTATCTTTAGGTAATCACTTTAGTGGTGTTGGTTTCACATTTCTAATTCCATATTGTGGAGAAAAATTTATGAAATAACATAAATAAGATAAGATATTTTTATTAGACCCAACGAGGTGGTAGGTGCATGCCTTTTAGCTTTAAGGAAGGTCAAATTGAAGGGTATATCCTTGAGATATATATTTTCAAGTGTAAAAAATTAGTTTAACATATAAATCTAGATTTAAGTATCTATACAAAGGAGTTTAATGGAGTGAGTTGTTCACAATTATGTTTTATTTTAAATTTGATATTCATTTAATTGTCACAAAGAAATTTCAACATTAAAATTGACATTCATATCATCATTAATTAGAAGGCCTTTTTTTTGGGATAAGTCAATCAAAAAATTGAAGTAACTTTGCCATACAATTGAGTTTAGAGCCCTCACCTTGCCCCCACCCTGTTTGCCTTTTTTTTTTTCTTGTAAAGATTTTTTTTGATCCCAACATGGTGGTGTAAAAATTAATGCCATTTATCACTAGTGAGTGATAAATTGACGAAGAAGGTAAGGGAAGTATTAATAAAATTAATAATCAATGTGGTATGGGGAAAATCCAAGATAAGAACATTGAGATTGATATCTCTTAGCATATTTCAAATAGATGTATTTGAGATATCTATACTAGTTTAAGAAAAATATAATTAGACATAATGTTTCATTTGATATGTAATGCTATAAATTTAGTAATTTAATTTATAATTTTATTATATCAATTATGTACAATACAATGAAAATAATTAAATAACATAAACTCCAAATCCTCAAAACGATGTGAACTAAATGTATTATGACATAAGATAAAAAAATAAACAACAATCTTATGGTATAAAATAGTCCTTTCGTGACCTTGTTTATAATTGATTATTTATTGTTTATTTTTTAATAATAATTTTGTTGAACCCTTGATGGGCCCCTCTATAATAATAAGAGGGATTATTTTTCATATATATGTGGGGTTAAGCCCACATTTATCATGGGATTGAGATATTGTTGGCCCTTGTTGGGGAGACCCACATTAACCAATTAATAAATACTAGTTTCTCATACCTTATAGGTATATATTTTACATGTTACATTAAATGTCTAAGATACAATATAGTTTTTCATTTTCCTTCTCAAAGGAAGAGAGAATTTTTTTATACATGACAATCAAATAGACATCAAATTTAAAGTTGAAACTACCCTATGATGGTCAAATAGACATCAATTTTAAAGTATAATATTTTTTTATTGACATCAACACTATTACACTCCACCACCACCTTGGTTTCCATTATAAGTTATACCTATTAGTGTAATTACATTTGAAATAATTACTGATTATCTTTGAACACTAATAACAAGACTAGTTGGATAATCAAAATGTTATTATTAACATATAAGTAGTTTTAGATAACTAAAAATGGTTCATTTGCCTTTATTTAACATTATTTTTTTATTAAGGTTAAAGGGTGGGTTTTGATTGGGTCTCATCCTAGATATGGCCAGTTGCCAGAAAACACTAAATAAATAATGGAGCTCAAAAATAGTTGATAGGGAAAGAAGGCCTAACCAAAAAAATAACACAACAAAATCACATCAAATTTGTAGTGGAGAAAAACATAAATAAAAACCATAAAACACAACTACAAACACCTATACAATGGAGAAATAACTAGAGTACATTGATCAAATTTCCTCCCCAAGGAAAGGAGAAGGATCCATAAAAATGCTTGGGAACTAATAAAGGAGGACCAACAAAAATGCTACAGATAGACAACTCTAACAAGACCAATAAGGAGACACAGGAAGAGAAAACACACCAAAGATCAAAAGACACCAAGAAGGCAAGAAGACTTAGCCATAAACAACCACTGATATTCTTCCTCGTTGAGAAAGAAAGTCCTCCATCATCTATTTAACATCATCATTAACAATTTTATCTACTTCCACTCTCAACAAAATATCCTCTGATGTGTGACCTTTCTTCTTAGAGGTAGCCCCTACATTAGCTGGATGCTTTGCTATAATAGGCTGAGAAGGAGTGGGAGCAACCTTAGCTAGCTATGGAAGATTACGCAACAAAGCAATATCTAGATCATCTTTGGGAATCTTTTCCAAAAGGGAGGGACTTAAACAAACTTGATAGCTAAGAAATGAAGGAAGATGAAATAACTTGTTATGATTATGCCATACAAAATCTAAATTAGGATCCCTAACTTTATTCTTCCAAATGAACTAGGAACGAGATGAAGAGAAACCTTGAGACCTCGAAGGGCACATAGTAATATGATGCCCAAAGATATTACAATGAAAACATTAAAAAGGAGTACCTTCAAAATTAAGGTTATGATTCCACGATCCTTAGGCCGAGAAAACATTAACTGAATGAAGGAAAGGTTTATAGAGATCCATAATTTCATAGGCTCTCATGAATATTATACCCATTGAGCTATCATTTAATTTAATAAAAGAAACCACATAGTTGATCACCGATTTGGTATGTTCCTCCTTCCTCAAGATGGGGGGAAGATTATAAATCCTAAACCAAAGCAGAGTAGACAAAAGCTACGTTTTTTTTGGGTCAAATAAAGTATACCATGGGTAAAATAAAAGCTTTTGATTACCCAAAAACTAGGGATCCACAGTCCAAACAAATCACAGTTAGAGGCACTTTTGATTTTTTTGGAATAAACCAAGATTTAGCAAGAAAAATAGGAGTAGCAATAAAACTCTAGGTAGATTTGGCACATTTTTCAAGATCAAAAAGAGAAATAGGGGCTCTAATGCATTTAATAAAAAGTGTCCTACTACCAATATTTGATTCCATCTCATTGATCACCTAGTCAGAAAACTCAACTGCTAGAATTTCCTATGAGAATGAAACTTAGACATCACTTGGTAAAAAGGACTGATGAGACCTTTGGGAAGGGGATGAGGGAGTTGAAATGATTGCATCCACACTAACTAAGGAAGGTGGGTTCCAATTCAAACCATAAGCAATCTAAGATTTATATAAACTACTAAAAAAATGGAAAGGATTAAAAGCATTAATGTAGTCTTCATAGATCCATCTTACCTTAGAACCTCCTGAAGCTTCAAAAACATGCAAAGACTCAACCTAAGCATCAATAAAATGAGAATAAAAAATGAAAATAGAGGTCCTATGCTATGTATTGGTTGCATTATCGATCCCACCAAAAGAAGAAATGCACTAGGCAGAAGTCTCCACGTAAGCCACATTAACTTCCTTAAGCACACCCAATAGTAGATCAAAATAATTAGAGAGAAAAGGAGAAGGTGAATAAAGTGCCATAGAGGTAATCAAGATGCATTTAAGCCCATCTAGATCAACTTAACAAAAACATGATCCTTTAATAGTAGCTAGTTTCAAAAATCCTTTCTAGAGATTGGAACCACTAACAAAGTGAGCTAAAGAATCCACTTTGAGTGAGGATAATTGGGAAATAGGGGTAGTATTTGCAAAAAAACTCAAAAAATGTGGATCCTCCTCCTCAACAAGAAAATATAACTCCTCATTTGATCCAAAAACTTGATGCCCTTGAGCCAGAAAGACTTTATAGCTTGTTGTTGGAGGAGTGGGCTAGGGTCTTTAGTTTGAATTTTGTTTTCCCTTGCATGCATTCATATTCTAACTCAGTTATCAAAATAATATGATTTAGGTTAAATTAATCCATGTGCTCATGTAATTAAAATGTCAGGTGATAAATAGTTTTAATATACTAAAGCTTTGAACTAGAGTAATGGTATGGAGGAATACCTTCTCGAAGTGGGATAAGAAGGAAGGCCTAGGTTCATAATGTCTACTGATTGATCTGCATCTAAAGTGCCCCATTGTGTTTTGTTTGGTCCACACAGAGAAGCACAACCCCTACCTCAAGGTGTCCAAATGGCCACTTCTTGAAAATGTCCTCATGGGCTCAATGACAATGGAACTTTGGTTGATGAGTACAAACTACTTATTCCTCACCAATACACCAAATCCTTGATTCCAAAATTTTGTGTGCTAAACACTTTTAATATAACAACTCTATGAAATGGATTAATGATATGGAGGAACACCTTTTCAAAGTGGGACATGAACGTGGAATTAGGTCCATAATGTCTATCGAGTGATTTGCATCCAAAGTGCCTCATTATGTTTTACTTGGTCCACATAGAGAAGTGTGACCATTACCTCAAGGTGTCCACATGGCCACTTTTTGAAAGTGTCCCCATGGGCTCAATGAGAATGGAACTTGGGTTGATGAGTACAAACTACTTGTACCTCACCAATACACCAAATCCTTGAGTCCAAAAATGTTGGAAGGTAAATATTTTTAATATACTAGAGCTATGAACCAAAGTAATGGTATGGAGGAGTACCTTCTTAAAGTGGGACATGAGAGTAGGCCTGGGTCTATAATGTCCATTGAGCAATCTGCATCTGAAGTGCCTCATTGTGTTTTGCTTGGTCCACATAGAGAAGTGAGACCCCTAACTCAAGGTGTCCACATGGCCACTTGTTGAAAGTGTCCTAATGGGCTCAATGAGAATGGAACTTGGTGAGTACAAACTACTTGTACCTCACCAATGCACCAAATCTTTGAGTCTGTCTTTATTCAACACTATTTTATGAACATTGGCACATTTTTTTAGATGTATAGATAATTTAGTCTAAATTGAGCAATAATGGTCCTCTTGTCAACTTCCAACTATTTGAAATCCTCATTCCCTATCTTATATTGGGATTATCTTATTCTTTAGGTCCCCTTTAAGTTGGGTGCATCTATTTCCCCCTTCCCCCTTTTTAGGTTCTATCTATTGGTAGGTTGGTACGGGTGCCAATATTATCAAATTAAAATTTAAAAGAAATTATATTACATAGACAAGTATTGAAGTTCAATTAATTTAGGTGACAATTATTAGAATACTTATTCTTATCTAAGTTAACATTATACTGTAAAGCACTTTTGGTGTACAAGTGGAAGTTATTTATATTGTAGAAAGTTCTATTTATCAACATCTTTTTTCTAATCTTAGGGACCTAATAAATTGGCAAAATATTCTAGCACATACTCCCAATTTGTTTTCCATGACACTTGAGGTCAAAGCGATTTAGCTCATTAGAGGAGGAAAAGAGTCACATCATATGAATTTAGGTCAAGAAAATGGAAGCGCATAAATAGTTATGAACAAATTTAGGAATTCATATTTTAATTAATCATCACATGTTAATAGCATTTATACAGTTATACTAAATCACCACAAACATTTGGATGATCCTAATAAATTATCTTCAAATAGTCACTTTAGTGGTATTGATTGCCATCGACTCAGCCAGAAAGGCTCTTGCATGAATTGGAAACATTGTCTTAAGCCATAGAACATTGCCTTAAGGCTTGTACAGCAGCTAGTGGACTGCATGCGTATACAATACTTACATCGAGCTAATTTCAACTATGCGCTGATCATGACCCTACCTCTCTTCGATTAAATTCTAATGGCCAAAAACACCATTCCAGCCAATTTGAATATCACCACTAACGTCCATGGCAGATTCATCAAATAATGTAGACAGAAGCTCGTCATACATTGCGAGTTGAGGAGGCTGTTGCAAATCTTTGCAACCATCTTCAGTGCTACCACCAGCAGATGCTGATGAAGAATACTGTTGATCCAGCCTCAGATCATGGAATATATACCCATTTCCACCACAGAGAAGGCCGTGCTGCTGTTGATGTTGCAGTGACAGCATGGGATCATGGGTCACACAATACAACTGGTTACCTGCATGATTATTTTCATTGAAGTTTGCCATCTGGCCGCAGTGTGAAGAGCCGGTGATGATTGTGTCTATTGCAGAATGGGGGAGGGTCTCATATGTCCAAGAAATATGATGTTGAGTATCACCTTGGTGGTCTAAATGGTTGCTGTTTAGGAGGTTTCCCTCGTGTATATAATGCTGAGTGAGTACATAATCCATTGTAGGGTTAGACAGAGTACTGTCCCCATTAAACACGGCGCTGTTTGTGAGATTTCCTGCACAAACATTTAAGTTCTCGCATCTTGAATTTTCCACCAGGGAACCCTCTTTACCATATTCCAAATTTTGTCCGTTGAAGGACTGCAACGGTTTGATCTTCGGAAAGTCCAAGTGAGAAGAAGCCGTTTTGTAACGGCGGTCTGAGTCAAAGATGGCATTGCGACTTAGCTTCTTGCTTAAATGAGTATTCCAGTAATTCTTGATTTCATTATCTGTTCTGCCCGGCACTCTTCCTGCCATCAGAGACCATCTGCAAATTAAAAAAAAAAGGAACATAGTAAGAGTTAAGAGAGACAGTGTTTCCAATGTTCATAACAATGGATATTTCGGATTTTTTTTTCTCCTCTTCTAATGATAGATAAAGATTATTTTGGTTTTTCTCATAGGAGGCTGACTTTTTAATTGATTTTATGTTGGATTTATTAAATGGAGGTCCGTTAGGTTACCATTTCAACACTGTTTATATTTATGCATTAAAGATATAGAGATTTTTCTCGGCATTGTTCTTTGATGATGACTTCAGAGGGAATCGAAACGTTGACACCAAGATGTAATATCTGAGTTACTCCAATACATAATATTAAAAATTATTTATTTATTTTTTGATGATAAATTTTACTAAGAAATTATACTTTTTAATAGTAAGAATTCTTATAACTCTCTGGTTAAACCCTACAAGAAAACCGGCTCACACAAAGTGCTATACAACCTGCAAATGCACCAGTTGTTAATGTTCTACCATATTTATACCATAAACAAAGTTGCATTCTTCTATAATTATACCTATTTCCAAGGAGCTTATGCAACCTGATAATAAGGTCTTCTTCTTCTAAAGAAATGTTCCCTCGTTTGACATTGGGGCGCAGGTAGTTCATCCACCTCAATCTGCAACCTTTTCCACAGCGTTGCAGACCTGAGAAGGGCAAACAGGATTCAAACAGAACAATATAATTTTAACTAAAAATTTGTCAAAATAGAGATAATAATATTGCTCTGATATACGTAGGTAACTAATCCAAACCTGCTTTTCGGGGCAAAGTCCGCCACTGTCCTTCACCATGAGCTTGTATATATTTTATCAGTAAAAGATCTTCTTCAGGTGACCACGGACCCTTTTTCTGCCTTGTAAGTATGCCACACTCATGGTAAGGAGTGCGCCCCATAATTTACCAACACAAAGGCAATTGTAATGGTTACTTGCCTCTCTTAATGCATACAATCTGTTCCGACTCCACAGTCCTACCCATTGAAAGACTTTTTATTTGTATGGAATCTGTGCTAGAAGAATGTCAGTTCAGTGTACTGTGTACAGTCACTGTGAAATGTCAGTCATCTACCCATTACAGCCTGCTTTACTTTTTGTGGAAAGGTAGCTGCCATTCCACTTCATTTCCTTTGCAAGATTATAACATATCCGACATTAATCTCTGATTGAAACAACTGGAAAGAATACGGGTCTCGTTTAGGAATCTAGGTATCAGGATGACTGAGGTTGAAAAGGCCCATGCTTCTTATTTCGATGAGCTTTAAATGAAATTTGTCTGATGAAAATATCACCCTTGTGGGTAATGGGAACTCTCTTCTTTCGATGATTCCAAACCGACCAGCGGGAAGTGGAGGGAAAAATTCCCTACTTAAATTTCATGTTTAAGGTTTAAATTTATTATCGTTTTGATGGAATCATTGAATGTAAAGCTGGAGTTCCGCAGCATATACAGAAGGGTTGGTAATGTATTTAATGTAGGACAGCATCTTGCATTCTCATTGCTCAACTCGTGGAAGGGTCAACAGTCACTCAACTGTCTGGGACAGGAGACTGTTAAGACCACTCGACTGAGGACTCGTACCTTATTTCTCTGAGAACGACGGATTTTTTAAATATGGAGGACGAAGCAGCGAACATTCTCAATCGGTGAAGAAACTTTCCAGTTGAAGATTAGATTCGTGGAAAGGAAGGGATTATATACATAAAATGCCTCTTTCAAAATTATTGAGGAAATCCTCGTGGAATCGTTTTATAGTTTTAGGTTACTTAAACTCCACGTTTACGTCTGTCTTTATGTCTTCATCAACCAATTTTTAGTACTCATTATTTTTACAGTACAACATTTTGCAAGATTAAATTCGAATTTAAAGTGGTCTTTACATTATTTTTTATTTATTTATTTTTTTAAAAATTTACATGAGTTTAATTAGTTTGATTTAAATTTAGGCATATAATTTTAGTCGGATTTTAATGTATTCTTTATAAAAAAGTGGGCCAAAGTCGATCAAATTTATCTTAATGTCATCAATGTGAAGTTAACTTTATTTTGATGTTATCAGGGTACGTTAGGGTGTAATTAATATAACGTTAAGTTGACATTAACCTCGACATTATATCTCACATTAAAGTGACATTATATCCAATATTAAAGTGATATTAATCTGATTTTAAGTGTCACATTAAGTCTGAATTAAATGTAATATTAAGTCAAATTTAAGTACAATATTAATTTGCCTATATTAAAAAATATAAATTAATTTTTAATTAATTAAAATTATTTAATATAATATTAAGTATAAAATAATGTATTTTATTATATTATTATTAAAAATGATTAATATATAATTATAACATTACATAATTCTAAATGTGATACAAAGTAAAATATAAATACAATAATTATAAATAAAAATGAATAATACAAATCCCTCTAAAATAACAAAGGGCCCAATCATAATTTATTCCCCCCCCAAAAAAAAACATTGATCATCACGGTCAACAATATTATTCTACACTTTTCTTTTTGATGAAATATATCTATATATTAACAAAATATATAATATAAAAATAATTCAAAAAAAAAAAAAAGGTGGTATGGAAGCATGCCTCAACATTAGACTAGGCCAAGCCTAGGAATAGGAAATCAAAAACAAAAATAACACTAGGCCCCGTCTAGGAATAAGTCATCAAAACACCATAAAAGAAAACATTAAGTTGCCATAGCAAGGTTGGAAGGCAGAGGATCCATATCATCAGGACTCCATCCTGAGCTTGTCAAGTCATTGCCATCTGGAATTGGCCCCCAACCAAAAGCTTGTGTAGTGTCCTTGTCATCTTCTTGTGGCTGAGTAGGAGAAATGGCTAGCAAGTGTTTAGAAAACTTGTCCATCATGTTTATTTGAGATCCAAATGGTGGCCCCCAAGCATTTAGATGTAGAGGAGGAGGAGGAACATCCTAACCATCCTGCTCAGTAAGGAAAGGAGGTAGGGGTTACCACCCTCACTACTGCTCAAGAGGGGATATGCGCTGATACAAAATGCCACTGTGAAAGCAGTGCTAAAATTTGCTATGTCGATGGCCACCTCAAGGCAGATTGGCAATTATTCCATCAATTCTATTATCCCTAGGTGGAGAAGGAGGAATTCATACCATAGCACAAGGAGCATCTCCCCAATGAGTGAGAAGGTCCTGGAGATGGCCAAGCTTATTGGCAACTTTATTTTCCTACACTTGTATCTACAAAAGAACATTAAAAATAATAGTGGATTTGTTGAGATCATAAAAATTACAATCTTAAGAAGCATTGTTAAACACTACATTATTTCTTTCTTTCCATAACCAAAATAGAATCTCAACTCTGAAAGTATGCCAAACTTGGGTGTATTTAAAAGTCAAGGTGGGTTTAGCTCCAAGAAGGATACGCTGCTATTGAAAAAAAATGGGTTGAAAGAGATTGAAAAGGTTATGAATCCATGTCTAGACCCTTTGAGCTTTGGAGTAGTGCCAGAGAAGATGGAGTGTTTTTTGATGGCCACAAAAAGGGCATTTGGGAAGGAAAATACCTAAATGTACAAGCCTTCTACCCATAGACAAGCCATGATACATAATACACCAAGTAAAATGAGCTAGCTTAGGCTCTAAGCAAGCCTCCCAAATAGTATGAAAATGAAAGCACCTAGTGGAAATGAAAGGATGCAAACACCAATGAGAGTTAAGCTTGTCCACCATAGGCATGTGGGGAGTAAGCCACCCATAGCCAAGCTAGGGGGTGTAATTATGAAATGGATTTTTAACAAACCACTTCTAGTCATTCTACCAAGGATGAATGAAATAAACAAAGTTTTTGTGAAGCATTGAAGGAGAAACAACATTAATGATTTCTTGGTAAGATTCTCTATTAGCATTGGCTAGCTGAAATTTGGTTTTCACTTCTTCCTAGGATAGCCAAGAGTGAGACTACTTAATAAAGATATCTTGGACAATATGAATGCCTCTATGAAATAATTTGAGAGCATTGATCCAAAGAACCTCAACCAGAGCGACTTCATTGAAGTTGATAACAGGTGACCACCATAGCAAGTGTGAATTAATATACAACCCATCTCAGAATCCTAAGCCATTCTAGAGAAGCCATGGTTTGATCCTTTCCCATGCTTTCTAGAAACTTTTTGCCACAAAGGACCCTATAATTTGAATAGGGGTTTTGATGATGGATAGATTAGAGAAGCCAAGCCCTTTTGAGGCTCTTTTGCCTTTAGGCTGGCCTAAAGAGATGTAGTGTTAAAATAAAACCTTTCAAGTTTCCTTGCCATCAATGGACCACACAATCCATTTGTCACATAAGGAAATTATTTGATGAGCCTCATTAATGATCCCATACCTCTGACATCTCGTATGAGGTAACACTATTCCCAAGCAATCTTGTGGAATCCATGACCATGTGAAGAATTGGGCCAATGAAAATCCCTAAGGAGTTTTTCAAGTTTTTGATAGGAATTCTTGGAATGCACCCAATATGAGGAGTGTTAAACATGGGTGGTCATAAGAACTTTTGAGAAGATTTAGAATTTACCTGCTAATGATAAGGGCTTAGTCACCCAATATTCTAGCTTCTTTGATAATATATCAATAACATATTGCCACAACATGGGCGGAGAGGCATCAAAAATAAAATGGATGCTAAGAAAATTGAATATTTCATCATGTTAGATCTAGGCCCACCCATACTTGGCAGACCACACTAGTGTGGGGAGGTATGATTGCCTATAGTAATGAGTTTTTTTTCCATTGGATGCTTGAGCCAGAGGCAAGGTAGAAGGTGCTGAGACACTGCAAGGCATTACCCACATTGTCCTCTTCTTCAATAAGACTAAGGAAATAATCCTCAACAAAGTGGCCATTTAGTAGTTGCATATCTACTTGAGGGTTTTCTTTATCTAGAGGGAGATAGATTCCTTTATCAAGGCCCTTAGCTTGGGCATTTCTAAGAAAACATCCAAAACCATTAGATGCAAGCACATATAGGGTAGGTGCCAAAGAAAATCCTTGGCGAATAAACCAAAATAGACCAAATTATTTAGAAGTGACTCCATTAATAGAGAGGATGATTGAGGCATATAAAAAAGCATTTGGATGCTTTGAATAAAAATGGGCCCAAAATCTAGGTCTTTAAGCATGGCCAGGATGAAAGGCCACTTAGTATGATCATAAGCTTTTTCAAAGTCAATTTTTATGAACATAGCTTATTGCTTAGATCTTCTAGCCCAATCCATTCCTTCCCAAATAGTAATGATATTGTCTAATATATATATCTACTTATGATGAATCCTATTTGCTGAGGGAAAATGATGTGCGGTAACATATTATGCAATCAAAATGCTAGAGATTTAGTAATGATTTTGTAAGAAACATTTAGGAGGGTGAGTATTCACCAATTATAGATCAACTTAGGATCCCCTTATTTAGGTATGAATTCAATGTTTCCTTTATTTATATTCTTCCCTAGAGAATGCATGTGAAAGGCCTCTTGATAAACATGGTATAAGTCATCATCCATAATATACCAGAGGGTTTTATAGAATTCATAGGGGAAACCATCAATGCCTAGATATTTGACATTTTCTATATGAGCTACTAATGCATGCAGATCATCCATAGTGATGAGCCTATCACAAGCCACCCATTGAGCAAGAGTGAGTTTGTAAGGCACCACTACGAGACACTACTGAAGGACTATGTCATGTTTTATAGAGGATGCTTGAGATCTAAACACTTATTGATAATGGAGGACAAAGGCTTGAATAATCTATGGTGTTTCTGATAGTCTCCTTATAGCATTAGAGATAGCCTAGATTTACTACTTCAAGTTTTTAGCTCAAAGCATTTGAAAGAATTCTTTGGAGGCTTTATCCCCTATCTTGAGCCAGTGGAGTTTGGGTTTGATTTGATCTCCCCAATCAATATCTAGATGTAATGTCACAAAGAAGACACTCTAACATGTAAGATCTCATTGAAGGGATCTTTTCCAGTTCTAAAGCCACACGGTTAAGATCTAAAGAAGTAACAGAGTAAGAGTGTCATCAAATTTTAGTAAGTTGGTGAACATAGATTCTCAAAAAGTGAGAAGTCCTTCTAATGGCATCATCCCACGAAAGAATTCAACTAGAATCTTCAGATGGATGGGGATCTATATTCTAAACTTTATGAATGTTCACCACAATGGGCCCATACTTGAGTAGGGAGGTATTAAGAAAGAATTGTGTTTTATGGACGTTGGATTTCATGAATTACCATGTCACTCTAAACTAAATGGGGGAGTGATAAAAAAAACCCAAAATTTGGAAACACCTAAATTAGATAAGAAAAACTATTATCAAAGGAAAAGTATAATTGGGTAGACATCATTGATCTATTGAGGTGCTTCAAAATCCAAATAGGGCCATCCTTGAGATTGTTCCAGGCATACCACACTCTGTCTGCAAGCCAGTGGGTTAAATTAGGGTCCTAAAATCCATATTTAATGCACATATAATACCATGCCTCCCTTTTTCCAACTACCTAATGCATTGGTAGATGGCCCACTTTGTCTTTAGGAGATGCCACTATATTAAATTCACCACATATGACCCAATGAGCATCGGGGAGATCATTTGCAATCCACCACCATAAATGAGTACATTCAATGGGATAATTTGAGGCATAAATATTAACAAATCAAAATCAATAGTTTTCAATGTTAAAAAGGGTCTAAACTAACCAGTTGGTGAGGTTTACGTCAGATTAAACTAAGTGCAGCTACCACCTGAGAGAAATAAATGTGATCACACATCCGTATTATAATTCATGATTACTATACATAATAATACTATCATGTTAGATAGAGTTATTGACTACCATCAATAAAAAATATGCCACCTTAACTTCTTGTAGACAAAGAATGGCCATTTCAAGAAACTTCCTTTTGAAATCATGCACAATAGACTTGTATTTTGGGTCTGTAAGACCCTAAACATTCCATGAAAAAAATTCATAGATGATGGGTGTCAAGAGACATATCTTTTGAGTCTAGGCATTCTATGACATCATAATTCTTATATAAAAAATGACCACTATTGGCATTTAAAAAATCATTAAGTTGTTTCCTCATAGCAGGATTAACTTGATATTCTCCTTCTTTTGACTCTTTGCACATCTTAGGAAGGATATGAGAGAATTTGGGTGCATCCCATCAAGTAGGAAGTGGTAGAGATGTTGGTTATGAGTTTTTAAAACTAGAATAACTAGGTAGAGAAGCCCTGAGACCCTGAGATAGAACATTGGCTGTAAGAAGGGTGTTAAAAACCCTAGGTTTTTCTATTACTTTTGGGACTTCACACTGAGAAGTATCTTTTTTATTAGGGGCATAATATTGTGGGCCATTATTTGTTGAAAACTTACTTCCTTTATTATTTCCTCTTCTTGATCTCATGATTTTAGTGTGATTGTTCTTATTTCCTACCGTAGTCCAACGATCCTCCACTATATTTTTTCTAGCTTCTAGAGAGGGCTTAGGAGGAGAGAATGAGTGGTTGATCACATTATTATGAGATAATTAAAGGGGACAATCCCAAATTTTATGGTTGGTGGCTTGCTATAAAAAATAGGTGTTGGGCAAGTTGATATATAGGACTCACCAAGAGTGTCTCACATCCCCAACTTGAATTCCAAAAACTCCTTGAGGTCCCAAGAGAGGTCTAATTATATATGGACCCACTTTTGTGGGCTAGTAGATTAGAACCTATTTTTTTCATGAAAATCAACCTGACCTATAGAAGAAACTATTTGGTGAATAAAATGCCAACAGGGCAGCGAAAGACCTAGAAATTCTACCCAAATTAGCAACTTGAGACTAGTGTGCTTGGAAACAACAAAGTCCCGTGTCCAAGGGGACAAAACCATGAGTGAGTTCCTAACATACCATGTGGATGACTTAAGGAGGATACATCCTACATGGGAAGAATTAGTAGAATGGAACAAAAAAAATCCTTTGGTCATATTCTAGATGCTCTCAAGATTTATGCCATGAGTAGCCTAGTGGGCTTGAACCCAGGACCTAAGCATACTTTTAGAGGGAATTCAACCAGTAAAATATCCTATCAAACATAATTGTTCTAGCCATTGACAAGTAGAGTTATATTTTGGAATAGGTAAAATAACATTAGGTGCTAAAAAATTACCTCATGGTATACCTTCAGGGCAAAATTCCTTGGGTGTTTGTAGGGGTCATTGCTTGACATTCTACCATTCTCTTCCACATCTGAAACAACTAGGAGAGAATGAGGAGAAGTCATTAAATATGCTATCCTCATTTGAAGGAAAGAAACCCTAAAAGGCAATAAATTTTAGTCCCATAGGCAACCTAATAAGGGATATGGTAAGCAAATAAGATGGAATAATAGAAAATCGAGGGTCAACTCTATGGTGCACATGGAGGAAACCCTAGTAGAACTCATGCTTCATCCAAATCTCAATACTATATTATCAAGCTAACATTTTAAATTAACTAAGAATTTGTAAAATAAGTAAGGGGAATTCTAAACCTTATTGAAATATACTCAACTTTCCACATTCGAAATACAAAAGTGGGTTAGAATCATTTGGACTATATAAAGCACCAAAAGTCTTATATTTCATATTAACATTTATATAAATTTAGGTATTTTTATTACTTGAATTTAGGTTGATGCAACACTTCCTCTCCATAAAATATAATATAAAAAATATTAAAAACATTTAAAAAAAATGAAGTATGAATGCAAGTAAAATTTTATTCTTGTTTGATGAAAAGCATTCTCAAAAATTTAATATATTAGTGGGCCACTTAGTGGAATGTCCTTGCAAATAGAGTGGGAACACAATGAAATAGGTTGTTTTGAGATGAGTGTGTTGTTATGTGTTCAATAAAGCATGATAAGAAGTAGTTTTTGTTGTTATTTGAGGATGTTGATTGTAAATTGGAAAGTACACACTGCACACTACTTGTATAATAATCATGTAATAATATTTGAAGTAGAATTAAAATCATGAATGTAAAAAAAGTAATATAGATTTTAAAAAGGGTGACAAAATGTTTAACATGAAGTTAAATAATTTGACCAAATTAAAAAGATATTATTGTATATTTTTAATGAATAAAAAGGATATATATATATATATATATATATATATATATATATATATATATATATATATATATATATATATATATATATATATATATATATATATATATATATATATATAGGATTGGTTATTGAGGGTTGATGGGTCCTTTAATTTATATTAAATCATTTAAAATTATAAAAAATTCAAGTATATCAGATATACATCCACAATATGTTAAGAATGGAAATCATTTCTTAGCCAAAAAACATAGTCGATTAACAAGCTTGACAACCTACATACAAATTCATAGTTACATCCATCCACTTGGGAAATAAATATCATAAAAAGACTCATACAAAGAGTGAATATTTACAAAAATATGGACCATGAAAGACCCACACAATGAGGTTAACATTCTAAGACCAAATGAAATAAACTAGGCCTTAAGCCCAATGACTGGAACTCGCTCCATAGGAGGTGTTGACCAAAGTGTCCCCTATGGTTAGTGTCACTAGAGGAGATGAAACAACCTACCAATGTTAATCTCAAGTTGTCCCTTTGTGACCACCCTTTATACCTCTAGCTCCTCTATCACATTCCTCTTTTGATGTTGAGTCCATTTTCCCATAACCCTACCACCCAAGCCAAAAGCCTAGTATGCTAACTCCAAAATAGCCTTCATAGGACCTGAGGGATCCTATAAACATGTGGCAGGGCCCACATCATGGTGACCCAAATCATGCAATTGAAACTTAGGGGGAAATATGGTAATTTTATTACCAAACAACCAAAGCACCAAATTGGTCGTTGAGATCACTTTGGGTGGCCAACAATGATCCAAGGCTGCTGCAAGAGACACCATTAGATATTTTAGAGAAGTCACATCCATAGGTAAGTGTAACCTCCAAGTGAGGCTTGGGTTTCTAATAAACCCCTATATCCACTTATAATTCTCCAGTATCTTCCATGGGTTTCTAATACTGAGAGCGATGATTCCCTTAGTTTTTTATTTAAGAAAGACCAAAGGGCTTGGACCCTCTACAATGAAATATGCAATAGATTAATCCAAACCCATATTGAAGACATGGTGAACTAGATTTACCACTAAACATTGAGAGAGCTCTTTATCACCAACAAAAAAAATTATTTATTGCATGTTAGATGATTATAAAAAAATAAAAATAAAATTAAAAAATTATCTCAATTTTAAGTAAAAAAATAAAAAATAAAAAAATTCAAGGTTCAATATATGTGGCATGTGTTGGTCAAATTCTATAATATTTTTTGTTTAATAAGTTTCAACTGCAAATGAAATTTTTAGTGTAATCATAAAAATTGTAAGTCATATGGGACCTAATTAAAAAAATAATAAAAAATGGAAGGAATGGTATATAGGAAAAAATAAAAAAGGGAACATAAATTAATGTAGGAAGGATGGAAAAAGTGTTAAATAGTACCCAAGACTAACATATCCCAAAATAAAGTGGCACTGTAGGGGTTGCCCAAAAATAGGAGGCATTCAATATTACCAAGAAGATCCCTTGTAGCATTATTGTAATCCCTTCTAAAAGGAACAATAACCAAATCATTTTAACCTATAGATCTCAAGTTTTAACAAAAAAAAAAATCATAATGAAAGATTTGAATGCAATAAATTGATATGTAGAAAAAAATTAGTAATGTCATCTAATATATCCAAATGTTATATTTATTGCAAAGAAGAGGCCTTGCATAAATAGGCAAGGAAAAACAATGATCTAAGCAACCTAACCAATGTGGGATAAATCCACAATAGGAAAAAGATTAAAAAAAAAACTAGAAAACCTAGTAAACATGAGTAACCTATTATAACCCCCCATCAAGTGAATTTAGGGGCTAAAAATAGCCAAAAAAAAAAGTGACATATTGATAGTATGCATCCCGATAATAAGGCCTGATTAGGTACTCATGTACAATATATATCCATGAAATGAAAAAGGAAGATGTCCTAACAAACACCCCCCAAGGACAATTTTTAAAACCCCAAGAATGCCACACAAGTAAAATAAATGAGGTGATGAAAAGGCTTCGTAAAGATGTCAACAACTTATTTCTAAGTCATAATGTACTCCAACTAAAGAACTACATCCTGAATGTGCTTGTGAATGAAGTGCACATGTATGTCAATGTGCTTGTGAATGAAGTGCACATGTATGTCAATGTGATTGGTCTGCTATTACTCAACAAGGTTATGATAAATGTTAATGACACTCTATTTGTCACACCAAATTACAATAGATGAAATATGCATGAAGCCAAACTCTATCAATAACTGATGAAGCTAAATAATCTACTGACTAGTTTGGACTTCTGCCCTATACTTTGCCTCTGTAGATGAAAGTGTAATAGCTTGCTGATTTTTACAAGCCTAGACAAGTGGAGAAGTAATAATGCAAAAAATATACCTAGAATTAGAACACATTTCATCAATATAAACTACCCAAATTGAATCAGTATAGCCAAACAACTGAGTAGAACCTCTAGTGTAGTGTAATCTAAAGTGAGAAGTGCCTTGTAAATATCTCAAAATTTATTTGGCAGACTGCCACAAATTATCATGAGGAACATGTGAAAACCAAGATACAAACCCAAATAAAAATGAAACATTGGGGTTAGTATAGGTCAAATACATGAAACTAAAAAATTCTAGGGTTGAACCATAAAATAAATGGTTAGGCACATTGAGATGGTGAATGTGAGCCTTTAAAAATTGGAAGGTATAAAACTAAAGGGTAGAGTCCAAATAAGTATTTGTGAAGTATACAAGACCAAGATGCTATATAAATCATATTTTAGCATCTACATTCTCCTCCCCCTTTAATATAATAATGTATAAATATGAACTTATTATGTTAAAGGAAATACATTTGTACCTAGGTGTGTATAACGCACCTTGCCTTTGCTTAAGTATACTTTGAGTGTTTTGTTGGTGTATTACCTATAACAAAGAGCAAGTTATAACATAAATCAATACATATAATATTAAATTTGACATAATTTAAATTTTTGAAAATAAAGAGAGCAAGGAAGGAGTACACATGTGTGTTAATGCAACCATACCATATAACCCCTCGGTACTTTTAATTAGTAAAGATCCTTCCTTATGAAGCATTAGAGATGAGATATATTTAAACTAAACCTTAGAGATTAGAATAGGGATACTATAAGGTACTTATTCTCTTAATTTAGTGAAAATATGAGTTATGACATAACCATTGAGACCATTATATCTCAATCAGATGACTCAAGTGACAATGCAATAAAAGCCAATTAAAGTGGTGTAACCCACTCAACCTAAAAATTGGAAGTAGTGTTAAGTAATTGAGGCATTTAATATCGACCAAAACACTAAAGGGGGTAAACTTATGTAGACACAAAAGGCTCACAATGATGTCTCCTGGTGAAAATAGTGTTTATTGGTAAAGTATTAATGCTTCTTTGTAAATAAGTTCGAACAAGTTTAAATATGTATTTTTAATTTTTGGTGAACTTATAGGGAATATGCACCTCTAATGCATCTCAACCTAAAGCTTTTGTCAAAATTTAACCTTTTATATGTAACTATTTATAAAATTTGTCATAACTATGGGAACTCTATCCTAAATTTGTAAAGAATTATGTAATCTGTAGGATTATGACCCAAGTGTATATTTTAATCATGTAATTATAATGGGATTATATAAATTTTGATATTTTTATATGTTTTGAGTTCATGTCTCTATGACATTCCCCCATTGATATGACCCCCAATTTTGAGGTAAGGGAAATATAATTTGGTAGTTACCTTACCTCAAAAGGATAATATTAAAATATAATCTATGTATGATTCATGTAACATATAGGATTAGTATGTCTAAGTAGATATATCAATGAAGCTCATAGTATGTGATCATAACAAACCATAATATGGCCCCCCATTTTGAGGCGAGAAAAATATAATTTGGTGGGTACCTTACCTCAAAAGGATAATATTAAAATACAATCTATGTATACATTATGTAACATATATGATTAGTATGTCTAAGCAGATATATCAATGAAAACCATAGGATGTGATCACAACAAGACATAATATGCATGATTCATGGTAATATTTAGAAATTAATATTACAATCTAAATAAAAAATCAAGCACACACAAGAGCACTCAATGTAACATAAAATATGTGTAAGGAGATTGTAAATAAGGGCCTAGAGGCATATTAAAATATGGAAAATTTTAAGGAATGACTATATAAAATTTTCAAATATAAAACAACATTTAATAACATGAGGAAAAAATCAAGGAAATGTTAGAAAATCAAGATAATAACAAGAAATTAGAAAAAACACTCAAAGAAGTGATAATGTGAATAAATGAAGTATAAGCAACCAACATAACCATAACATACTAGTCCCTACATGTATGTGTTAGAAAAAATGTCATGTAATCATTACATATCAATTACACTATTACATGCATGTGTAAAAATTAATATATAAATTATCACGGGTCTTATGTATGCCTATATGACACTCAATTACATGTGAAACCTATGTGTATAGAAATGATATGTTATATACTAACATAAAGTAAACAACATAGATGCAAAGGAGCTAGTAAACATGCGAATGCCAAATATTTTTATATTTTATTGAATATTTGGAAAGGAAAAAGGTCTAAGTTATTATCACATGTAAGGGATGCTCATAGGTATATCCAAAATTGAAATATGTCACATCAAACTAGTGATTCTTCTAAGAGTATGTGTAGGTGTCATATCTAGAAATGTAGAATCTTTGGTACTCTAAGTATTTCTCATAGGACTCTATGGTTGTGAAGAGGTAATAGAAGGATTAGGGGTTTATGGAACAAATTATTTAGTTATATATGGTTTCCTAGGTGAAGTTATAACTTGAAAATATTTATTTTCTCTCAACAAGTGGGTGGACCATGTAGGTGTAGATGAGGATTCCATGAAATCCACTATGTATCTCTAGTACAATTGTCTATCAAGTATGGGCCACCTAAGAAAGGGGATTGCCTATTTATTATCCTTTCATGGATGATTAACCTTATTAGATTATATAGATAGATATCTAGTAATAAACTTCTCTTGTTCAAGTGGAAGTTCATATGGAATTCTAAAAATTATGACTACCATGTTGGTATAAATGTATTTAATAAACCCATGCATTATGGAAGGTAATAAGTAGAGTTTATGTATCCAAGGTATTCCCAATAATATATCAAAGACTCAATTGTATTGTATAACTAAAAAGGTAGTAACCATAGGTGCAAGACAAACTTATAAAGATAAATCAATCTCACCAATAACATGTTATGTGGTCCCATAAAATTCTCTAACCATTTTGATTGAAGGGTATAAATCATCACATGTATAGCCCAAATTCATAAGTAATATCTTGGTACATACATTCTCACTAGCACCATTATCAATCATAACACTATGTATAGGTTGATGATCAAGGTATGATTGAATGAATAATGAATGAATATTTGAGTCATCATCCACAATTTTACTTTCATCAAATGACGTAGAGGGTCTTTAAACCATAAGAGTTTTATTTGTGTCTAATTACCAATAATACTATCTAATGGGTTCCCATAATTTCATGGGCGTGGATGTGAATTTTATGCCATTTTCACTTTTGGATCTTTTTTAGAATGATATTTCAAGTAGTTGTTAAATATCTTCTATTTTTTATGGTCATTAGGTTGTGAATCTGCATCCTTTAGAGGATCATAAAAGGTAATATGTTTGTTATCAATAAGGTCTTGTATCTTATGTTTCAAGGTATAACATCTATTTTTAGAATACCCAGGGCCTTGATGATATTCAAAATATATATTAGCATCATATGCTTTTGGTAGAGGTCATCTCATATCAACTTATATGGGATGAGGGAGAGATATGAGATGACACTCCATAAGCTTATCCATTAACCCTTGGTCATATATAAATTAAGCACATGGTCACATCCAACCCAAAATTATTTAAATCTTACTCCCTGGTAACACTATAACATGAGGTACCAACACTAGCAACGATAAAATGTGCTATAATCCTTGTATTTTATGATATTTATTATATGTATGGGATGTATTTACACCAATAAATACCTATAACACTTATTTAACATAGATCACATATTATTTAAAATACACTATAATTGATATCGATTATATATTTATATATTTGGATAATGATATAAATACAAGAAATTGAGATGTCTGCTTGATTGTATATACCCATAAAAATATAAGAATTACATATTTATAAATTTAAATATATACACCCAAATTAAACTATAATAATTATATAATGCATAATTTACTTGATTATCTGTTTTGAAAAAATTATCTTTCACTAAGTTTACTTGATTATGACTACATAGGATAAAAAGAATAAATACATAGATTTTTTCAAGAATAAATACATAGAAATTTGATAGAAATGTACTTGATTATTATTACATATGATTACATATAATAAATATATATTAATAAAAAAACTAGAGATAATCAAGTAAATTACCCCATGGATCTACATGTTATTAATTGCATGTGGTTTGAGTAACAACACTTTTAGCTTTGCTTGTCTTCCTCCTCAATTCACTAAGTTGATATGCAGAGTTTTATATATCATATAATATCCTTATAATGTCATTATATATCCATTTCAATATCTTTGATATATGTATATCCTTATTCAGTATATATACATATCAGTTTTATTTTTATATAATTTAACTCATAAAATATTTATAAATAATATATGTGAATGTTATAAATGTGGAATATTAATATGTAAATATGAAATACGATATGAGTACATATGATCTATCAAAACAACTAATTTTAATATCTCCACAAGGGGCATGACTTTGACCTATATATAGGCACTATATAGGCAAAAAGTTTTTCCATGGATAACCAATTGAATTTAATGAGTGAATAAATTTGGTATTTATAACTATATTACGTATTATTATCTATAACTTATATTTATAACTTATGATGCACATGAATTATGTAAGATTAATTCAATGTATCACATTGATATTTAGAGTAAACTTATGAAAATGATTATACTCTGATTATATGTAGTTGTTATAAAGTCTCCTAAGAACATAATAAGATGCATAAATGAAGGATTATGTTCACATGAGATGTAACTTGGTTTATGAATTATTTGACCTATAAATTATATGACTGGCTATTTATAATTGAGTAATGTGTACATAAAAATAAGAGACTTTGATATTTTTTTAATCCTAGAATATATTGCATTTGTATTTACTTGGGAAAAGTAGAATATGCAATCTAAATATAGATTTTACCCAGTTGGTATGAATAGTACTTATTATGATTATTATTATTTATGTGATAAATAATATGGTGGAAATTCATCATACATTTGACAGACTAAATGTATGCATTTTGATTATTCTTGTGTTTAACATAATTTATGTCTACTATTAAGAAGTAATCTATATGAATTTGTTGGTTATATTCATGTTAACCAAATCTCATATTGTTGGTACTAATAAATTAGTGAGATAGACTTCAATAGATTATTAGTATCACTAATGTTAGATGAAGGTAATCTGATCAAGTGGTATGTATGGAATTGACTGATAGTAGAGATCAATAACTATTAAAAACTTTGGAAAAGGTAATGTTAGTTAGACATTACTATTTTATGTGTATAATTTACATATTTGTGTGATATCATGTTAGAATGGATTTCATTATGGTACACTTTATGTTATTAGAAATTATACAACACATCGGTACTAGCATATTTCTTTGTATTGTCACACTATCACTATCTACTCATCCATAAAGGGATAGCCATTCCTTGATGAGGGATTGTGTATGGGATCAATGTCCTGTAGTTAGTGTAAAAAAGTACTCAGATGATTCTCTTTCTCCACATAATATTATTTATTTGGAGATGACACTTGAGATTGCCATAGATACTGAAGTTTATGGAACTCATGCTCCATGAAGCTTTGTATCTTGTATTTTGTATTTTGTATTGTAATTATTATTATTAAAATATTATACCTGATGAGATGTAATTATTTACTCATTGTACATTGACAATAATGGTTGTATGTTTGTACTAGCCATGGCTAGACACCTTTAATTACTTTTTATATTCAGTTATAATGTGTTTCATATGATGATAGTAATCAGTGATGGATAGATTTCACATGATTATTTTATAATTAACATACTTAGAGTTTTTTATTTGGATCACTAATTATATTTTTGTGGTAAAATTTAATAAAATAATATATTGATTAATTTTTTTAAAAAAATCATGTTATTTTAAGTAGATCCTAGTGGAGATGTTACATGTGTTATTAGAGATGTGGCTTAAAATCTAGGACCTAATGAGTTCACTAATATTTTTGTGTCTTTTTGTTTATCATAAAAGAGAATGGTGAAAGATAGAGTATCTAGAGAGGGTCCTTCAAATGTCAATGATAATAACCCTCATTTTTATCCTAATCAATTTGTCGTGAAGCAAACAAAAAAGTTAGATTAGATTATCGTATCCATGAACAAAACTAGGGATCAAATTTCATCCCTAAAGAAGGAAGTTCATAGCCATGAAGAGGAAGAATACCAAGATGTACCTGAAGAGCATCCCACTGAACAATGAATCCTTCAACATGTGAGAGCTCAAGTAACTATAAAATTATTTAGAGATATGAAAAAGGTGAATCCAACTAATTTTGAATGAATCATTTTGGGTGATGGAGATGAAGTATGATTGATTGAGATGGATAAGTATTTCAATATTCAAAACTACTCCAAGGTCACTAAAGTAGTTTGGATAGATTAATAGTTGGTTGGTGAAGTAACTACATGGTGGGTCAATAAGAAGTTGGAAATGAATCTTAACTCGACCACCACTACATGGGAATATTTTGTGATATTATTTAGACTACAATTACTTCCACAGTTGTACTTTAACTAGAAGCTTATAGATTTTCAAAATATAAAGCAAGGAGACTTATCAGTGAATAAGTACTAGGAATAATTCACCAAAATTAAGAAGTATGTACCTCACTACTAGGTAGATGAGAGATTCAAAATTTTAAAGTTTATCATGGGATTGAAACCTTATATTGGTGGAGAGGTGGATGTCCATGGGCCATCTACCATGGAATAAGACTTCAAGAAGGTAGCCAAGGAGGAATATAAGTTGAAATCTCTTACTCAAGCCAGGGACAAGTTTAAAATAATTTAGAAGTTATAAACTAATATTAAAAAATAATAACTAGAAGTAGAGGAGTGGAGACTCCACGAGTCAATTCAAAAATTAAAATGCTAGATTAAATAATGGTTCTGGCAACAAGAAATCGAGCAATGGTTTCAAAGGTAGTTTCAAGGGAAACCAACACAATGAAAGGGACCATCTAGAGGTTACTTCATTTGTGGAGGTGACCATTATGCTCAGGAGTGTACCTAAGATAAGTTAAATAACAAAGATTGTACTCCTCATTAGGAAAATTTTTAGCAACATATTCATGTCATAGTTGATAATTGACAAGTCAAATTTCAAGCTTCACCCATAGAACTGTCAGATATTTTTTTTGAACATACAATTTATATTTTGATAGATAAAATGGATAAAAAGTGTTTTTTAGATCCTAAAATACTTATAAAATTATCTATAAGAGCTATATTAATGGAAAATGCGTGTTTGGTTTAATATGTGAATGATTTAAAAGTCAAAGTTGACAAGTGTTTAATTGAAGCAGAGATTGGGTTGCCTAAATTTACAACATTAGTAGATATTTATGTATCACTATTAGGGTTATATGATGTGATCCTAGGGGTCAACTGGCTTGCAAAGCATAAAGCCAAGGTTGACTACTATCTGAAGAAGGTTAAGTGTTTGGATAATTTTAGGAATCAGACATAAATTTAAGATGAGAATAGAGAGTTGAGGCTTAGGCAAATTTATTTAATGCACCTTAAAAAGTCCCAAGGAAAAGGGTTCCAAGTATTTATTGTCAAGATAAATGAAATGGAAGAATCTAAGGAACCATCCCTTGAAGATTATCCATTCTTTAAGAATTTTTATTATGTGTTTCCATAAATTTTTTTAGGATTGCCTCCTAAATGAGAGTTTGATTTCTCTATAAATATCATACATGGATCATAACTTCAGTCTAAGGCACCATACAAGATGAAAACCATTGAATTAGTTGAATTGAAGGCTCAACTTCAATAATTATTGGCAAAAAAATTGGTCAGGCCAAGTGTGTCACCATAGGGTGGACCAGCTATCTTTGTTACTAAGGATGGTACCCTTCAACTTTACATAGACTATAGAATTTTGAATAAATTAACTATCAAAAATAGGTATGTGATACCTCTTATAGATGATCTCATAGATCATATATGAGGATCAACAATATTTTATAATATTGACCTTAGATAAGGATATAATTAGTTGAGGATAAGGGATGAGGATATTCATAAGATAATGCTTAAAACTCGTTATGGACATTGTAAGTTCACAACATTACCATTTAGGTTGACAAATTCTCTAGCATCATTAATGAATCTTATGAATAATGTGTTCAAATATTATTTACATCACTTGTTTTTGTCTTTCTTGGTGACATTATTATATACTCTAATAATGAAGATAAGCATTTTTGACATCTGGAACTAGTTATGAAATGGTTGCAGAAGAATAATTTATATGGAAAGTTGTCTTAGTGAATATTTTTTGAGGAGAGAGTTTAGTATTTAGAACATATTATCTCTACAAATGGTATTTCAGTAGACCCAAAAAAGATAAGAGCCATTATGGAATGGATGGTGCCAAAAAATGTGCATGAGGTAAAGAGTTTCATAGGATTAATAGGTTATTATAGGAAGTTCATTCTAAATTTTTCTAAGATAGCTAATCCAATTACCTTTCTAAAATTTAAAAACCAAATTTTATTTGGTTAGATAAGTGTGAAGTAGCTTTTTAGGAATTAAAAAATAGGCTTACTTTAGTACTAGTGTTAAGAGTTTCTAACCCCAATGGTCAATTTTTGGTGATTACAGATGCATCTAGGAATGGACTTGGAGGAGTATTTATTCAAGATGGTGTAGTGGTAACCTATAAATCAAAGAATTTGAAGGCTTATGAGGTAAAATATTCCCCTCATGACATATAATTTGTAGCAATTGTGCATGCTTTGTAAGTTTGGAGGTGTTACTTGTTGGAAAAACTGTTTGAGTTCAATATTGACAACTTAGGATTTAAGTACATCTTCACCCAACAGAATCTAAATGCTCATTAGAGATAATACCTAGAGTTATTTTTTTATTATGATTTTTCTATCAACTATATCAAAGAAAAGGAAAATTGAGTAGCTGATGCCCTAAGTCATAGGAGGTACATAGCATTCATGGCTACTATCAAGATTAATTTCATGGATCAAATGATTAAATTCTCACTAGAAGATGAATTCTATGATCAGGTCAAGAAAACATTGTCTGAGAATGCTCAAATTACTAGGTATAAGGGATTCATATTATATAATGATTGTCTTTTATGATATAATAGAAGGATGTATGTGTTAAATTAATAAAATATGAGGAGCACAGTGCTAAAAAAATTGGACAATGACCCCATATTAAGGACATCTAAGAGTAACTAAGCTTATGGTAGAGCTTATACTACTTTATTTTTGGAAGAGAATCAATAAATATGTAGTAGAATTTATGTCACATTGTATGGAATGTCAGTGAGTGAAAGTTGAACATGTGCATCCTGTCCACATGACATAATGGAATGGAAGAGGTAGGTGATCAATATGGACTTTTTCTAAGATTTATCATTATCATGGAACATTCATGACATGATCTTAGTTTTATTTGATAAGCTAAACAAGGTAACTCATTTTATACTAGGTAATTTGATAGATGGTGCATCCACTCTAACAAAGAGGTTTATAAAGGAACTGTATCAATTGCATGGATTTCTAGAGAAGATCATTTCAGATCACGATCAAAATATGACTTATATATTTCAAGTAAATTTAAATTTAGATTTTAGTATGCAATAAAACTTTATCACTACATATCACCCATAGACTAATGGTCAAACTAAGTGAGTTAATCGGGTGTTATAGGATCTTCTTCATATGTATTTTATGGATCATAAATACAAGTGGGAAGACTATATTCCATTGGTTGAGTTTGTATATAATAAATCATACCAATTAGTTTTAAATATGGTACCATTTAAATAAATATATGGAAGAAGGTGTATGACACTAATCAGTTGGGATAGATTTGAAGACAAGGTAGTCTTTAGACCTGAAATGCTTTCAGAAATGGAAGATCAAGTTAGATCAATCAGGTAGATATTGGCTAGGGCCAATGATAGGTAAAATAGTTATATTGATCTGAAGAGAACAAATAGATATTTTTAAATAGGTGATAAAGTGTTCTTACGGGTTAAGTTTTAGAAGATCTCAATTAAATTTGGGAAGTCAGTGAAATTATCATCGAGATACATGGGACCCTTTAAGGTGTTAGAAGTGGTCAATAATTTAGGGTATTGGATTATATTGACACCATACCTTGATCTATTAATTAATTTTTTCCATTTTTCTTATCTTAAAGAATATATAGCTAATCCTTCACATGTGTTGGATTTGAATGCTTTGTAGGTTCTGGACCCCATGGTGGTCATAGTTGAACCAATCAGAGTAATTGATACTTAAAAATTTCATCAGATAGGGTGGCATAGATGGAGGTGTTGGAGGATGATAAAGGAATGGATAGAACCCTGACACACACCATGTTAATGGCACTCATTATATACATAGTTGAATGGTTAATGTTAGTGTATTTTTGATGATGTTTGCATTTAGATAATTGTTTATGCATGATTAATTATGTGTTAACTCAATTTATTGCTTATGTAGAATAATTCATGTGTGATTTAATTATGGATATTATACGTAGGTTTAAATGTATAATATTGCATTATGATTTCATTATGCTTGTTAATGTTTTTTGAGAATGTAAATTTGTATAAATAGTATCTGGGTACTATCAATTATAGACTAACCCTCATGTCTTTAAAATTTTAACTAGTTATCTTTATGATATTCGGGAATATCATATGTCTTAAATGCCTTAATATATTGATGAGAAAAGGACATAGATAACCTATATAACATGGTAATAACAACAATTATGTCATTATAATTTAGATTTGAATAATAACATGTGTTTACCATTTTTTATTAAACTAATATTAGTGACTTTTAATTAGTCATGTTAATATTAAGTTATTTTATTTTTACTAAGTGATTATTTATTATATTTTCATATTAATATTAATTAATTAGAAAATAAAAATTAAAAAAACACAAAAAAGAAGTATTGTACTTTAAAGGAGGGAGAATTAGAATAAAATAGTGATAAAGAAAAGAATGGATTTTTTTATAGAAAAATAGAAAAAGAAAAAAGAAAAAAAAAGTAGGATATTCATAAAAAGGAAAGAACATTATTGATGGAAGGGCATAGACAATAAGAGGAGAGAAGGGGAACAAATGATATAAAAATAAGAGAGAAGAGACAGTGCAAGTGGAGAGCTTTTGCTTACATAAGGAGTAGTGGAAAATAGGCAAATCAGAGGAAAAAATGCACAACATGTAGTGGAGAAAGAAGAGCCGAGTGAGGGAAGGAGATTCATTCAGAAGTATGATTCCAAGAAGGAGCTTGTATGAGGTAGGTGAACTATGTATTTAGTTCATAATCTACTATGTATTTATTTATCTCTACCATGTATATTATTTATAATCTATGTATTTATATGCTAAAGGATGATGCATCTTATAAACTGTGCATCTATTTTATACATAGTAGATACCTTGTAACCTCTTTGAAATGATATATAAACTTTATATACTATGTATTTATTTTTTATCTGCTATGTTGTATGAGGTAGGTGAGCTATACACACACACACACACAAGCATCTAAAAGTCAACAAAGTGCATATATACATACAATGATTTATTTATACAGTGATATAAAAATAATTAATAGGAACAATATAACATGTGGTAGTAACACTAGTAGTGATAAAATGTTCTATAATCCTTGTATTTTATGATATCAATTACATGTATGGGAAGTATTTACACTAGTAAATACCTATAACACTTATTTAATATACATCACGTATTACTTAAGATACACTATAATTGATATTGATTATATATTTATACATTTGGATAGTGATATAAATCTAAAAAATTGAGATGTCTTCTCGATTGTATAGTCTCATAAATTTATAATGATTATATATTTATACATTTAAATATATATACCTAGATTACACTATACCAATGCTATAATGCATAGTTTACTTGATTATCTGTTACAAAAAATTATCTTTCGCTAAGCTTACTTGATTATGATTGCATAGGATAAAAAGAATAAATATAAAGAAATTTGACATAATAAATACATAGAAATCTTCTTGATTGTGATTACATAGAATAAATCACTATTAAGTAGAATCACTAGAGATAATCAAGTAAACTACCCCATGGATCTATACATTATTTATTACATGTGTTTTGAATAACAATGCTCATATCTTTATTTGTCTTCCTCCTCAATTCAGTAAGTCAACATTAAGAGTTTTATATATCCTATAATATCCTTATAATGTGGTATCATTATTTGTTGGTTATATTTTATCAATTAATATATATCCATTTCAATAGCTATGATATATGTATATCCTTATTCACTATATATACATATTAGTTTTATTTTAATATAATTTAACTCATGAAATATTTATAATTATTATACATGAATGTTATAAAATCATTTTTATATATTTGTTATATATTATATGGAATATTAATATATAAATATGAAATATGACATGATTACAGATGATCTCTAAATAAAGAGAATTTTAATATCCCCACAAAGAGGCACAAATTTGGCCTATATATAGGCACAAATTTGGCCTATATATAGGCACTATATAGGCATAGGGTTTTCCTATGGATAACCAACTGAATTTAACGAGTGAATAGATTCGGTATTTATAACTATATTACGTATTATTATTTGTAACTTATATTTATAACTTATGGTGCACATGAATTATGTAAGATTAAATTATTGTATCACATTGATATTCATAGTAAACTTATGAAAATGATTATGCTTTGATTATATGTAAAGTTTTATGTGGTTGTTATACAGTATCCTAAAAACACAACAAAACACATAGATGAAATATTATGTTCACACGAGATATAACTTGGTTTATGAGTTATTTGACCTAGAAATTATATGAATCACTATTTATAATTAAGTAATGTGTATATAAAAATAAGAGACTTTGATATTTTTTTTATCCTAGAATGTACTGCAATTGTATTTACTTACATAAAGTAGAATATACAATCTAAATATAAATTATTTCTGGTTGGTATGAATAGTACTTATGATTATTATTATTTATGTGATAAATAATATGATGGAGATTCATTCATACGTTTGATAGAATAAATGTATGCATTTTGATTATTTTTGTGTTTAGGATGTTTTATGCTTGCTAGGAGGAAGTAATATATAAGAATCTATTGGTTATATTCATGTCAATCAAATCTTGTATTACTGGTACTAAGTAATGAGATAAAATTCATTAACTTATTAGTATCACCAATGCCATATGAATGTAATCTGATTGAGTGATGTGTATGAAATTGATTGATCCTAGAGAACAATAATTATTGAAAACTTTGGCCAAAGTAATGTTAGTTAGACATTGTCATTTCATATGTATGATTTACATGTTTGTGCAATATCATGTTAGAATATATTTATTTATGGTACACTTCATATTATTAGAAATCATACAACACATGGACACTATCTTGTCTCTCTGGATTTCCACACTATCATTATCTACTCATCCATGAAGGGATGACCATTACTTAAAGAGGGATTGTGTGGGGGATCTATGGTCCATGGATGGTGTGGAAAAGTACTCAGATGATGCTCTCTTTTCCTACTTATTTGGAGACAATACTTGAGATTTCCTTAAATAATAGAGTTTTAGGAACTCATGCTCTGTGTAGCCTTGTATCTTGTATTTTATATTGTAATTATTATTATTGAAATATTATCCCTGATGAGATGTAGTTATTTATTCATTGTACATTAACAACAATGTTTGTATGTTTGTGCCAACCATGGATGTACATCTATAATTACTTTCTATATTTAGTTATGATGTGTTTCATATGTTGATAGTGATCTGTGATGGATAGATGTCACATGATTATTTTATAGTCAATATAATTAGAGTGTTTTATTTAGATCACTAATTAGATTCTCATAGTTAAATCTAATGAAAGAATACATTGATTAGATTTAAATAAAAAATTATGTTATTCTAAGTAGATCCTAGTAGGGATGTTATAAGTAAAGCACCATTTGGATTCTTCCTAAAAATAGAGTGGAAAAATACCATTAAGAATTTCCTTCCTAAAAATAGAATTTGATGGAATTGATCTTCCTAGAAATAGGGGTTAGACTCCTTGATTTTTTGCTTCAGGGGTCACACCCCCGAACCCCCACAAAGGGGGCTCAATAAAATTCCACTTCCCCCCTCGACCCCATTGAGATAATAATGGGGGGGGGGGGATGTTGCACCCCCCACACCACCATGTCAATGAGTGGGATATAAACCATGCCGCAAAGGGATCCATCATTTAAATTTTTTGTCACATATCTAACATCACTTAGTATTACTAAGCATTTTCTTCTTCCAAGAAAGTTCCAAGTCTATACCAAAATTCTTGTCCCCACCCATGTCGATGATCCTTCTTATTAGGATCCTTCAAAATACTCATATGGAAAATTAAAAAAATATGCTTAGAGATATTTTCTAGTCAAATGCTATGCAATATACATGATTCTAGACAGTTGCTTTGGATATTTTTTTCACTTCCTTATTACAAAGGATGAATGAGCATTATTGACATCTATAGAGAAATCACTATTCTCTATGCTAAGTTGATTGTTAGAGTAATTTAGGGAAATGATGCTTGGAAAATTATCCCAAGGTATTACATTGTTGTAGGAGTTCCATATGGTAAGAATTGTTGAAAAATGTATTACATACCATTTCAATTACTTTTGTGCCTATCAAGATAGAAGGGTCCTTTGTGGCTAAGAACATTTGGATTTTTTTTGAAATAGTGAAAAACTTTTTAAAATGGGTTAGACATGGATTTTTTATTAATATAACTTTTAACAACCACAACCTATGGTGGTCCTGTATCATGACTAATTCCAACCTCTCTCTGGTAGATATGCCATACAAAAAACACATTTGACTTTTCAAAAAATTAATTTGAACTATTCAACATTTTATTTTCTCTCATGATTGGATC
Organism: Torreya grandis; assembly: GCA_037957365.1. Taxonomy (NCBI): domain Eukaryota; kingdom Viridiplantae; phylum Streptophyta; class Pinopsida; order Cupressales; family Taxaceae; genus Torreya; species Torreya grandis. Next base: position 362,321 of record JARHVA010007765.1, read on the forward strand.
TTATGGCACATGCTAAAAGGAAACTATAATAGATTAATAAATCTGACTTACCTTCCATTTTTATTAATGAAGATTTGATGCCCAATGTCATGATTCATAATATGGGTTTGTAAACTTTGTGTGCTTGGTAGAAGGATTGGCTATGGAATTGCTATACCACCTTCATATATTAATCTCCTTGTCCCCTTTATTAGATCATGAGTCTATTATCTCATGTGTTTGGTAAGCTTAAAAGGAGATGGAATCCAAAGTCTTCTCTTAGAACATGGATTATAAGATTGAATAATATGTGGAATGTCAAGATTGATCCCAAAATTGATCATTTTTTTTTTGTGTCTAAATTATCAAGGTCTTCATCTTGGAGAACATCTCAATCACATTAGGATTCCTAGTCTGAACTGTCCAAACTACTCCAAAATGGAAACCTTTAAACACCTCTTTTGTATAAGTACAAGATTTTAGAAATCCTTAGAATGGATTCATAACTTATTCTAGCCTTACCACCGAAAGTTGATTAATTGGTGCATGAATGTTTTGGGGACCAAACTTATCGACCTTCATAGATTGTTTTTCTATGGAATTTCTTTAGATTTTATTACTCTATTTCAACTATAGATGTCTATAGTTTTAAGGATATTTAATAATGAAGATATTTCTATGAATTTTTATATTAATGATAAATTGGTCTTCATTTTTTCATCTTTTTTACAAATTCAAGCACTAGTCGATAAAGTGGCACCTGAGTATTAGAATTTTCAAGAGCTTTTCAATCACTTGGGGAGTGCTCCCTATACAATGAGTTGTATTCCACCTAACCAAATCTTACATGTCACTCCTTCATGAACACCTATAATTTTGAAGATTCACTCATGAAATTGTAATTTCTTCTCATGTACTTTTCCTTAGTGGAGGGATGGGGTTCATTATCATGTGTAAAAAATGTTATTGGCTTGTCTTGGTGTAATTATATTATGTAGGGTTATGAACTAGTAGGGACTTATGTTGTATTTACTCATGGTTGGGGTATTAAAATTTCTTTGGATCCTCTCAATGTCACATACAATGGATGGGTGGCACCTTAGCCTCCTTCAATAGAGCCCTCTTCTTAGATTTTTTAGTCCCAAGGATGATCAAACTCTAGCTGTTGGAATATGTGGCCTAGCCATTTTTACTCTAGCCTACATGTATAAAAGATAAAATCCACCTACTTCATTTATGCATGTAAGATCTTGATGGCTATGTAATTCCCATAGATATCTAATTATACATTAAATCTCCATCTACTTTAGCTAATTCTATCCATCTTCATTAATGGATTTATTTTTTATGGTTGAACTTCTAGAGTAAACCATTAAATATAGAGACTTCCATTAACTACTATAAAATTAGGTCACATGTATTGTAGTTGTAATAAATAAGGAAGAGTAGTGAAGCTCTGTGAAAAAATCCATTGAAGCCTACAATGTTGTTTGGTGCAACTGAGTGTTAAAAATCTTGAAAAATCTATTTAAATTTTATTATTCTATTTTGTTTATATATTATATTTACCTTGAATGTTTTTAATGATGATGTTGTTTGTTCCTATTTTTTTCTATAGAAAACCAAACATAGATCTGCACCCCTCATTCTTACAATCTGGTATCAGAGCCTGATGATCCTTTGATCCTTTTAAGAGTAGCAAGGGTCCAAAGGAGAGCCATGCATACCATTCAAGTCGTCTAACTCCAAGCACCTTCAACTAGAATGTAGAAACATGAGTTTATTAATTTTGAACTCAAAATTAAAGTCAAAATATTATACATTCAACAAAGTATGGGGTGACTTGCATCCATGGGGAGTCTATCCAAGATAAGGATATTCTTGTTCTATTCATATAAACCATAATAGTGTCAAAGGAACTACCACTATCTTTCAAATACCTCTTGACTAATTTTAACCCCTAAGGTCAAAATATCAACCCCTATAGGCAAAAAAATTATTTTCATTTTTTGATAACCTTGTACATATATTTTTCATGTAATATGAGGTATTAAATATCCTTTTTAAAATGTTGTTTGTAAAGATTAATGTTTATTTAAAGAAATTAAGGTAAGGTTCTTTCTTGGTCTTATAGTGGCCTAGGCATATCATAGAGTGATGAGACTTGTCTGATAGGTTTCATGGGTCCTTAGGTGTATCTTCAAGTCTTTGCATGCCTTAACCAACTTAAATAAACATTTTATGATGATTTGGAGAAGTTAAGGTTCTTTTGTGAACTTTAAGGTAATGTTTTATGAGGAAGAAGGTGATTTTTATAACTTTCATGTATGCCAAATCCCACCAAGGTGATTTATCTATATATGAAACTTATATAATATTATAAAATAGTTTTCAATGTATATATGACAGTCAAAAGTCAATAAGAAGTCATAATCTTGCATTTCAACACCAAAAAGTGGAGTTTTGTCACTTATATGACTTCTTGAACTCACTTTTTGGTGAAAAAAGTTTATTAGTGTCCTTTTAGCTTGTACAAGTTAGAATAATTTATGTAAGGAAGTTTCATGTCTCAAAGTTGCAATGAACTCTCTCTCTCCTCCATCACTTCCTTCACAAACTCATGAAGGCCATTTTCAAGTGAATGTTATAGGTTGTACAGGTGGAGTTGGAGTATAAGATTTTGACCAGAGTTGTTGATCCATATGGACTCTCAAGTAATGGAATTTTTTGTTTTATTAAGCTCATTATATTAATGAAAAATTTCTAAGGAGTTAAGGTGATTTTTTGAGGTACAAAACCATGAAAAGGTCAGTTTTGGGTCTCCGAGGAGAAATAATGAACTCATTGAAGAATGGGAGAAGCTTTTAATGATACTAAAAATTATTTAAGTCACTCTCATAACATTATAAAACCCTTTATTATCACTTATGGCCTTAATTTCGTAATATAACTCCATTGTACATATTCTGCAAATTTGACTGTATTGGTCTTTATTTGTTCCAGGATTTACAACATTTGAAGCAGTGAAATGAAGGTATTTATTAATGTTTCCATTCTCATTAATTTAAATATATGTTCATTAATGGCTCTAATATTCATTCCGACATCAAATTCTTCAATGGCATTCATGTTCACTATGAAGACTATATTATGAGGTTATAGGTACAACAATAGTTTGAAAGGTATAACTATACATTTCCATATGTATATGAAAGGTTCATAGTGTAATTTTTATTATAATAAGCATAACATCACCTTTAATTTAAATAAAATCCCTCTAGCATGACTGAGTTCATTCACACTAGCTCTAAACAACAAATAATGGTCTTATGTTGAGGACTGTGTTCTACCCCTACTTATACAGAGTTGATTTAAAAGGTACAAATATGTTTTGATAGCATGATTTGAAGGTAAAAACCTATTGGATTATGTTGTATTAAAAATATAAAGGTCTCCTCGAAGCCAATATGAACAAGATATATAAGTTGAAGAGGCCTAACATGACCAAATGGTATACCTATAGGTCAACAGACTTATAGGGCCCTTTTCACTTGAGATAAGATGAGTTTTACTTAAATAAATGAGGTTAAATTGACTTGGAATGAGTGAAAATTGAGAGTATATATTTTAAAAGTGTGTGTAAGAAATGGTAGACAATTATGCCATTCAAAACCTACTATTGATCCTCTAACCAGACCTACAGACCTATTGGAGATAGTTAGGTTTTCAAGAAAGAGGGTATTAACAAGTATAATGAAAACTAAAATGAATGAGAAGGAACCTTCATGAAGTTAAAATTCCATCAAAGTCTTGGTGTCCTAATTGAGATGTCAAGTTAACATTCTAATGTTTAAATAATTCTCTAAATCTTCACCTATAGCCAAGAGACTCTTGGCATACACAGTCAAGATTTCATGAGTAACTTAGCTATTTTACAAACTTAAATAAGATAATGTAAGGTTTTATGATTGAGTCTGAGTGGATAAATAAGTTCTTGAAGAAACTAAATAATAATGAGACTTAAAGAAGAATGTTAGAGAGAAAATGACATGGCAAGATTCACTCTAACCTTGTAGACATAGTCTATATACATCTACAAGTTACAAGGTGAGTAGGTTGGTTTCAAGGTTTGAGTGAAGGCATAGTACGCATTAAGATTATTGGAGTCTAGTTCAAGTGAATGGCCAAATTAGTGAAAACATATGAGGTCAAATAACTCAAAAGGAGATCATGAAAATATGACCAAGAAGGAATCACTTGAACCCTACATATACAATCATGAAATATACAAGCTAGATTAGTGATCTAACTCAATGAAAAAATTAGAATAAAATAGTGTCATAAAGTTTGAAGTGAAATTATTAGGTGGTTGTGGAGCCATCTATAATCTAAGCACGGTCTTGAAGATCTTAAGTAAAAAATATGACTAATGGCAATGTTCTTTCTAAGTCTAGTAAGCTTGAATCAACACACAGACTTGTGTGTTTTGTGAGGAAATAATTATTGATGTAAGGTGAAATGGGGATATAAAATACTTTAAGAGATGTTGATAACATCATTATACACTCTATGAAGTTATAAACACCTTCTACAGAGAGGAAAAGAGGTAAACATAGTAACATCAATCAAATATGATTTCAAGAGGCTTGATGAAGAAGGATGGTGAGAATACCATTTTAAAATGTCTTGGTGAGTGTTTAATACATATTTTAGGTGTTTAAAATCAAAACCAAACATCAAAATATACTTTTAGATCCATCTTCTCTTCTAGACTTCACTAACATAGTCTTTCCCCTTGAGAGAGTCTCAAAACTTGCTTAGATATTTCATGAAAAGGTGCATGGTAGAAATAAGATATTGGAGGTATTAGATAGGATTGTAAACTTCCATATTTGGGCATTGGTTCTAAATTTAGTGGTCTATACTATATGAATCATTGCTAAGACCCTAGATCACTCACGAGCCACCAATAACATGTCCTAGTGACCTAATGTAATAAACATGCTTTCCAATGCAATAAAATGGATTGATTAGATATTAAAATTAATTTAATGACTCTAAATACTCCCATGAGCACTTAATCAGGGTATTGGTTGGCATGAGCAAGTACAATATTGTATAGAACAAGGTAGAATATATGACTATAAGCTTGTTTACAAGTATGCAGGGTATAAGTGCATTCTAAATCAAGAATTAAGTTATATAAAGACTTGGAATAGGTCATATAATCATATAAACAATTCTTTAGGTCCCTCAAGATGATATACAAGATTTTTCAAGTTGCCAAGTGAGTCAAAAATTTGAAAATGCACTAATTTTCAAGCCAAAAGGTTTATATGCAACCTATAAAACACTTCAAGAGGCCTCTATTTAGAATTATGAGTTTTAAGATGATGTTGTAAACATAAAAAAAATATTTACAAGTACTAAAACCTAAAAATTTCTTGGAAAAAAATCAAATTATCTCTTAAGCCTGCTCGAATGCCTAGACTAAGGTTTTAACCATTCGATGGTTCACATATCCATACGAGGTCTCAAGAGCTAAAAATTGGTATAGAGGTTGGCCTTATGATGGGTAGAGTGAATCACATTTTTTTTGAGGTTTAAAACATGAAGTAATCCTTTGGATTCAAAAGTCATTTTCTAGGTAAGAAAGCCTAATTGAGGAGAGACAATGGGCTAAAAGGACACTTCAACTTAGAGTTAAGTCCTAAAAAATTGACATGTAGCTATAAGGGGATACTGGGTCTTCAAATATATCTTCAATTTATTAGTACCATATGTACATTTCCATACACAAGGATTTTTACATGATTTTAAATCTACAAGGAATGAGGCTATATGAGAGATTTTGATGCAAAATGGAGTCTTGAGGAGAGTTTGATGACTCCAAATGGGTTATTATAGGTCTAATATGATATGTATATACCTTCCATGGAGAGAGAATACATTAGATAATATGAAATCAATTTTTAACACTTTTAAGCAAGATTGGAATAGTGAGATGAATGAGTTTCAAGACACCTAAGGAGATGGATGATGATTTCCATTGAGATGTCAGTTGGAGAGATTTTAACAGATGAAAGTTGTCAATAGTATATTTGGAATGTAATTTGACATTGTCTGATGTTGAAGAATGCAATTTGTCCTCTCATAAGCCAAGGTAAAGGGTAGTTTTGAAGAGAAAGGCATGGTGTCAAGTAAGGTTTGAAACTTCCATGCCACTCAGAGCAGAAGAGCATCTTTAGGAGAAAAAAATTATCCTTGAAGCCCTAATGGGGTAGTTTCATACCTCTTTTTTTTTAACTCTCTCATAAGACATTTGTCTTCCTCTCTCCTATGCCCTTCTCTCCTTGTCTCTCAAATTTATCTATATATTCAACCTTGATAGGCTATGTTTTTATCCTCAAAGTAGGTATGGTTAATCCCTTACCATTTATAATACTTTTATCAATGATAATAGTCTAGTTTTACCTTATCTATTTACTGGTTTCAATGTGTATGTTTGATTAGTTGATCTTTCTAATTGATAATCTTGATTCATTGGTGTGTTTATCCTTTCTGGCATTCATGTTTAGTTTGAAATCCTTTTTTTAGGTCTTGTGAAGTGTTTAAGTGAGGTGTGAATGTTGTGTGATTAGCCTATTCACTATTATCATGATATGAAATTTTGACTAGTCCTCCTATCCCAAGCATTCTTAGTCATCCTATCCCAAGCATTCTTCACAACCTTCATGAGAAACATTAATGTAGTGAGGTGGATTTAGAATAGTGTTATTTATAGGTTAGTATCATGTTTTAAGTGCATTTGAATCTGGTTGGTAGTGGTCCAACTATTTTGGTGTATCACCCCCATTAGAATAGGTTTCTCTCCCTTTTCCTATCAAGTGATATATTAGTGTTTGAGCTTAAGTGATTCATTAAGGGGAGCTATCCCTTTAAGCTACAGATTCACCTCTCCAATAGGTCACCCAAAACCTTGAAGGTTTCCATGTTATTCTAAATTTGGAAGGCTTTGACCACCTTCCAAAAGGTGAAAATTTTGTTGTTAATAGTTTTGGCATGCTCAGTGGGATTAAGGTCTAGATTAGTGGAAGGATTTTTAGTATTATTCTTCTACCTATCAGTTTAGGGAGGCATTAAAAACATTAATGGAGACTCCATGCATAATTAACTAGTTCTAGTAGCCCAGTCACTTATTCAAAGAAAGTTGTGCTTTCAATTCATTATCTCGATGAAGTTGTTATGGATAAGTTTGAGGTATAGTTCAATTTCATGCAAGTTGGTGAATATCCTCAAGCCTATAATATTACTTATCAGCCTCACCATGAGCCTTATCAATCCTATAATAAACATTACCAATAACATGATGGTTCCTATCAATCCTATATTAGTCTTTAGCAACCTCCTTGGTAACCCAGATACATACCTCAATAGCCTTATGAATATTTCCATCCCCCTTATTACCAAGAGCATCAATCTTACCCTCCTTATGAGCCATATTAGTCTTATGATCTACTTATATCATCCCCATATAAATATGATAATACATATGAATAACCTTTTCTTCAACCATCCTATTGTTCTCCTCCTCTTCTATTAGCTTCCCAAGCTTTTCAAGATGAAACAGATGTTATTGAGAGTAAAATATTAGAATTATCAAGAAAGGTTTGTTAAACTTATCAATATGAAGAAGTGATTGGGTGGTTTGTAGCTGTATCTAATGATCCATTAGAGTGAAATTAATTGTGTGATTTTGTATTGGAGAGGATGGTGATTTGGGAAAGTCAAAAAAGTGAGTGTGATAAAACTTTTCGAGAAACCCCTTGTGTTCCTTATCAACATTCATATGCTCCATATCCTTAAGAAGAGCCTACAAGAGAGCCAATTCAATATCCAATATAACCTACTAGTGTTAAAGTCCCAACATGAAACCAAGTAGTGACGTCTTGGGAGAAAAAAGAGGAAGAGAACCAAGTTCAAGAAAGTGAAGTCAAAGAAAACCTTGAGCTTATTCAGATCCCATTTCCCTCTCAAGAATCCAAATCTACTCCATCTTGGAGATATATTTAATAAAATTTTCAAAATAAGGAGGTATTAATATATAAACATAAAAATCAATTTGTATTTATGAATTAACTTCAAGATGACTATAAGAAGAATGAAGTGACATTTAAAGAGAATGAAGTGTCTATTTCCCAACTCAACTTGTTTTCCCTTCAAGAATTACTAGAAGAGTCTTCCATATCCAAGACCCAAATTTTAAATATTACTCCCTCTATTCCCAAGCTCATTCATGAACCATCCACCATACCTAATACTCCCTCTCCAACTCATGAACTTATCCATCACCCTCCCACCATCTCCCTTCTTGAAGAGGACCCTATCCTATGAGAAGGAAATGAGGAGAAAGTTGTAGATGCAATTGAATATCAAAAATAATGTAATGAAGATTATTCAAGCAAGTTGGGTGATGATATCTTCATTGGTACTCCATTTATAGAAGAGAAATACAAATTAGTTTTTAAGGATGAGGTTTTAGGAAATGGTCTTGATGGTGTGATTTGAGAAGAAGATACAATTTCATCTAAATTTATTGAGATTACAATTGGTATTGAGGTTGAAGGTTCTCTAATCAACCAATCTTAGGTTATGAATGATGTTGACATAGTACATGATGAGAAACAAGATGAACTTGAAGAAGTTTCCTTGTAATAATACCATGACTGTGTAGAAGGATTTAAAACTCTTGACAAACTTATAACCCTATGTTCAATTTGGAATCCTTTTTTTAGGTCTTGTGAAGTGTTTACATGAGGTTTTAAGGTTGAGTGAGTAACATATTCACTAGTGTCATTCTATTACCTTTTGACTAGTCCTCCTAGCCCAAGCATTCTTCACAACCTTCATTAGAAACATTGATGTAGATAGACAGATTTGGAATAGTGTCATGTGTAGGTTAGTCTCATGTTTAAAGTGCGTTTAAAGTTTTTTAGTAGTGGTCCAAATATTTTTGTGAATCACGCACATTAGAATAGGTTTATCTCCCTTTTCCTAACAAGTGATAGATTAGTGTTTGACCCTAATTGATTCATCAAGGGGAGCTATCCCTACACCCTAGAGATTCACCTCTCCAATAGGTCACCCACAACCTTGAGGTGTTTCCATGTTATTCCAAATTTGGAAGGATTAAACTACCTTCCAAAGGGTGAAAATTTGGTTGATAACCATACCTTCATTCAAATTCACTATTGTGCAAAATTTGAACCTTGTTTGCCCTGTGTTTGTTAAAAAAAATACCAAGCCTAAGGTCATGTTAGCTGAGCCAAATCTATACATATATAGTCCATTGGATCCAAAGGATGAATTTATATACCTTCTATTTTAACATTTGTTCATCCATGAAGATTATACCTTTTGTCTATACAAGCATGTGCATTGTATCCTTCTAAGCTAAGATAAAAACTAGACCAAGTCTAATGTTGAAGGAATGAGATTTGTGCCAAGAACATTTGAACATAATACTATAGTACATCTACACCTAAAATTCATCAAACCAAATTCATATATGTGGTTTTTAAAGATAATATGTATATAGGCCCATGAAGTTATAAATAAAAGAATCCTAATACTATAGATCTGGAGATATCTCAAAGCTAACATAAAAGGCAAAAAAACACTGAGCAACTAGTTTAAAACAAGCTTAAAATAGGGGAAACTATTTATAGACTAAACACACACAGAATATATGTTTGTACCTTGATTATAAAAAAATGTTAAAATCTAATTATAACTTAGAAATAAACACATCTAGATTTATATATTAAATTATTACTAATTTTTTTCAAAATAATTATATGTTGGACTGTATGTTGTCCTACTTCCTTGCCTGCATAAAATATGTTATATGCTTCTAGAGATTCACCTTTTCTCCTTGTATTGTATTGAATAATTCATAATACTATCATAAAACATTAATTTTAATCTATTCTACTATTCATATTTATTTTTATTCGTATTGGTTTAATAAGGTATTGTTGTATACATCTTCTCTAGGCTCTATTCTCTGACTGTTGCCTCTATTTTATACATCTTCTAAATTCTATTTTATCATCTTTTATCCTTATCTTACCTTCTCTGACTTCTCCACCTACCAACCAAAACCATCCCAAACACCAAATGACTCCTCCATTCAAAAATTCAAAATTTAAATTGTGTAACTAATTAATCTAGTTGTAGTTGAGAAAATGTGAAACATGTATAGGTAGGTAGGATAAGGGGACAAATAATATTTTTAAAACTCTCCCTTATTATTTAACTTCATACCATGTTATATTGAACACATTTTAATCCATAAAACATCCTTATAACTTCTTATTAGTTACCTATTTCATTTTAGACTCATTTTATGCATCTTTTTAATAGCTCTGAAGACTTCAAAGCTTGACTAGTGAACTATATAACTTAAATGGTGAACTATAGAACTTGACTTGTGAAATAAAAAGTTCTATTGATGGAATTTGGAGCCAACATAAAACCATCTAGGTCTAATATTATTGCATATACGACCCCTAACCTTTTTTTTAAATATATAAAACTATCTTTTGATAATAACTTATTAAAATTGTCATCAATTTACTAATGTTAGTAGAAAAAGTTAAGCTCTATCACATAAGTTTCAACTAACTCTCTAATGAAGTGATAATCGATTGCAGTGTGATTTATCTTACCATAAAAATGGGATAATTCAATAATGTAATGGAGGATATGTTGTCAAAAAATATATTTGAAGTTCCTTGTTTCTCCTCAAGAAAATTATAAAGTATCCTCCATAATCATATGGCTTGATGTGCTAATACATTGGCTGCTATATTTTTCACTTTAGATGTGGAAAGAAAAACTATCAATTATTTCTTTGAATCCCAAGATGTGGCTCATGACCTAAGATGAAATACATACCCTGATGTACTCTTTATAACATCTAAGCTACCTATACAATCACTATCTATGTAACCTACTAGATGGAACTCATTTGCTACTGCATACAAAACTCCATATCCTCTTGTTACATTGACATACTTGAATATCCTTTTGTCTATTTGCCAATGTGTCTTATTTAGATTTTCCATGAATATAGATATAAGGTTAACTACATACATGATGTTTGATCTAGTTTTAGTTAAACACATTAGGCTTCTCATTAAGCTCTTGTACCATATTACATCTACATTGTTGCTACAATCATTCTTGTAAAACTTCAAGCTTCTCTCAACTAGTATAGATATTGGTTTAATGTTCATCATCTTAAACCTATCCAAAATATATTTTTTATATTTATTTTGGCATATAAATATGCCTTCATTTATTTTTTAATTTCTATACCAAGAAAGTACTTCAATAACTCTAAATCATTCATCTCAAACTATTTCTTCTTGGATGATTTAAACTCTTCGATTTACTAATTTAAATTTTCAATAAATATTAGGTCATCTACATACATAACAAAAATAAAAATACCTTTTTTGGTTACCTTGATGTATATATATTCTTCAATACCATTTTTGTTAAAGCCATTTCTCAACAAGTATGAATCTATTTAGTTGTACCATGCCTTTGGTGCTTGCTTGATCCCATACAATGCATTTTTCAACCTATACACCTTGTTTTCATGATCAAGAATATCATAACCGGGTGGATATCCCAAATAAACCTCTTATTATATAAATAAATTAAATAAGGATAACTTTACATCCATTTGATTCACATTTCATTTGTGTTTAGACACTATTAAAATGATTATTCTCACTGTCTCTACCATTAAAGTCACATCTAAGCCTTTATTTGTAGCCAATCACTACTAGTCTTGATTTGTGTATCTTTATCATTCCTTCAAGAGTGGTTTTATTATTTTAAACCCACTTTAATCCTATGACCTCTTTTATTTCTAGTAGGTCTACTAGCTTGCAAGTCAAAATTTTTTCTATGGCATGCATTTTTTCATCTATTGCCTCACACCACTTATTTTCCTTGACTAATTCCTCATAATAAATAGGATCAAATAATAATAATATATTATAATTAATTGTTTATTATACATTTTGATCATACCTTGATTACTCATAAACTTATTAGAAGCTCCTTGTCCTTGGTAAGCATTGACTTGAGTTGGGGGAAGACAATGCTGACTGATGAGTTGATCCTTGACCTCTTTGTTGGCTACTACCACTAGATGAATTAACCCTTTATTAAATATATATCCAAATTAGTACATGAGTGGTTTTATCACCAACTATTTTAGATTTAGTAAAGGGTCCACTAGTCCTTATTTACACTTGATACTCTTCTTATCTCTTTCCCCAAGCTTCATGCTGAATGAATTGAATATATCGACTTATTATAATCTCCTCAGTGACTAGATTTTATAATATGTAATCCTTTGATTGGTCACTATATCATATTAAAATACACTTCTCATCTTTTTCATCCCATTTTATTCTTCTTTGTTTTGTGACATGTGCATATGCCATACATCCAAACATTCTAAGGTGTTCAACACTAGGCTTTTGGCTTCTCCATGCTTCTTGAGGTATCATATTATTAACACTCTTAGTTGGATAAATATTAAACTAGTATAAGGCTATTCATACAACCTTAACACAAAATTCATTAGGTAACCCTTTTTCTTTTAGTGTGTTCCTTACCATCTCTTAGATGATTCTATTCTTCCTCTTGACCACACCATTTTACTACAGTGTATACCTAACTATAAATTGTTTCTTGATGCCTTTCTCCTTGAAAAAATTCATGAATTTATTAGAGATATATTATATTACTATATCCATTCTCAATATCTTTATGTATCTTTCACTTTATTTCTCAGCAAAGGCTTTGAATTCATAAATGTATCAAATGCCTCTGATTTGATCTTCAAAATAATATAGCCATATAGTTCAACTAAATTCATCTATGAATGTCATAAAATACAAATTATTGGAAAAGGATTGAGTCTTCATATGACCACTCAAGTATTAATGGATCAATTATAAAGGATCTCTTGCTCTCCATGACATACCCACAGGAAATGCAATCCTATGTTACTTCCTCAATATGTAACCTTCACACACTTTGTTTGGATACTATATTAGGGTAAAACCTCTAAAGAGTTACTTATTATAGATAATTTTTAGCCAAAAAAATTATAAATACCCATATCTAAGGTTCTAAAGAGTGGATTCATCCACCAAAATTATTTTAAACATTGTTACAGGCTAACTTTACATACTTAAAGAAAATGACCAATTGGTTATCATCTTAACTACTCTAAACTACCTATATCTTCCACTCCTATCATAAATGATACACTCTTCATTATAAAATCTTACATTATATCCATTTGGAACAATATGCCCGATGGTAATTAAGTTGTGCTTCAACTCAAACACATAATAAACATCTTGAATTTGTCTTTTATCACCTTGCTTGGTGTGATTAGAAAAGTTACCTTTACCCATTAGTGGAACCTTCTCATTATTTCCCATATTTACCTTGGATTGTATTGATTCATTAATGTGGTTTAACATTTCTTTGTTTCCACTCATGTGGTTGATACAAGAATTATCCAAATACCATATCTCTCTACTAATTTTCTTGGTAATGTTGTATGTTATGAATAAATTTCCACCTTTTTCATTCCTATTAGTATCACCCTCTTGAGCCTCAGAGAAATTTGAATTCTACCTATTCATATCATACTATTTATTTCTACACTCACTAGCATAGTGCCCATACTTATTTCAATAATAATATTATATATTAGACTTATCATACCTTTGTGTAGATTTTCCTCTAGAAGTGTTGCTACTCCTTACTCTTCCTCTTCTTTATGAATCTTGATGGCTATGTCTTCCAAATTATTAGTTACTTCAAGTTTTTCCTCTTCTTCTATTAATTTTTCCTCTCCCCCTTCCTCTCACATTCACATTGGTCTTGAATTCTTTCTCATGGGAGGAGATGGTTGACATATTCAACCTTTGTTCATGGGTTTGTGAAGAACCCATTAAATCATTAATTATCATTGGTATAAAGTTATTGGAGTCCTAAATAGTAACCAATATAAGGTTAAATCTGATGGGAAGGCTCCTTAATGCCTTCTCTATTATCCTATGATCTTCAATTTCATTAGCACATGCCTTAATTTGGTTGACAATACTTATTGTCCTTATGTAGAAGTCATTGATAGACTCATTATGCTTCATCATCAAAGTGTAAAAGTCCCTTCTCAAGAGTTTCAAATTGAAAATATTCACCTTGTCACCACCTTGATAGGAATTCTTTATAATATCCCATGATTTCTTGGAATGGATCGTTATTGCTATCATTGGAAATATTCAATCAGCTAATGCCATTTGTATGTAGCTAAGAGCCTTGGAATCCTTATTTATATTCTTCTTTAATGTATTATTTTGTGCTCTAGTTAAAATATTAGAGGCTTATTTTCCTTCAACCTCATTGTAGACAACTTTAACCAACTCCCACAACTCTTATAATTTAAATATAGTCTTCATCTTGATGCTCCAAACATCATAGTTATTTCCTTCAAATGTAGGAGGTTGATACCATGAATCATAACTAGATGTTTCTATGTCTAAATAGACTCTATCAACCTAAGGGATACAATACCAGTTATTGGAGATAATATGCATATAGGCCAAAAAAGGAAGAAAATAAAGAATCCTAATAATGAATATTTGGAGATATCCAAAAGCTAGTATAGAAGGCATAAAAACACTAAGTAGCTAGGCTAAAATAAGCTTAAAATAGAGGAGACTATTTATAGACTAAACACACACAAAATATATACTTGTATAATGATTACAGAAAAAATATTACAATCTAATTATAACTCAAAAATAAACACATCTATAGATGTATATTAAACTCTTACTACAAAAATTTCAAAACATTTATATGTTGGATTGTATGTTGTCTTTATTCCTTTCCTACAAAAAATGTGCTATATGCTGTTGTAGATTCACCTTTTCTCCTTCTCCTATTTTGAATCATTTAGACTAGTGTTATAAATAATAATTTTTTATTTTTTATATTTTTCATATTATTTTTTTCTTCTTACCAGTTTAAAACAATGATGTTGTATGCATCTTCTTCTTTGATCTCTATTCTCTGACTACTATGTCTATTTTCTATGTCATCTACAATCTATTTTATTATATTTTATACTTGTCTTACCTTCTCTGAATTCTCCTCCTACCAAATAAATTTCCCCCAAAACACTAAATGGATCCTCCATTCAAAAATTCAAAATTCAAATTATGCATTCAATTCATTTGATTGTAGCTAAGAAACTTTGGAGCACATATAGGTAGGTAGGAGGAGGGAATGAATAATAATTTTTAACAAATATCAAGGTATTCAATATTTCTACTAGACCTATGTCAATGAGAATATTTGTACCACATTTTAGTGCCAATCAACAAGTGATCAAGTGCCTAATAATAGTGCCTTAAATATGCATCTAAATCCAATTTTAGTGTCAGTTATAGAAGCTCATAAGTGCCCACCTTTTCATACTATTTCTACACTCTTCAAATCAAGTACCAAACCTTAGTGCCTAACTTATTTTATCACTCAAAATCATGTAAGTGCCTTAGTTATTCCTTCTAAACTATCACTTTATTTTGCACCTCAGATATATACACCTGTCTACAATGACAAGTACTAGAAATAAATTAATTCAACCATAGATTATAATATTCAACAAAAATAAATATTACTTTTAGAGCATAATTATAAAAAACATTATTTTATTCATAAGACATTTGAGACCTTGTAGAGAACATTTTTATAGAACCATATAATTAGTAAGAACTCCAAGTGTTATCACAAGTAGATAAGGACTAGATCAAGGAGAACAAGAAGAAATATGCCAAATAACTATTCCTCATTCAATAATCCATAGATGAATCCATATTTTTGTGCATTGAAGCAATAACCAAATTGAAGCAAGCATGAGATAGATTGTAGATAGCATATAAAGGCACCAAAAAAGTGAATGTTGTAGAAATATAGATGTTAATAAGAGACATCATGAAACTATAGATGAAGGAGTCTAGTTTAGTGGATTCATTTTTCATACATGCAGTTGGTATATGGAGACACATAAGGTCTCATGGTGAAACACTTGAAGATCAAAAGATTGTGGATAAGTTCTTGAGGAGTCTACCTAATAAATTTGAATCCACTTTAGTTTGTATTGAAGAATCAAAAGACCTCACACAACTGTCTATTAACAAGTCAATGGGATCACTACTATCCTACAAGTGTAAATTAAATATATGTAATGGATCCTCAATGGAGAATGCATTTAAATCTCAAGTCTAAGATAACAGATCAAGAGGAAGAACTAGTTTCCATAGAGGCAAAAATGTGCCTAAAGGAGGAAGATAAATTTCATCTTATGATGATATCAGACCTAACACTAGTGCACATTCCTTATACACAGCTACCAAAGGTAGAGGCAACAATAGTGTCCATCCAACATAAATAATTTCATAGTAAAAGGCATTACAAATAGAATGTCTCATTCCATTATTGGAATAAATTTAGCCACTATGCAAATTAATCCAAGAAGAAATAATTTGACATGAATGAAAAAAATTCCAATTTATCTAAATAATATGATACTACCAGTTTTAGTGTAAACATAGTTATGATCACTTTAAATGTAGAACAATAGAGAACAAAGGATGTATGGTTCCTAGATAGTAGTTTTAACAGCCACATGACTAGAAGATAAGAACTATTTGTAACCATGGATGACTCTATCAAGTTAGAAGTCAAGTTACCAAATGAAAATAGATTTTTAGTTTTGGGAAAAGGTGAATTAAAATTAGAATAAAGTAATGGGAAAATAAGTACATCCCTATTGTCTATTATGTTCCTAGTTTATAGCAAAACCTACTAAGCATTAGCCAATTAGTGCAGAATGGATACATAGTCTAATTTGAGCATAATAGATGTATCAACATGAACATACCTCCAAATGTGAGACTAATAGAAAATGTCACCATGATGAGTAAAATAATGTTTCCTTTGATTATTTTTACTCTAGTGACACCTACATATGGATTTCAAAATTTATAAACTCAAGTGCCTTCTGAAATATATTTCAAGGCATCATTCAAGAATTAGTCATGATTATGGTATCTAAGATTTGGTGATTTGAACTTCAATGGTTTGAAGTTATTACATTAAAATAACATGGTGAATGGTTTGCCACTTATTGAGAAACCAAATATAGTTTGTGAGAGTTGCATACTTGGTAAAAAACATAGGGAAAGTTTTCTTATAGGAAAGTCTTATTGTGCAAGAGTGCCACTTGAGATTGTCCACAAATATCTCTATGGACAAATGCAAACCCCCTTAATTAGTGGAAATCTATATTTTTTCACTTTCATTGATGATTATAGTAGAAAGACATGGGTTTAATTATTGAAACCCAAATTTTATGTCTTCATTATCTTCAAGGAACTTGATTCCAAAGTTGAAAAGTAGAGTAGCCATTATATCAAATTTTTGAGATCTTATAGAGGAGGAGAATACATCTCTAATGAATTCTTGATTTTTTTCAAAGCTACTAAAATGAATAAGTAGTTCACCTTTTGGTATAAACCTGAATAGGATGGTGTAGTAAAAGAATAATATAAAAATCATGGGGGTGGTCTGAGTCATGTTAAAGGCCAAACATATACCAAATGAGTATTGGTAAGAAGCAATAAGATCCAAAGTTTATCTCTTGAACATATGCCCAATGAATAGAATCAATAAAAATGTTACATAAGAAGCATGGAGTGGAAAGAAACATAATTATTATCATCCATGAATTTTTGGCTACTTAGCTTATGCATTTGTGCTAAGAGGTTTGAGAAAGAAACTCAATGATAGAGGAGAAAAGTACATCTTTGGGATATAGTGAGTGGTCATAAGATCACAAACTATACAATCCCATCATGAATAAAGTCATAATGAACAAAGATGTAGAATTAATAGAAGAATAATCATGGGATATTAGTATACACAAGATAACTACAATTTGTGGTGGTATTCCACATGAGAATGAATTATAATAAAATGAAACTCAACATGTTCCTATAGCTCGACAAGAATGTACACCTACAGAAGGCACACTCCAACAACATTATGTAGCACACCCATAGTTCCAAGTACATCCAAAATATTAAGTGTCATAATGATGATTCATCAAATCCCACACTAGTATATCTAAGATCATGCTTCAGAGATTCTTCAAGGAAGACAATAAGCCTAAATGAGATTTATGATGAATCAAAACTAGATGAAGTTGTGAGTTTATATCATGATTTTCCATTTTTATCACATGATAATCTTATCTAGTTTGAAGATGTTGTCTAAGATGATAATTGGATTAGTGACATGGACTAAGAAAATAATTCAATAGAAAAGAATCACACATGGGATCTAGTCAACCTTACTAAAGGAAAGGATGTGATAGGTGTGAAATGGGTCTCTAATACCAAATTTAATGCTGATGAAAATGTAGAGAAATATAAACAAGATTTGTATAAAATGTCTTCTCTCAACAACCAAGAATTGAATATAATGAGACTTTTGCACTGGTGGCTAGATTAGTCACTATCAGAATGGTTTTATCCATAGCTACTCAAAATAATTGGAAAGTATTACAAATAGATGTGAAATATTTTTTCTTGAATGGCATACTAGAAGAAGAAGTGTATGTGCAATAAGCACATATATATGAATTTCTAGGATAAGATCACAAAATTTATAAACTAAAAAAATCACTTTACAGGCTCAAATAAGCACAGAGAGCATGGTACAATAGAATTGATTCATATTTTTTGAAGAATGGATTCTAAAATAAAACATAAAATAACCTTGTACATAAAAAGTGATGATCAATACAAAATTATGATTATTTTACTATATGTGGATGACCTCATATTAATGAGTGATATGTCAATTGCTTCTTTCAAGATAACAATGAAAACTGAATTTGAAATGATAGATTTTTGGTTGATGGAATAATTGCTTGGTATATAAGTCAACCAATCAGAAAAAGGCATCTTTGTATGTAAATAAAAGTATGAAAATGAGTTCTTGAAAAGGTTCAAAATGGTAAAATCCAACTTTACACCAACACTGGTTACCATGGGATTGATACTGAGCATGGAAGATAAAGGATTCAATGTTGATCTAGCCTTGTATAAAATACTTGTTGGTAGCCTAATGTATTTAATTTCCATAATGCCTAATATTATGTATGGATTTATCCTCATCTCAAATTTTATGGAGAAACCAAAGGAATCATATTAGAAAGAAATGAAGAGGATTCTGAGATACATAGTTGGATCAAAGGACTATGGAATATTATATATGGCCTTATAAGAGTTCAAGATGATTAGTTACATATATAGTATTGATGACTAGAAAATCACATCTAGATACATGTTTCATTTTAGATCAAATATAATTTAATGTGCATCCAAGAAATATCCTATTTTCACTCTCTTGTTTGTGGAAGTAGAATATATTATAACCATATTAGCAACATGTTAGGTAGTTTGGATGAAGAGAGTCATATCAGACATTGTACATGACCAAGAAGAAATAACCAAGATCTACTATGATAATAATTCAAAAATAATGCTCTCAAATAATCATGTGTTTCATAAGAAAATCAAGCACAAAGACACACACTATCACTTCACTTGAGAGCTAGTCAACAATGTACAGATCTTGAATTTTACATATCACAAAATTAGTTTGCTGATATTTTTACAAAGTTATTGTCAAAAAACATTTTTGAGAATCTTAGATAATGAATAGAAGTAACAAAAGTTACCAATAGTCTAGAGTAAGGGGGATTTTTGGTAGATATGGCATAACCATGTGTATTCTAGCTTACATGTATCAAATATCAAACCCACCTAATTCATTTATGCATGTCAGATCTTGACGGCTATGTAATACCCATGGATATCTAGTTGTACATCAAATCTCTATCTATTTAAACTAATTCCATTTATATTCATTAATGTATTTATTATTTTTGGTTGAATTTCTCAAGTATACATTTGCATTTATATACTTCCATAAACTAATATAAAATAAGTTCACTTGTATTTTATTTGTAATGAATAAGGAAGAGCAGTGAAGCTTTTTCAAAATATCCATTGAAGCCTACAATGATATTATATGCAACTAATTGTTTAAGATCTTGAACAATATAATATAAGTTTTATTGTTCTTATTTTTTTGTCTATTATATTTTCTTTGGATTTTTTTATTTTTATTTTTGTTATTTAATCTTGTTGCTTGCTATAGAAAACTAGATGTAGATATGTGTCCCTCATTCCACCACCAGCTTTTAGAGCTACACCTTGTGCCTAATTTGATTTTTTTGTTATTCTTTGTTAATGTTTTTGGGTTGCATTATATAGCCAACAAACATATTATTTTGAGAAATATTATTCATTGGCATGGATATCAGGGCATGAATACCAACCAACCACTTTTCTATTGTAACCATATGTGTATTATATTTTTATGTTATCGATGAGTTATAATTGTTTTTAAAATGTTATTATTTGTTACGTGGGGGTAGTCCTCTAAAATTTCATTAAAATAAGGTATATTAATAAGCCATCATTGGATTGATCAAGAATTTAATCTCCTATAGATTCCATGGTAGAGATATCCATTTGATTATCTCCATTAAATATCATGTCAACGTCTAATTGAGTCCTCATTTAGTTAAGGTGAAAATAATTTTCATTGTTCACAATATGTCATATAAGGTTGCAATTTTTTTATGATTACATGGCATAATTATAAGCAGAACTCCAGTTAGAATTTATGAAGAAAGATAGAATCATGGAAGAGACATAGATGAATCTTGAGATATGGATTAAGATCCCAATAGAAGTGTTATCATTAGTTTTAGCTAATTTTCCCACCCTATCAACCATAAAGTTTAGGGTAGTTTATTAATGATGGAAATGTCTTCTTCCACATGAAAACATATACAAATAAATATCTTCAATGGTTCCACCTTGCTTGTCCCCTGATTTTATATTTAGAGGAATGTTTTTATTTTCATATACAAACAAGTTTTTAATTGATAAGGATTTATATCTACTCAATTATTTCCCATTTCCAATACATACAAACTCTCATTAGATTTTTTGGCATGTGGAGATTTATCTTCACCTAAATTAGTCAATGTTGTGGCTTCTTGTTAGAGTGTTCTATGTTATTATTCTTATGTGTATGGTGTTATATATGTGACAAAAAAGTTAAATGTTAAATCCCTTTGCAATGTAGTTTGTAGCACACTTATCGAAGGGTGTATGGGTAGGCAATGCCCCCTACTATTATTTCATGGGGTCTACGGGGCAATGCCAATAATCAAGGAGTCAAAACCTACTACCCACAAGATCATCATTAGTGGAGATGTATAATATGATGAATCATCTTTTCTAAAATCAAATGGGAAAAAGAAAATAAAATAATAACTAGAACATCAACATGTAAAGGTTGAAATTGAGACATCTTCAGATTCAAAAAATGTGGAAATTCAACCATTTTTTGAGGGTAAAGATGTTCAAGATGTTGAAGATTTACAAAAACTTGAGGAAACACCTTAACAACTAGAGTGGAGGTCAGAACATGAGGAAACACCTCCATAGTCAGTATGGAGATCTATACGAGTTAGGTAACCTCTTAATAAGTACAATGCCAATATTTAAATTGATTTGATTTCTAATGATGGGGAACCTAATTTTTATTAGAATCATTTTAAGATATGGATAGTGCTAAATGGAAAAGGGAAATGCAGGAAGAAATGGGTGCCTTAGCTAAGAATAAGTCATGGGACCTATGAGAACTTTCAAAAGATTGAAAACCTATTGGTTGTAAATGGGTTTATAAAATAAAAATAGGTGTTGATGAAAAGGATGAAAGGTAAAAGAATTGATTGGTGGTAAAATAATTTGAACATAAATAAGGTATTGATTACCATGAAATATTTTCACCAGTTGTAAAACTTATTTTCATTCAAGTTATTTTAGCATTAGTGGTTGTACTTGATTTAGAGTTAGAATAGTTAGATGTTAAAACAACATTATTTCATAAATATTTATAAGAGGATATATATGGAACAACTTGAGGGTTTTGTATAATATAAAAAAAAAGGTTTTGTTTTCAAGGTTAGGAAATCATTATATGACCTGAAATAGTCACCTAGGCAATGGTACAAGAAGTTTGATTCCTTCATGGGGAGCTAGAATTTTTCTAAGAGTGAGTGTTATCATTGTGTTTACTTCAAGTTTTGGGATAATGGATTATTAATTATATTTGAATTATATGTAGATGATATGATTTTAGAAAGAAAAATCATGACAAAAATCAATAGTTTAAAGGGTCATCTTGTTATAGTAGTTTTTCATTTTTCCTTTTAATTTAATTATCTACTAAAAAATTAAAGAAATGCAGGGTTTATGAAGAATACCTAGAGATAAGAAGATAGTTATGCACCACTTGAATGTAGCAAATGAGGGAACTTATTTTTGGCTTGGAAGAATAACCTACACATGAGACAACTTACACAAAATGGATTAATAAATAGATAGGTGAGTTGCCTAGTTAGGAACCAGTATCCTAAAGTTAAGAACTTCCTCAAGTGGGTGTCAAATCACTATTTTCACAATAAGTGGATAATACTAATAAATGAAATATAGATCATGCTAAAGATATTTGACAAGATAAATGCGTATAGATTATTTAAGATAGATGGATAAGATAAACATGGTAAATAGATGTAGATGATCAAGATAAACATATATAGATATTTTTATTAAGATTAATTCATGTTGTTAAAACAACCTCAGGTTATAAAATAGGATAATAAGAACATAGAGATCGATCAACAATGATTTTGTATGATTGGCATCAATTCTTATGAATTGATGTTGATTCTATATGGATGGAAAAAAATATGAGTGTAAGGAATTAAATAGAGATCTTAAATGATATAAGATGGTTTTAGATGGATAAAGATGTTATAGGGATAAAAGGGATGTTCATTAAAGATAACAAGGTAGAATAAATATAATAGAGAAGAATAACATAGATGATAATAAAAAAAACTTACCTGGACTATGTTACCATCCTTTAATGGGGTTGAGATGGATATTTTGAATTCTAATATTCTTGAAGGATAACAAGGTCTTTGTTTATAACATATGTTCCATGAAACATCAACAACACATGTAATGGGAATTTTATTAGTGTTTATGCAATCAAAATCCTATCCTTTACAAAGGGAAACTCACAAGTTTATATAATTGATGCCAATCCAAGAAAACTGATGACAATTGTGGGATAATTGTTACTCATTCATCTTTTTTAACTAAATTATACTTGGTTGGTTTTAAACCATGAAAAAAACTAGCTAAATAGAAAGCTAAGTTATTTACATGGGTTTTACTTATGAGGGAGGTTTGTTAAGGATATTATTTACTTTGTTATAATGGATTTTGTTTAGATATTTTAGGATTATGGGTAGTTAAAAGAATTATAATGGTAATTATTAAAAGTAATTACCATAGGTGAAATAGGTAGTATATACATATAAACATTTACATGTGAAAAGTATAAGTTTACACTTATATATGTACATTTACTTCCTTATACTTTAAGTTATTTTTTATGTATATACTTTCAAGATGTTTGAGAGGGGTTTCAAACATGTAGGGTTTTGGAGGATTCTACCACATTTTAGACTTAACCTATTTTAGGATTTAAAGATACCAGACTTAACTTATTTCAAGATTTTAGGATATTAGACTCAACCATAATGCACATGTCATAAGAGACTTATGGTACAAAATTCTAGTGTCTACATTTGCCCCTTCTTATTGATAAATGTGTATAAACTATCCATGAGACAAAAATCAAAAGATTTATGATGCCATAGGTATGTGAGGTGGTATTCCCCCTCAAACCAAGATCTAGTATAGGATAATGAGACGGTGATGGGTTTTAAATGATGTGGATGGTAGGATAGGACGAGGATCTTAGGGATAAAAATGAATACAAATGACATGGATTTTTGAGTGAGCAACCTGTTTGCACTTACAGGGATATGGATATGAAAAGAATGCCCCAAGACCAAAAACATATAGCCACCATTATGAACAAGTGGTTTTAAACAAAAGCTACTAGGAAACGAATGATAGAGAGGTCTAACCAAAGCATCCATTGTGCTAAGAGTCAAGGAACCACCTATAGACATATTGTTTCAAGGTGAAACCTGCTCTTTTAGGATCCATCAGGGATCTTCCCATAATAGAGGGTGAACAAGGATAGGTTGTGGGACTAATAAGGGGTCATCCTCCACTAACCTAAGGTTCTATGTGTAAAATACCATAATTGTAATGGTTGTAATCTACTTGGCTTGGGTACAATACTATCTGTTGTGAAGCATGGAAGTAAATGCAAAATAAGGGATCGATTTTGATCACATGGATCAACATAAATTATTGCTATGGATATAAATAGTATGGTTCAAATGTCATTTACTTATTGGCTAAATATTTATCATATCTAATGAATTTGGATGGTTTGATTGGATGGATGGATGGTGCTTATGGATTTGCTATACAATATATGATAAAAAGAGTAATTGAGGTGGATCTTAACTCTTTAGTTTATTGGAATTATGGTGAGGTATGAGATCCTTTATGATTTATGCCCTCTGCAAGCCCTGTCTAATGCTAATAATTTCATTTGTGATCATTAATCAACCAAGCCTAGGATTCTTGAAAATGGGAAATGATATAAAGGTGGGCAGATGTGGATTTATGATTGTGCTATCTCCTTATGTGGGAGGCTAAGTCTTGGTGTACTACTGACAATAGGAACAACTGGGGCCAACCCATATTTAGTTTCTGCATAGACTAATCAATGAAATAAGTCTACTAAATTTTGGAAAGTTGATCGATATGGGAAGCTTTCTTGGGATATTATTTGAGTTTTGATTTTATATTTTTATGGGCATGCTTGTTAACTTTTAGATAAGATAGGAAAGCTGATCAATGTGAGAAGCTTTCTTGATTTTTAAATTTTAGATAACCATCCTTTAAGGGAATGGTCTATATATATTTTATAAATAGATGTCCTCAAGGGAGTAGTCCATGCTTTTATACTTTTATGAATAGTTGTCCTTCAAGGGAACAATCAATAATTTTTCCCATTGCTTTATTTTTATCCAATATTATTGATTTTGAATTAAGACAAACATGGATTGACTTTGAGTTGGCTTAAGTCACATTCTCGAAGACAAAGCTGTGGCACAAGTTGATATTATGATCTTTGTTATGGGAAATAATGATTTGGGGATCCATCCTACATATAAGTAGAGCATATCTAGTATAAATTTTTTATGAGAAGAGCCAAGGTGCTCATATTTAAGGTCATGAATAAAGTGTTATTAAATGACCACATAATTCTATATCATTATAATTTATATGTGTGGGGATTTATGGATATAATAATAAGAAGTCTGAGTTGATTTGTGAATAATGAAAACTGTTAACAATAAATAGAGAAAAGATGCAAATCACTAAGAGACTCTCTTATAGTTTGCCTTTGAGGGATGCCAAATGGTATGCCATAAATCCATATGATCCAAGTTGATTACGAGAAAATTTTCCTTGATTAATATTTTTTCATACTTGTGAGATGTTAATTTTATGAGGTTTGTTTTATCCCCCATATATTAAATAGGTACAAAGGTGAGAAGAACCTAAGGGAGGTAACCTATTTGAGGATAGGGTGATGAGTAGATTATTGAGTAGGATGATCATATAGTTGAGGATTCAGATGGGTATCAAGTGTTGATAAACAATACTCCCCTAGTGAGAGTTGCTTAAATCAATGTGAGCTATGTTTCCTAGTCAAAGATGGGATCAAGGTAAATTTACTTATTTAAAAGGTTATCATCCTTAAAAATATCCCAAACTATGGCTTTAAACACATTAAAATTTTCAATATTGTGGATAGGAGTCCTATGATAGGTGCACACCTTATCTTCTCTATATCAAGGAGGTTTTTTAATGTGGGGACTGGAAGGTTTGAGGGGTGGTAAAGAAATAAGGGATGCTTAAAAATTTTAGCTTAGAAAGGTAGTGTATGAATCTTATAATGGGTTTGGTTGTTAGTTATCATCTTTTTGGGTTATGAACTTTTGAGATGATTTGACCTTAGCATTTATCATCTGGATAGGCTTATCATGAGGTGTTTTCTTTGTGTCTTTAAGTGAAATCTTTTGATTTTTAGAGGTGGAATATTTGGTCAAAGGTTTTGGTGTCATTAATAGAGGAGGATACTTTTGGATAGGCCTTTTAGAGGGTGACTCAATGATCATGATAGATCATTTGGACAAAGGGTGAGGTCCTAAAATGGATGGCTTACTTTGGATAAGAGGCATTGTTGAATTTCCATTTTTAATGCTATTATATTTTTTAGTGATATTATTGTAACTTGATTTAATGTATTTACCTTTGGATGGTGATGAGAGATAATATTATTAATGGGTGTTGGAGATATTTTTATTTTAGGATACTAAGAAATTTATTTGGATTTTCCTTTTTATCTTATATTTTTGGAGTGGAGTAGCGAATATCTTTATAAGATTACTCCTTTGGGGGATCCCATGTAACAAGATCAATGGGGTTGGAATGGGTGATAGGGATGGTTTCAATCAGCTCAAATTGTTTTTCCTCCAAGGTATCTCATGTAGGGAAGTTTGGTATTTCAAGGGATGAGTCTGGTGACACAATAACTTATAATGGTAGAAGTTGGTTTTTGATAGTATTGATTATGTGAGTTCCCTATTGTTTGGGATATTCTATGTATTTGTATAGATTTTGATGAGGAGGGATGATTAGGAAATGGTTGTCTAGAGATTTCTAAAAAAATGATTTAGGGGAGCATTGGGGTTATCTAATTAAAGTTCCCATTTATCGATAAGATTTTGGACTCGACTTTTGAAGAAGTGACATCTATTAATGTCATTACCTATTACATGATGGTAGCCACAAAATTTATTTTCCTTAAACCAATTTGGTTTATGATAGGAATAATTAATAGGCCCAATCAGAGGAATATCTATGATAGAGGCCTTTAAATGCTTATCAAGGATGGAAGCATAAGATTCCCTTAGAAGTGTGTACTTTCTAGGGGAAATAATGTGGTTGATATTCAAGGTTATGTTTGGGAAGAGGAATGACTAAACTAGTTGGGTGCTTATAGAGGGGAAACATTTAGAACTACAACATTGGTAGTACCCTTTGAATTGGGGTTGTTGAATTCCTTAAATGGATTTGATTTAGCATTTTAGTTTCACAATCTAACTTCACCTTGCTCGAGGGCTTGAGTTTATAGTTTTTCAGCCATAATGAAAGATTCATTGAAAGTTTTAAATGATTCAATTTGGAGTGTAGATGATATATGCTTGATGCACAATCTAAAAAATAATTCAATAATTTCTAGTTAGGGAAGAGAAAAGGATAATTGATTGATAATGTTATGCCATGGGGCAACAAATTTGGCAACATATTCATCTTCAAATTTTTAGATAACATACAAGTCAGTGATGGTTATTTTCCATGTGATGTTTGTCAAAAAGTGCTCTAGGAAAATCTGAGCTAATTGACTAAAGGAAAATAGAGAGTGTTTGGGAATGGAACTATACCAATACAAAGCTAGTCTAGCTAATGATATTGGAAAAGTTATTAAGAAGAGGGCATCATCATGGGCTATGAGGTAAAATGCATGTATAAACTCCCTAAGGTGTTATTGGGGATTTTATATTTTTTTGAATTTGGTAAATTTAAGTAGTTTTCACTATGTAGGATATGGTCAAATGGGGACTATTGGGTTTATAGGCTTGTTGTAGATTTGCTCATAAGAGGGGGTATACCTTTATTTCCTAAGGTGGATTCTTATAGATGGGACATTATATTCATGAGGATGCAAAGGATGTATAATTGAATACTATGTGGGTGAAAACCACTTGAGATGTTAGGATTGGTGTAATTTTGTTGAAGATGTTCTTGAGGAGGTAGTGAATGGGAAGCGATTGAGCTAGGTGGTAACTAATGGTCGTGGTGTTGATTGATAGAGTTGAGGTAATATAGGGATGACATTGGTGGGGTATGGATTATTGATAGGATGAATTGAAAGATGATACATATTTATATTATGGAGGCATTTGTTAAGAGGATTGTAGTGAAGGTATTAGATGTTGAGGACTAGTGGCCACATGTGTTTGGATTGGTGGTAATGTTGTAAGTACGGAAAATACTAGGTTTTGTAAGGGGGTTATTGGTGGTTTATTAGACATAGGTTGTGAATTAATAGCGTTATGGGTTTGAATGGTAGTTGTGGAAGGGTTGGATATTTTTGGGGGTGGTTGGTTTTTTCTAACATTAATGGTGGAAACAAGAGGACTACTAGTTTCCAGTGGTGGTATCTTGTTGGTGTTATTTGTTGCATGAGGACTAGTTGTTAGTGGTGGTGTTTGAGGAACCATGGTTAAAACCATGGCCACCAAGTGTCTATCAAATCCTTCTAGGGTTGGGATATGTCTAAATAGATTATATTAAAGAATGGGATAAACAGGGATATGTCTTGATCATGATGTAAGATAAGGGTTAAGGGATATTGGGTTACTATCTAAAATTATAGAAAACCTAAGGTCTCTTTATGGATAAAACTATGGAGGACTACCCTTGATATATTCAGGAGATGTAGGGGAATTGGAAAATATTCCATTGATAAAGATTAATGCCAATAAATATAAAATCACAAAACATAACACAAACATGAATAAGTTTTTTTGATTTATCTCAATTTAGTGAAAACAAACACACACACTACTAAACATACTTAATAGATTTTACTTTTTAAAAAAATGACTTTAAAGTGTGATAAGGAAAAAGGTTAATGAGGGTACTAACAAATGTCAATCTAGAGAAGGTTTTAGGTTTTTTTAGGCTCAAAATATCTCTGTATTTGAATCAGTACATGGCTTTGTATTGGGGCCTACCCTCTCACTTCACACAACATAGTGTAAGGGTGTGAGGTGTTTTGCCAAAATATACCTGATATCTAGAGTTTAAACATAGTTATCATACTAAGTTGGTTCTCCCCTTAGTGGTGAATCCAAGTAGGATAACCAGGATGAAGGTTAACACTAGGTGATGAAATCCTAGTTGGTTTCCTTATGTCAATGTTTGATGAATTAATTGTGTAAGTGGTTTGGTATGTGTGTGAAAATAAGTGATTGCTAAGATATATTGATCTTCCTAGATTACTCTATGTGAATTATCTAAGCAATCAAAGGATGGATGCATTTATTTTTAAACTTTAAAAACAAGAGTAATTTATTTTTGGATTTTTCATAGAAAGGGAATGAATGAATAAATTCACACTAAAATGTAATAAAAACAATGAGCCCTTAGGGGTCCCACTAGGTTTGCCAAAATGTTATAGTAGTTTTTCATTTTTCTTTTTAATATAATTATCTACCAAAAACTTAAAGAAATGAAGTGTTTATGAATAATACCTAGATATATAAAGATGATTGTGCACTACTTCAATCTAGCGAATGAGGGAACTTATTTGTGGCTTGGAAGAATAACCTACACACAATGAGACAACTTGGACAAAATCAATTAATAGATAGATTAGTGAGTTCCCTAGTTAGGAACTAGTTTTGGAAAGTTATGAACTTCCTGAAGTGGATGCCAAATCACTATTTTCACAATTAAATGGATAATATTGATAAATTAAATATAGATCACGCTAAATATATTTGACACGATAAATGCGTATATATTATTTAAGATATATGGATAAGATAAACATGGTAAATAGATGTAGATGACCAAGATAAATAGATATAGATATTTTGATTAAGATTAATTCATGTTGTTAAAACAAGCTTGGGTTCTAAAATAGAATAATAAAAACATAGAGACTGCTCAGTGATGATTTTGTATAATCAACACCGATTCTTATGAATCAATGTTAATTTTGTATGGATGGATAGAAATCTAAATGCAAGGGATTAAAGAGAGATATTAAATAATATAAGATGGTTTTAGATGGATAAGGAAGTTATAGGGATAAAAAGGATGTTCATCAAAGATAACAGGGCAGAGTAAACATAACAAAGAAGAATAATAGAGATTCTAAAAAAATAAATAAACTTAGTTGGACTGAACAACCATCCTTCAATGGGGTTGAGATGAATATTTTGAATTTTAAGCTTCTTGAAGGCTAATAAGTCTTGTTTATAACATAGCTTCCATGCATCATCAACAAGACAAGCAAAGGGAATTTCAACAACATTTCTCTAGTCAAAATCACATCCTTTTAAAGATATATTCACAAGTTTATATAATTGATGTCAATCTAGGAAAATTGACACTAATCATGGGAGAATTGTTATCGATTCATATTTTAATAAATTTTACTTGGTTGGTTTTCAACCATGAAACAAACTAGCTAAATACAAAGCTAAGTTGTTTATATGGGTTTTACTTACGAGGGAGGTTCGTTAAGGATATTATTTACTTTATTATAATGGATTTTATTTAGATATTTTAGGATTATGGGTAGTTGAAAGAATTATAATGGTAATTAGTAAAAGTAATTACCATAGGTGAAATAGGTAGTATATACATATAGACATTCATAGGTGTGTTGGGTGAATATTTTGTCGACCAGCTAAGTGGTGAGCAAAACAGTTCCTATCACCACATCATAGGGAGATTGGTCATCCAAGTGTGTAGTTTTACTACATCAATAGGGGACAAATCTCTCCTCTCATCAAGGAGAGGTTCCATATTAAATATACAGAGGATATATACTATATAAATAAGCAGAAAGTAACACACAGGGGTAGAACAAACCATCCATCTCTCTTTTTTTAGAGATGATGCTCACAGCTCAAAGGAGAAATCCTAGGTGATTGGTGAAGGTGCTTCTCTTATTTCAAAAGTAACATTAAACCAAGAGCCAAATTCCTTCCTAGATAGTATAAATCTTGGTGAAGCAATAGAAGGCACTATCTTCTTTCAAAAATGCTTGTTCTTGCAGGCAACAGGAATCTTTCTGGTAACAAGCGATTGGTAACAGAGTACAGAGTAACCAGCAATCTAAGATGTAGCACAAAGTCTCCACCTTGACTTCCCAAGAGTGAGATACGAAGAACAATTGGGGCACAAAGTCATCCCAAGGTCCTTTACATAGAAAGAAACTAAAAACACACACAAAAAACAATTATGTCAACACAAAGTCTGAAAGTAACTGGTTTCAGGACACCTTCCTTATCACCTCCACTAGCTATGCTTGTTAAATTAAATAAACAAGAACACATTCAAAAGATAGACATAAGAACAATCTCCTAAAATGATATAAGATATACAGCACAAAGTCTATGAATCACTTGTTTTCTCATTCAGATAAAATAATATGAAATACAATCTGAGCTCAAAGTCTTAGTATTCGCCTTTCAATTTGGGCAGAGTTTTGCTTCTGTGGTCAAAAATATCTCTTTTTCATCAAATGAGAGATTACATTATATAGAGGCCAGGAGAGACTTGGCACTTTGTCCTATGGAGTGACCCATACTATGCAATTAATGCCTTAGATGCATTTTTGATTTTGTCAGGGAGGGCCACGTTGGAGTAGGGTGGTTGCCTTAACTGTGGCGTGTTGGTTCATCTCCTTTGTCTACTTCCAAGCCTGAATTACTCATTCCATCACCTGCTAGCTATGCAACTGTCTACTCTACCTTTATTCTAAAGGGGACAAATAGGTTGTGCTTTCAATGTTTGTAGGCCCCAAATATCTACCCGATGAACTGCTTCACCTACTATAATTAATTCTTGCTTAGTTTCCCTCTTTGTCTCTTCTCATTTGGCTCTAGATTTAGGGTCTTTGAATGCATTCGAGTCCACATTTTAAATTTGAAAATCTCAACAAACGCTTCCTCATATAAAATTTGCTGCCCATAGGTATTTTATCTTTTGAAAGTTACCGGCTAGCCATTCGTCTTAAATTTGACGTTCGAGGACCTGTCATTCTCCTTAGCAACTCCTTTGTGTCCTTCTCACTTGTTATGGGTGCTTCCAACTATGGCATAGGTGAAGACACATGGTGGCATCCGTGGCTTTGAAATAAGCTTATTAAAATAAGCTTTGAAACTTGTTAGAGGCTGGAAGTGTGGATGTAGACACTTGGAAGCTTCCACTGCACTAGGACGGGACACGTGGTGGGTTCTGCTACTTTTAAATTGGTAAGACTATGTCTCAGCTTGTGACACTTAGTAGCTTCCACTGCACTTTGAGGCTTGAACCTTCCCAAAGGGAACTTGCCCTTTGAGGTCTTGAATAGGGTCCATTTCTGAGTGTTGAGTGTCCCCCACAAGGGTACCCACCCTTTTAAATCATCTAGGTGGCCTTCAGGCTTCAATTTCTTTAGAGGACTATCGTCCCTTTATTTCCTTTAGAAAAAATGTCTGAAGGGATTCCTTTAGACAATTTTTCTGAAGGAAATCTTTCCTTGACTCTGCATCTCTACATTGGGAGTGCTCCATCTTTGACACGTGGCACCTTTCACTACTTTTAACAAGTGGCACGTGGCATCTTCCATAAAAATAGGTGAGGACACGTGGAAGCATCTACCAAACTCAAGAAACACTTAGAAATAGTTGGGACTCCTTTCTAGCAATCACACAGATGATGACACTTGTCATCTTCCACCAATTCTCACCAAGGACATGTGGCATCTTCTACTACATCATATTGAAACCTTCCACCATTGACACTTGGTGCTTTCCACTCTTGGGATTTTCTTTCACATGCTCCTTTCCTTGACTAAGGCTGCCTTTGAACCTTTGAACCCATGAACTCATTGAACCTATGAAGTAGTTTAAGGTTCAACGGTTTGGTCGGTTGTTTCTTTTGATTTAGCCGAGTCTCTTTGATATCTTTGAACCAAGCGCATTGAACCATTTGAACATTGAACCCATTAAAATGATGAACCAAAATGGTTCAAGGTTCAATGGTTCAAGCCTTTAAAACTCATTAAGTGCTCGGAGCTGTGGAACTTTGAAATGGTTGAACTTTGAATCTTTGACAAATGCGCTTAGCTCTTGGCAATGACATTGAACCCGTTAAACCCATTGAACCCATTAAACCAAAATGGTTCAAGGTGTAATGGTTCAATGCTTGCTTAGATGCTTGCTGATGGACATTTTTGATTGAACCAATCCTGAAAATGCCTAAGTGCTGGAAACTTGCCTTTTGACTGGATTTGCTTGCAGAAGCCTTTGAGCTTGTTGAACCTGCTAATCCCTTTACTAAAAAGTTGAGAAAATGAGGAAATTGAATGCTCAAAAAAAAATTTAGAAGGGTAAGAGACAATTTTGGTCATGCAAGACCAAAATAGTTCATATGCTGTCCAAAAAATGAGAAAGCTATTTTTGGGGACAACAGCTAGCTCTAATTGGGGAACTTCTGTCAGATGAAAACTTGGAATAGTTGAGGGGAGTAGAAACCATATTCTCTAGTGGCTTGAAGTATTCCATTGGGCTATGGAGTCATGCTACCCAAAATGAAAGGCTCCAAAAATGAAAATGAACAACACAAAGCAGAAATAAAAACTATACAAATATACATATGTATAGGTGAACTTATCTGGTACTTCAAGAACTGAAGTACTTTAGATGCTGCCCCCTGAGAGGCAGTGAAAATGGCACTCTATCTTGATAAACTAGCAAGAAGCCATTTTCTCCCTAGAATCGGTTATGGGTGAATGGAACTCTCCACTAGGAAACCAATTTTCTATGTCTTCCCTTTGGTTTTCTCCTCTTGCCCCATAGCAAGACTTGACTTTTAATCTAAAAACCATGAATCTTTTATCTCTTGGAAAAGAGTTCCTTTTCCTGATTTTGATGCATAATAGTATGGTCCATTACCATAATTGGTTTCTCTTCTGGTTTAGTCTAGCACATGATTTGATTGTTCCCATTCAACACCTGCCAATGATTGGCACTATCAGGCATTCTTGGTGTTGTTCTATTGGAACCAATTCCTATATCATCGCCTACAAGATTTTCATCTACTAAAACATGAATGTCTTTAGTAGACAAAAAATAATTACCCCTGACTAAAGACTCAAATAAAATTTGAGCTTCAAGCCTTGATGTCTAAGTGACAACATATTTTACCTCCTTCTCAAGAAGCAACCTCTGCATTACACCTTTCACAGGGATTCTTGCCTGAGACAAGTCCATGCTTAATTACCCTCCAACATCCTTGTAGAATTTCCACCCAAGAAGGATGCCATATGATGCTGGGACATTGGCCACTAGGATAGTCATCTTGATTCGCTTGTTTGGAAAGGTAGTAAATGCAAAGTCGGTGTCTTTAATTTTCCCCAGTCATGGCACTTGTTTGTTCTCCATGGAGAAACATCTACCAAATGTCTTGGTCAGTGTGAGACCCACATATTATGCCACTTTAGTAGGCATGACATTGTCTGAAGCCCTAGAATCAATGATGTAATTATTGATCTGGTGACCATTTATCAACAGGGAAACATAGAAATGATCTATTTTCCCAGGGGTAACAGGAGGGGTAATGACAAGATTGTTTGGAATGGGCATGTTCTTTAGGGGATCATGAGCTACTTTCTTAACCTCTTGTCTTGCAGGAATGGTTTGGTTCTTGACACATTGAACCAACTTGTCCAATTGCTCAAGATTGGACTGCAAGAACTCAAATTCTGACATTTGAATTTTGGTTTTCTTTATATGGTCAATTATGTCAAATGCCTGAAATGAGCCAGGAGCAAAGGATGGGAGTTCATCCTTTTGATTTTTGAAAGGGGGAGGACTGGACTATGAATTTTAAGTAGAAGGTATTGGGGCATGTGAGGTACTTACCTTTCTTGCAATCACTAAATCCTTTGGCTGGAAAGGAAGAGTGGACCCTCGCTTAGCAATTGAAACTACTAGTTGAGGTCACTCCTCTACTTTCTCCTTATCAGCTTGTTGGGATACTTGATTCTTGGATCAGGTGAATACAACATATGATCCTTCAGTTGCATTACCTTCACCTCTGGGTTCATCCTGATAATTCAAGAAACCAATGTGGGAGTCACTAGATGATTCTTCTTGATCCTCCATAAAGAGACCAGCATCATTTCCTTGATCAAATTTAGGTTGGAAAGAGAAATCATGTTCAGTTTCCAGATATATAACTTCTGAGTTGGTTGGAGGTGCTTCAAGGGTGAGGTTCCTCTATGGGGGAGGAAGATGATTTGGTTGCCCTTGATTCCTAGTAGCATTGCCTTGGTATGCCTAATTAGGGAATGTCCTCCTTAGCATATCCCAATTAGGAGAAGTAGACATAACTTGGGCCATTTGTCTTCTGAGTGCTAGCACTTCATTTTCTAGCTTTTGCACCATTGGATCAGTGGTGGCTGAAGGGGAGTATTTAGAAGAAGGAGAAGATTTACCTCTATTTGGATCTCTTCTTATCTTTCCAGCCAAGATAAGGTCATCTTCTACCTCAATAGGTAATTCCTGAGCAGTAGCAAGGTCTATGTGTCTAGCCTATCTCAGTAAAACACTCACTTCAGGTAGCTGTGAGTTGATGAAGAAGCACTTGAGATTCTGAGGTGTCAGCTGGGTGACCATGGGAATCTTGTGCCTTAACTTGTCAAACTTGGCAATGAAGTCACTCATAAGTTCATGGGGTTCCTTCTTCATCTGTGTGAGTTGGGCCAGTAAGGCATGTGCATCTTCTATAGGCTTGAACCTAGCTTCAAATTTATCTTTGAGTGTGTCCCAGTCAGTCACTGATCTAGCTTACAGATGGTAGAACTAGTCTGCAGTAGCACCTTGTAGTGTCTCAATGAATAGCCTGACTGCTATGTCTTCAAATTCCACTCCTATTACACCACAAGCTATGCTGAAGGTCATAATATGTTCATCAGGGTGAACCTTCCCATCCTCAAAGAACTTGGGGAAATTCTTTCTCGAGCTACATGGAAGTTCATGCAGGGGTGGAGTCAAATTGAGTGGGCCAAATGAGTTACCCCAATGGCCTTGAGCCATGATTCGATTATGTAAAAGTGGGATCAAAAATTTGAGTGGAGAATGAGTAGGCAAAGATCTGATAGTAGTAGAAAAAGAAGCTCTACCTTGTGTTGGTGACCTGGTAGGGCTAGGAGGAAGACTCCTAGTTCATTGAAGGTGAGGCTATTGAGGAAATAAATCAAAATTACTCTACTGCACCAACTCAAAAGTAGGGTCAAAAACACCTTGAGATTTCTAGCTTCAGGTATAACATGGAGTTACCAAATTGTAGGACAAAAATGGAAAAGAGTAGGATCTACTTCAGCTTAAAGCTTGAGACTTCAAATTGTGCACTCTTCCTAGCGACTCTAGTTTTATAGACCAAATAATATAATGGAGATGGAATAAGATGGTAAGGCTATAATGATAATGGGTAAGACATGGAATAGAGTGACCAAAATATGTAATGGATAAGGGTATAATGATAATGGGTAAGACATAGGTGATGTTTCAATCTAAAACTTGAGGTTCCAAATTTCACAAAATTAATGTGTCCCTAGTGGAGTCACCAAAAATTGTTGGGTGAATATTTTGTTGACCAGCTAACTGGTGAGCAAAATAATTCCTATCACCACAGCATAGGGAGATTGGTTGTCTAGGTGTGCAATTTTACTACATCAATAGGGGACAAATCTCTCCTCTCATCAAGGGGAGGTTCCCTATTAAATATACGGAGGTTATATACTATATAAATAAGCAAAAAGTAAAACATAGGGGTAGAACAAACCATCCATCTCTCTTTTTTCAAAGATGATGCTCACAGTTCAAAGGAGAAATCTTGGGTGATTGGTGAAGGTGCTTCTCTTCTTTCAGAAGTAACATTCAACCAAGAGCCAGATTCCTTCTTGGATAGTAGAAATCTTGGTGAATCAATATAAGGCACTTCTTTTCTTTCAAAAATGCTTGTTCTTGTAGGCAACATGAATCTTTCTCGTAACAAGCAACTGGTAACAAAGTATAGAGTAACCAAAAATCTAAGATGTAGCACAAAGTCTCCACCTTGACTGCCCCAGAGTGAGATACAAAGAATAATGGGAGCACAAAGTCATCCCAAGGTCCTTTACACAAATAAACTAAAAACACACACTGAAAATAATTATGTCAGCACAAAGTCTAAAAGTAACTAGTTTCAGGACACCTTCCTTATCAGTTCCACTAGCTCTACTTGTTAAATTAAATAAAAAAGAACACATTCAGAAGATAGACATAAGAACAATCTCCTAAAATGATACAAGCTATATAGCACAAAGTCTGTAAATCACTTACTTTCTCATTTAGATAAAATAATATGAAATACAATCTGAGCTCAAAGTCTCAGTATTCGCCTTTCAATTTGGGCAAAGTTTTGCTTCTATGGTCAAAAAGATCTCCCTTGCATTAAATGAGAGATTACATTATATAGAGGCCAGCAGAGACTTGGCACTTTTTCCTATGGAGCGACCCATGCTATGTAATTAATGCCTTGGATGCATTTTTTATTCTGTCAGGGAGGGCCACATTGGAGCAGGGCAGT
This sequence comes from Torreya grandis, assembly GCA_037957365.1. Classification (NCBI taxonomy): domain Eukaryota; kingdom Viridiplantae; phylum Streptophyta; class Pinopsida; order Cupressales; family Taxaceae; genus Torreya; species Torreya grandis. Next base: position 400,108 of record JARHVA010007765.1, read on the forward strand.
TGCCTTAACTGTGGCATGTTGGTTCATCTCCTTTGTCTACTCTTGGGCCTAAATTACTCATTATATCACCTGCTAGCTATGCAACTGTCTACTCTACCTTTATTCCAAAGGGGAAAAATAGGCTACACTTTCAATGTTTGCAGGCCCCAAATATCTACCCAGTGAACTACTTCACCTACCGGAATTAATTCTTGCTGAGTTTCCCTCTTTGTCTCTTCTCATTTGGCTCTAGATTTAGGGTCTTTGAATGCATTTGGGTCCACATTTTAAATTTTCAAATCTCAACAGACACTTCCTCATAGCAAATTTTCTGCCCACGAGTCTTTTATCTTTTAAAAGTTACCAGCTAGCCAGTCATCTTAAATTTGACATTCACAGGCCTGTCATTCTCTTTAGCAACTCCTTTTTGTCTTTCTCACTTGTTATGATTGCTTCTCACTATGGCATAGGTGAAGACATGTTGCAGAACTCGTGGCTTTGAAATAAGATTATTAGAATAACCTTTGAAACTTGTTAGAGGCTAGAAGCGCAGATGCAGACACTTGGCAGCTTCCGCTGCACTGGGATGAGACACATGACAGGTTCCACTGCTTTGAAATTGGTAGAGACTGTGTCTCAACTTGTGACACTTGGCAAATTCCACTACACTTTGAGGCTTGACCCTTCCCAAAGGGAACTTACCCTTTGAGGTCTTGAATAGGGTCCATTTCTGAGTGTTGAGTGTCCCCCATAAGGGTACCCACCCTTTTGGATCATCTGGGTGGCCTTCGGGCTTTAATTTATTCAAAGGACTATAATCCCTTTATTTCCTTTGGACAAAATGTCTGAAGGGATTCCTTCAGATAATTTGTTTGAAGGAAATCTTTCCTTGACTCTACATATCTGCATTGGGAGTGCTCCATCTTTGACACATGGTGCCTTTCACTACTTTTAACAAGTGGCACGTGGCATATTCCACTAGAATAGGTGAAGACACATGGAAGCATCCATTGAACTCAAGAAACACTCATAGAAATAGTTGGGACTCCTTTCTGGCAATCACGCGGATGATGACACTTGTCAGCTTCTACTGATTCTCACTAAGGACACGTGGCGTCTTCCACTGCATTGTATTGAAACCTTCCTCCATTAACACTTGGCACTTTCTACTCTCAGGATTTTCTTTCATGCACTCCTTTCCTTGACTGAGGCTTCCTTTAAACCTTTGAACTCGTGAACTCATTGAACCTATGAAGCGGTTCAAGGTTCAACGGTTCGGTTGGTTCATTCTTTTGATTTAGCTGAGTCTCTTTGATATCTTTAAACCAAACGTGCTAAACCATTTGAATGTTGAACCCATTAAATTGATGAACCAAAATGGTTCAAGGTTCAATGGTTTAAGCCTTTGAAACTCGTTAAGTGCTCAGAGCTGTGGAACTTTGAAACGGTTGAACTTTGAATCTTTGATAAATGTGCTTAGCTCTTGGCGATGACGTTAAATATTTTGAACCCATTAAACCCATTGAACCAAAATTTTTCAAGGTTTAATGGTTCAATCCTTGCTTAGATGCTTGTCGATGGACATTTTTGATTGAACCAAGTCATTAAACCAATCCCAAAAATGCCTAAGTGCTGGAAACTTGCCTTTTGACTGGACTTGCCTGCAGAAGCCTTTGAGCCTGTTGAACCTGCTAATCCCTATACCAAAAAGTTGAGAAAATGAGGAAATTGAATGTGCAGAATGAATTTTGGAAAGGGAAGAGACAATTTTGGTCATGCAGGACCAAAATAGTTCATATGTTGTCCCAAAAATGAGAAAGCTATTTTTGGGGACAACAAGGTGAAAAGTATAAGTTTACATTTATATATAGACATTTATTTCTTCTTAATTTAGGATATATTTTATGTATATACTTTCAAGATGTTTGAGAGGGGTTTCATACCTCTAGGAGTTACGATGCAAATTATAGGTTTTGGAGGATTTTACCAAATTTTAGACTTAGCCTATTTTAGGATACCAAACTTAGCCTTTTTTAGTATTTTAGGATATTAGACTCAGCCATAATGTATATGTCATAAGATACTTATGGTGCATAATTCTAATGTCTACACATCTAGCTAGGACATTCAATATGAAGGATCTAGGAGAAACAAAATAAATATTAGGAATGGAGATACATAGAGACAAGAAAAATGGTAAGATTTGGTTATGACAACAAAAGTATTTTGAAAATATGCTAACCTTATTTAGTATGAAGCATGTGAAACTGATTAGTATCTGTTCTAATTTCCATTTCAATATTTATTAAAGTTTATGTCCTAATGGTGTTGAAGAAAAGTAGTATATGTATCATGTACCATATGCTAGTGTAATAAGAAGTTTAATGTATGCTATGGTATGTACAAGGCCAAATATTTCACATGCAATTGGAGTTATCAGTAGATATATGGAAAATATAGGTAAATAATAATGAATAGAAGTGATGTGGGTGTTTTATTACTTGAAAAACACAAGTGACTATTACATAACTTATAATATAACTAGTGAATCTATTTGTGGATATGTTAATTCTATTTTTGTAGGAGATCTAGACAAAAGAAGATCAACATTTAGTTATATTTTTTGATTTATAGGTGGACCTATTAGTTGTATGTCAAAACTACAAAAGACTATTGCTGCATCAATTGCTGATGCAAAATATGTGGTTGCCGATCATGCTTGTCAAGAGACAGTTTGGATAAAGGGCCTATTGAGTGAATTTGGAAGAGAGAAATACAAAATGAAGGTATTATATGATAGTCAGAGTGTAATTTGTTTGGCCAAGAATATATTTTATCATAACATGAAAAAACATATTGCAGTAAAGTACCATCTTGTTAGATATGTGATTGATGAAGGAAAAGTATCACTTGAAAAGGTTCACATAGAGGAAAGTAGTGATGATATATTCAAAAAATCAATTTTGTTAGAGAAGATAAAATGGTGTTTGGATTCTCTTAGCTTGTAAAAGAGGTGATGATTTGATTGGAAATATATTAGGTGGAAATTATTGTCAAGGTGGAGATTGTTAGATATGTGATAACAAAGTTAAACTTTGGACCCTTTTACGATGCATTTTATAGCTAAATTTTACAAGGGGGTGTGGGTGGGGGCAACGACATCAACCCCCACCTCCCCCCCCCCCCCCCCCCCCCCCCCCCCCCACCCCCCCCCCCCCCCCCCCCCCCCCAATATTTTTGATTTTTAGGAGGAATCATAATGGTGCTTTTCTAATTAGGCATATTTATCTTTATGAAGTTTGCATATAATATACACAATGAGTTCACATGTAATCTATTCATCTTGGAATTAATAAAGCTTGATATCTTGCACTGTGGATGTTTACTTAGCTTGCTAAGGTTTTACCACATAAATCATGTGTTTTATCTCATGAATGTTGAGGATTTGTTTGTTTAATTATCTCTGTAATTGAATTCTATTATTTTTACATAGTTGTAGAGTGCATGGTTTCCTGACAACTTGAAAAAAGTTATAAATGGTCATAATTTTAGGCACTTTTAGGAAGAATATGTGAATAAGTAATAATTTTTGTAAATATTGTGAATAATTTAAATGACTTGAGAGATTTAGGAAGTAAGAGATTTGGATATTTGTAAGAAAATATTCCCTCTCGAATAATAGTTAACAATTATGGGTTTTTTTTTAATACCCCTACATGTTGACAAGTTGGTTATTTTTGATGGAGAAGGAAGCTTCATTGAAAAAATTAAAGGCCCTCTATTTAGGATTTTTTAATAATTAATGCCAATGCCATATACTTATGAAGTTAACAATGTGTTATGACCTAAAATTTGAAGTTTGTGTGTTTTTCATATCTTCTAGTGAGCTTTACACATTTCAAATGTTATCCCAATTTAAGGTAATGAATTAATCATCTCATGAAGCTATAAAAAGTAATCGTACATTACATCAAGTATAATAAAATATAAAATAATATATTAGGTTACCTAGTTGCATAATTTTGTAGATATAAATGAATGCCACAATAGATTACTATTATCCATGAATTTTTCCCACAATAGTGTGTGTGTGTGTGTGTGTGTGTGTGTGTGTGTGTGTGTGTGTGTGTGTGTGTGTGTGTGTGTGTGTGTGTGTGTGTGTGTGTGTGTGTGTGTGTGTGTATTTGAATTTAAAATTTATAGTGTGAATTTTAGTGTATGCCATATTTTTTTTTTCTATTACAAATTTATAAGAATATTTATTAATTAAAAAAATTTAGTTATAAAGTATAATTTTAAGAAAAATGTTTATGGATCTCTACCTCTAGATTTTAATTTCCAATATTTAGTTTTATATTCTAGATCTATCATAAAGGAATCCTTGATGATTGGTGCAACATAGAACTGAAAAAATCAGAAATCAAAATCCTTACACCCATCCAAAAATATTTGTATTATGATTCTTCTCTATAAAACAAAATTATAAATATTTAATGGTTTACAATAAAAATGTGGTTTGCTTGGTTATTCTAAAATATCCTTTTGACTTGTAAAGTTAATAGTTTTCTACTTAACGAAGATATACCCTTATATAAGATCCTCTTGTTGACGTTTTCAATGACAAATACACTATTTTACAACTCCACATTGTCATCTACATCTAATATCAAACTCGTTTGAATCTAATTCTAAAATCATTAGCAATTATTTTTTCAAATTCATTCAAATATATATCAAATTATTTCATATAACAGGAACAACTATACAATCAAAGTTCAATATATCTTTCCATGGATTGATTATGTAAGAGTGGATAGGATAAAAAAATTTAAAATTTCATGTAGCTCAGTATCCCTAGATTAGTACAGTATTTTATCAAAAAAAAATTGTTCTTTTAAATAAGTTTCCCATCTTGGTGCGCGTGATGGGCACCCAGTGTCTTTTTAAAGAATCCACATAATTGGTAATACTTGGGGTTATTAGTAAGGGTTTAGAACATTATGGATAAATAAAGGTTATTTTACAATACACAAAGGTACAAATACATGAAAGCCTCAGTCAAATAAGATAGAAACCATCATGCAAGGTATTTGATGTGTAGACACTTAGGAAGGGTTGGTAGTTGGATAAGGATATTTAACCATTGAATCCAAAATATTTGGAGATAAATTCTAGACATGCATCATGTACAATGAAATGAGTGGGAGGCTAAAAATTATTTGGGTTATGTGGTGGTTTATAGGTACTTGCATGAATCTCAATTAAAACACATCATTTGGAGAAAGCCTATTAAGTGACATATAAATAAGGAGGAAAGAAAATTTGATATGTTGAATAATTAAGTGTTTCACATAATACCCTAATGGTTAATGAAGTATTTTTAATATAACATTATAGTAGGTACTGAGTGTGAGATATTGAGTAAGGAAGTTTATAATGATTACATTGTAGATCTTGTGAATCTCATGGTAGTGTTGTGTCCCAACATACCCCCCATTTATATTTTTTAAATAGGTACCCACTTTGACAAGTAGCCTTCTTTTTTCAAGATTGGTGGGGTAACCTAAGCTTGTTTCTTGATAATTAAACATAAAATCACTTCTATTGTTAAAAACCAAAGCTATGCTTAGTATTATCTCAAGTTACATCTCTACCCTTTAGTTTATTTCATGCATGTATATCTAGGTTTTTTTAGATTCTAATGATTCATGAAGTTTGCTTGTTTAATCTATAAGCATGTCAGATTTTACCTCTTTCAGTCTAATTAACTTATGTGTTTGTCAAAAAAAATTTACTTTGTATTTTATTTTATGTAGATTGTCCTTTATATATATTTTTTTCTACTTTTCACCCAATAATATTTAATTCACCAAATCCTACCATGTGGCATTAACTCACTCTCTCAAAGCCCTAAAGGCAAGTGGTGTATTCTTTATATGTTAGTGTTCTAAAAGTTTTTATGCTACTTAGTGTCACAATCCCACTAGCCCAAGGCTTTTCAGACACTTAGAGATCTCTAAAAAGACTCCCAAGAAAGTGGAAGGTTGAGATGATGCCAAGTGCCATGATCCCACTCAACCAGTGATTAACATATTAAATTTTAGTGTATGAAAGTCTTGGGTCTAGTCGAGAAGCTAAAATGATCCATGTGTCATGATCCCACTCACCTAGTGATCGAAAGACTAAATTTTAACGTAAAAAAGTCTTGGGGATAATGAAGTAGTGACAACCATCCACATATCATGATTTCATAAACTTATAGCTATCAAAGAATTTTGATAATTTTATAAGTCTCCCAAGTGAGTAGAGCATTAAGATGTATCTATGTATCATCGTCCCACTCATCCAAAACCTACGTAATGATAAAATGGGGTACAACACTCTTGGTATAGTGGAATAGTTAAATCCTTCCATGTGTCATGATCTTGTAATCTCGACATAATAAATAAACAAGTCAACAAAAAAATGAACCCATGTAACAACAATGTGATACTATTTGAGGAAGCAGAACATTACCAAGTGTCAAATGGAGGTGACAAAGCACTCATAGAAAAATTAATAGAAGCCACCTAACACTGAGGACTCTAAAAGGGGATGACAATTCACCAGGGAAATTCAAAATATGAAAATAGAAGAAATCAAAGAAATCCAAGGCCATTGGTGTCATTAATTTGCATGAATTAACCAATTATGGGCATTCAATTTAGTAGAGGTAAGGAATCTAAAGTCAATATATTTGATAAATGAAATCCATTATAGATACATTTCCATCTAACAAATAGCTATTAGTGTGAATTTAAGATCTCATATGACCAAGTAATTCCATAGTTTTAGAGAACCAAAGCTCTTAAATGTGAAATAATGGAATCTACTTCAAACCTTTTGCTACCCCCTTCTATATATTCCATTTTAGGACTTGATTAGTACATAGCTACAAGGTTTGATGAAATTTACCTCAACCATGAACTCAAACATTATTCTAATATATGGGAGGAAGTCAAAGCAATAGAACTCTATGTCATTGAAGATCAACTCTTAGTTTTTACATGAAGATACATAGAGGATTTGGTGGAAATAAAATCAATAGGCCTACATTACACTATGACAAAACCTAAGGTAATGTCCTACATTTAACTATTATTTGATTTATTTTCAAATGGCCAAATTTTTAAAAAAATCCTACATTTTTGCCATTGTATCACCCCAATAATGTATATTAGTGGACCTGCCTTGAAAAATACTATATTATCCCATACCTAAAATGTATTATAATCAAGCCCTAGTTAATTCATGAATGTATGCAAACAATAAAACCAAAAAGTCATGGGAATGGGCTAGAAACCCTAGTGTTTGCACAATTAGGGGCACTAATTTTGTTATTCCCATTTCCATCTTCAAGTCTAGAATCTGAATTGTTATGGATTTGATAAATTGAATTTATGGTTTCCCTAGTATAACCTACATCAATGAGGTTCGAATTCCCCTATTGGACACCATCCACACTTCAACAAAGTCATGTATATTAGCAAGATTTTTAGTGCCAAGTTAATCAACCAAATCTTCAATTCAACAAATAGACCAGATGGTAACTTTTTTATGATGTCATATCTAGTAGATACCATAGTAGGGACTATTCACTCAAATTTAAAGGAACCTTGAGAGCCATAAACTAATTATCCTAGTAATTAGATTTGTGATGAGTTCAATATTATTCATACACAAAAATTTAGGAAGAATATGACTAGAATACTAAGACCTTCTATCCAATGACATATGAAGCCATTTATGGTAAGGACATGCCCAGATTGTCTAATCAAATTTGAAGAACCATTAAAATGATTGGTGAATATTGGCTCTATCTAGACCATATAGTCATTATAATAAAGGGAAATAGAGCTCCTCTTATGTATCTACCCTAGTTCATCATAGACAAGGTAGAAAAGTAGGAAACTATAGACTAACAAACTAATTCTATGGATGTTAGACTAAGAAGTGCTAAACAAGGAGCTATCCACCCACCTCAAATAAACATTGGTAGGATCTAATACATTATATAGGAGTAGATCCAATAAGTGGGAAAAATTATAACACACTATGATTTTAATTTGGAACCTTACAAGCAAATGGATCCAAAGTAAAGGGTCAGAAAACATTTGAATAGAGTTAATGGAAAGGTAAAAATTGATTATGATAATGTATCATATCCATCTAATGAAGTATTCATGAATGATTTAAATGACATAGATGTCCATACAAGAATGAACTAGGTAAATATGTTTGTGGTGGTATCCAAGCACATGTAATATATTCTAGAAACTATTGAGGAAGAGGCTAAGAAAGTTGAAGTAGAGCATTGGGTTTCAAAAACTCCTCAAAGATCCTTCCCATATGTTTATGCCTAGGGACAAGAACAAGCTAGTCCATTAGAACAAGGACCTATGGTAAGTGGATATGAAGTCATACAATGGCCTCCTCAACATACTATCCTAGTGGTCATAGGTATATCAACTGCCATATTATCCACCCTTCATCATTCGACTACCCTTTCTTAGGGTCTAGTAGATATAGCTCACTCTAGAGGGTCATTATCTATGTTTCCCTTTATACCACTTAAAATAGTTTAAAAGGTGAGTCTCCCATCTTTCATCCCACCTATTACTATTTTGGCTCTGTTTATAGCCCTGGGAAAACCATTACACCATCACATCCATCAATATATATTTCCCCTAGATAGGCAATCACTTCCCTATGTTCACCCCTAGTAGTCACTACTGATCTCTCTTCATCACCACCTATTTCCCCATAATATTAACCTTCTATTATTTCAACCCTTATAACATCAAATTATACTCCTACTAGACCCCCCTGTAATATATATGATGAAGTAGGGAGATCCTTTAATTTTTCCTTAGACCACCCCAATGAAAGAGACCTCACAAGAATCATAGAGGGAGGATTGGATATAAGAAGAGGTTATAAAGTATCAAAACCTATAGAGGTGATAGACAGTGAAAAAGAGTGGTTTACTAAGGAGTAAGAGGCTAAAACAAAGACATAATTATATTAAATCATTATTGAGACCATAGAAAGTGATCCTGATGATGAATGGTTATCAAAGGAAGCTCAATCAAGTGACATGGAGATCCTGAAGACTAGTTTTCTCAAATGAATTGATTCAAGACCTAGATGGATATAAAGGAAATGAAGAAATGTCTAATCCTTTGGCTTCTACACATGGGAAATCAATAGACCTATATCCAACCTTGGAATATCCTAGTACATCATCAATGACACCTGTAATAATAGTTCCCTTAGTTTCTACTTCTCAAGGGGTAGGTACATAAGGTATTCATTTTTTACCTATTGTTACAATTGTTATTCTAGTTAGTGCATCTACTTCAATGCCTATTCTACAAGTCCTAATCCTAGTAATGGTAACCAAGGATGTGTCACCCACCAAAAAACCATCAAAATATCCCACTAGAGTTAATTTAATGATAGTGAGGGATTATCTATAAAATTTTCTCAATATCCCTCCTACCAATTCATTCTTAGCTTCCTTAATTCCTTAGTCCTTTTGACTTAATAAATAAGTACACTTAAAATATTTCATCTCCACCACCATTTTAGATTTGTAATTTTCTAACTCCCAACCATCCACTTAATTGGGCCTACCAATTGGTCATGCAACTCAAATATAAGCTAAAAAAATTACAACATAGAAGGGGGTGGAGAAAGGAAAACTAATAATTGACATAGTGACCCCAAAGAAGCTTGGACAAGAACTATTCCCCCTTTCCATCAATTGACAACCTCTTCTCCCAATCCTATTATCCATCTAAGTCAATCCCCATATGACACTCCTATAGAGAAAGTAAAACTTTCACAACAACCAGCTGCCTTAAACATTGTTAAATGGATCTAAAAAATGTAACAGGTAGAAGAAGGCAGGAGGACCTAGTTATTATTGAATAACCAATAGTCAAGTTTCATTTCATCGGAGAAATAAAGACTATGAGGAAGTTTAAAATAAAAACTATAATGGATGATGGATAGAAGGTAGAATTAGAGTAAAGAGAATATGCCTTCTCTTTAACAAAGAGAAGAATATTACTCCCCTCCAATATTATCAGTTATATAAAAGACCCCTACACCTTTATAGATTTTGTGTGGGGAGTAATAAAATAAATGTTTAGAGGATTTGATCAAGTAATATATGAATTGAAATGAATAAATACAATACAACCTATGAGTTACATCATAAATAATGTACAAATAATAGTTTAAAAGATGTATGATACTATCTAGTTAATAAGAAGTACAAATAAGGAGTCACAGCCAAAGTGGGGAGATGTATTCACCCTTGCTAATAATATGAAGAGAGTGGAGGAAAAAATTCATTTATTAATCCAAGTAGCCTAGAACAAAGCTTATGACCATCTAAAATTAATAACTACTCCAGATACATCATGGGCCTTGAACTATGTAGCCTCTAAGAGGAATATCTTGATTAGATGGCATCAAGAAATGTAAAATTTAGTTCAACAACTCACCATATATAAGGATCAGTCCATTATAATTTTGGGGTAAATGAGAATCAATAGTGTCATTAACACCAATGGGGAATTGGTCCTTAGGTTAATATTTGAATATCTCTTCATGACAATATAAAATAGTTTCAAAGCAGAGGTTGAGGGAGAAGTATATAAGACCCAAGAAGACTTGTTGCAATTGATAAATTTTTCTAGAATCTAGTTTGTTAACACAAATACTCTTTATATAGATCTTAGAGATACATTAAAGTGACATATAAAAATTGATGGATAGAATCTCCCAACTCTTCAAAAGGCCTCTGTTAGACTTTGAGGTAATTGAAATGGACTTTGAGGTAAGTTACACCCTCTATTTGAAAATTCAATAGAGTAGGTAGACATCTATGGCTACCCTATCCCCATTAGCTATTTCAAATCAAATACTTCTTAGACACCTGAGCTAACCATAATTACAAATCTAGTTACGACTACAATGACCTCTCCATAGGCAATTTACCTTGTACTACATCAATTGACTACATCATGGCCATGTATGTCCTATTGATGATGAAACTTTGAACATGGCTTGAGGGATAAGGCTTTCCATCCAAAGCCTATATATACATGTATCCTCCACATTCTAAATGAAGGATAAATTTTGTTATTTAATATAGATAGAGACCTCTCTAGTTATTCTAAAAAATCTATGTTGCATATCTTTCTCTTTCATTTTTGTGTTATAATATTTTTTTGCATTTTATCTAACTAATCAATTAGTTTATTGATATATGCTAGACACATTTCAAGTATATTTTAGTTGATTAGTAAGGTCTTTATCAATTGAAAATAGAAATAATTTTTGGTTGATATATATATTATTTTCTTACAACAAGTTTGCTAGGTTACTCTTTAAATTTGTGTAGAAATGCCATTTGATGAAACTTCATAGACTAAGATATATCTATTATAAGGTGATCTATGTGATTTGATTTAACATTTTATTAATAAATTTTACAACATTCTTGATAACAACCACCTTTAGTTGATAACTAGGATTTAATTGTATTTTATTCCTTGGACCTCTTTACTATCTTTGTCAATTCTGTGTGCCAAAGTAACAAGATAAGAGCATCAGTCCCTTGGTGTTTGTCCTCATTCTAAATATAGTTCTAAATAATTCATGTTATCTATTTTTATATCCTCTTTCATGGCTTACCCTTTCATCTATTTATGATTTATTTAAATCTTTCCCACTTTACTTAAGTCCATCTCGATTCCATTAAACCCAAGTGAATTTAAGATTCATATCCATATTTGAACCATCTCGATTAACAATTAATTCACTCACCGCCATTCCACCATTGGTCACTGCAAGACCCAATACATGTAATTCATGCCCTATAGTGATTTCAATATTCACCAAGATCCCAAAATGTTATAGGTTACCTCATGATTATTCTTAGGTGTGCATAAAACCCACATCAATAAAATAACATAATTTGGTTCTTGAAGGAGGTATCTTTCATTACTAAAATGATAAGATCACCAAATTTGCACTAGATATACCTAAAATATTGTCAATATATACTTTTATTAATAACCTAACATATTAGCCCTTACAAAACCATTGAAAGGTTAGGTCAGATAAAGGTATCTTGAGGAGGTCTCAAGTTCAGTCATATTCCCCAAATAAAATAAAACTCCTTATGAGTCAAATGGCCCATCCATGTTTAAATAATTTTACATTTAACATTTCCAGATTTATTCATAATCAACCTTAGAATCCTTAGAAATAAATTACTCTCTTTTCCCCTTCATTAGGTAGGACTATTGAAGAACATGCCCAAGCCTTCAGAATGGATTTAGGAATATTATTTTGTGTCTTCAACGATGTAGATTTTAGGATTTTTCCATTTATACTGGAAGATGTCACCTATGAATGGTTCTTGAGCAATTTTTTTGAAGGGTTGATAAGGTCTAGGAATGAATGTCGAAATGCTTTCCTAGGACAGTTTGGCCAAATTGACAACCCTAGTGTAGTATACCAACACTTTGTTAGAATGAAAAGAGAGATCAATGAACCCATTAGGGCATTCAATGCAAGGTTTAAGAATATGTATAGTGGGGTAGATAATTCATATAAAATGAATGTTATCTTAGCTTTTTAAATATATAAGAATGCTTTAAATATTACCACTGTAATGTTTGTGCATAGGGAAACTTGTGTTAGTAATTTAAGATAGGAATATACTGAAGAAATAGAGGCTGATAGGCAAATGAACCCCTAGTTTCAAAGCTTATGAGGGAAAAATTTGTATCAAACCTACCCCATGTTATATATAATTCCAAATGTTAATAAAAACATTATGGCTAAGAATCAAACATAGGCCCATATGTAGTTTCCTATATCTCATGCTAAACCTAACCAATATTTAAGTTTCCTAAATAACTCTATCCAAGATGCCAATCATCATAGAGCCTAGGATTTAATATTATTCAACACTTTCACCACCCAAGGTGATATTGCTAACTCTAATAAAGCTAGATTATATACTATTCAAATGATGGTACAAAAGTCTAGCAATGAGTTCTTAAGTATGTAGAAAAGGATGGGAAATATCAACATTTATAATACCAACTAGAAATTTTGATATCTGAGATATAAAAAACCATTCAATAGGTCTAGAAACAAAATGGAGAAACCACCTAGCAAGGGGCTTGAGATGAATATTTAGAGGTAGCACTACCCAACTGGTGCAGAGTTCATAACATAACTTAGCATAGAGAGTTGAATTTCAAGATTTATACACAACATTTGAGATCTTCCAAGAAGAAATAGATAGATAAGAAGGTTTGATGAGTTAATATGAGTCTTTTTCTTCCAATACCTATAGCCACTCTAACACTATTATGGTCTTTGATAATTATGATTTTCCATTTACAGTGGATTTTGACAATGAACTAGAGGATATTATAGATGAAGTCCAAAACTTTCAACAATTCCAAATAAGTAAATACAATCTAAGAAGTAAACTACCTTTCACTACTTTTATACATCCAAATAATAGTGCCACCACTCTTATAGATATAAAAAGCATTAATAATCCACCTCCCCCAAAGGAACACTATCAACTATAGCCCAGAGAGTCACATAATAGAGGAGGGTACAATATTATAGAAGATATGAATAAGATCAAAGATAACATCACCTTGTATGTGTTGGCTCAGATCACCAAATAGAGGGAGTTGGTATTTAAATCCTTGACTGGAAGGTCTTCTACAAACAAGTTTAAGACTAATAAAGTGAATTTAATGATTCATAAGGATAAACCTAAGGTCCCACCCTTTATATTGAAATTAATAATGTTCAGTAAGAATGTTCATAATTGCCTAGTGCACTCAAGAACATTAGCTAATGTGATTCCCATATCTATATGTAAGAAACTAGGGTTAACCCCAAACAAATAAAAAAGAGTGGTTCTATAATTAGAAAAATCTATAGTACCTTGTGTTGGGGAATTATTAAATATACACATATAGTTGGCCTTAGAGACACGTATACAATGATATCCTAGTGGTCAATATCCCAGAAGCTTATAATCTGTTACTCAGTTAAGATTGGTCTGTTAGGTTGTGGAGCTAAAAGCTTCACCAGGATGCAAACGGAGGAGGTTGCTGAGGTGCACAAAAACTAATGTTGGTCAGGCCAACTGACATCGGTCATATTCAAAGCACAAGGTTGTCGACATCGGTCAGGAGTCAGCCGATGTCGGTCACCTCAAGATAGATAGGGATTGACGTCGATCGCTTGTGCGGTTCCAGAACTGCTTGTTGATGAACAGTTAGTTAACAAACCAGTTGTTTGCATGTTAAGGACTAATTTTAGTCTTGAGCTGTGGATCTAATTATTGTAATTAGATGTCTAATTATTACTTGCATGGGATATATATAATAGACTAATGGGTTGTATTGTAAAGTGTGCTAGTTGAGAGAGCAAGGTTAGCTCCTTCAGAGTGAAGAGAGCAAGGTGTGTTCCTCCTAGTGCCACAGTGCCAAGTGTGTATGATTAGGTAGATTTGTAGGTTGTTTCAAGATCTGGTAGAGATCCATAGGGGTGTTGGTTTGGAGAATTAGAAGGGTTCTTCATGTGTGTATGATCTTGGTCGGCAGGTGTGCAAGGCCAGGTTGATCTGCGGTATAACAAGATCAGGTGAGATCTACATGGTAAGTAAGATCGGTTGATCTGTAGGTATTTGTGTGTGTTTGATCTAGGTTTGTAGGTGTTGCAAAACCAAGTTGATTTGCAAGTGGTAATAAGATCAGGGAGATCACAACACAATAGGTAGCAAGATCAGGGGAGATCTACTTGGAGTACGGTGTGTACTCGAACCTTGAGTACATGGAATACTCAGTTGGACTCGAAGTAGGCAATGACGGTTTTTTTGGTAGTCACTTACTAGTGGTACTGGTAGTATTTATATTGACCGGTTGGAGGTGAACACCAACTCTGTGTTTGAGTTGAGTGTTGGGACCGTAATTTAGAGAGATAACTCTTGAAGGTGAATTATTGTACACTTGGTGTGGGAAGCCTGTAAGGTGTGAAAGAGTGTGGCGTCTCTTCATTGTAATTCTTTTTTGGAAGAGTATTAATACAATTGGGTATTGTCTCTCATATTCTGTGTTATTTTTGAATTCTAGTTACTTGTGCATTCTGGTTAAATTTTGCATTTAGTTGCTTGTACATGGTAATCAATTGTGCTTCTGGGTCCTAACAAGTGGTATCAGAGCGAGGTTGTAGGGAGTAGGTTTGTGTCTGATTATAGGTCACTCTCAGGGGTTTGTGATTGAGTGGAGTATAACAATGGCAGAAGAAAGTACACTAAGAATGGAAGAATTGAAAAGCACGAATGGTCAATTATGGTGTTATGGAAAGAAAGAGTAGGTAAAGAAATATTATTAGTTGGTAGAAGATCAACATGAAGGAACTAAAGAAGCAGATGTTGCAGGTGTTGTTGCACAGGATGCTCTGGGATGTTTCTTGGATAAAGTAGAATCTTGTTTTATAGATTTTGTTGCCTCTTTCCATGCAGCCCAAAATAGAGTATTTTTCCATCTTAAGGTCTTTGGAAATTTTGGAAAGATTTATTTAGGGGCTGGTGTGCCTTGTCAAAGTATTGGCAAAGGGGAAGTGTGACTGAAAATGTAGACTGACAACACATGGGTGTTGAAGGAGGTCATGTAGGTCCTAGTCTTGAAGATGTGGCTAATTTTTTCAAGAAAGTTGGGTGATGAGAGATGCACAGGAACTCTCACAGTGGATGCACTTGAATTAGCTGGTGGTAAGAAAGCAGGTACTCTTTATCTACCTACTTGTATTAATGATTCTTATTCTTTTGCAAAGACGTGGCTTTGTAGGCTTGGTCACATGAGTAAGAAGGAGATGCATTTTCTTAAGAGAAAGACAAATGTCTTTGACAAACTTAAGAATTGGAAAGTATTGGTGTTTATGGAGGAGATGATGGACAGAGACCAGTGGAGAAGGCTGAGTAACTCTTGGCAGGGTAGTTTGGATAGGGTTTTGATCCAAAGAGAGCTCACGGGTAAAAAGTCATCACTCACAAGAGAACATAGGTACCAGCATCGGTCAGGAGGAACTGGCATCAAACAGACAGGTGCCGATGTTGGTCATGTGTAGACCAGAGATGGTGGTGTCAGGCAGGGTAAGATCAATGTCAGTCAGGGAAACGATGTTGGTGATAGGTAGACACCGACATCGGTTAGGAAACTGGCATTGGTAGTCAGGACAGTCGCATGAAACCAACATCGGTCAGATGTAGACTATGTGGTGACCGAGGTCAGTCACTGAAACATATTTTGGGCAGAAAACAAGCTATCAAGGAGTCTCAAACACCCATATGGAGGACTAAAAGGGTAATTAAGCCTCAAATTAATTATTCCTCTTCTTTATACTCATTGATCACTACAGAGCAAGAAGGATCCAAGAAATAGTGGGAGCATGGCATGAATGAGGAATTTTATTCCTAGGATGTAGAACCAAATGGGAGATTTGGTAGGGTTGCCAACCGGTATGAAAGCACTGAAAGATGAATGGATTCCTTAGTTAAAGAATAGAGTGAATGGATACGTGAGATGGAAGGCCAGGTCATATGGTCTTGAGGTAGCTACAGGATAATGTAGGTTTGATAGCTGGATGACAAAGCATGGCTTTAGTCAATGTCATTGTAACCATTGTGTTTCTTTACCAGGTTGGGTGATGATTGCAACATCATCCTATTACTGTATGTTGTGTGTTTGCTTGTTTTAGGGTCACACATGCAGGGTTGCTGAGCTAAAGGTAAAGTTAGTTCAGTGGTATGTCATGAGGAATTTGGAGTAGCAAAATTCTTTGGCATAAGTGTGTTCTAGATACATGAAAGGTCATAGGTTAATTTTGTCTCCAGATGATTGTGTGAAACTGGTTAGCATGCTGATGGGTTGGATAGTTCTATGAACAGTGTCCTAATTCACATGATGAGGTTAAGTACATGCGTACTGGACCTGAGGTTGCCCACGCAGTGGGAGCTGTCAGCAAGTTTGGAGCCAATCCAGGAAAGAAGCATTGGAGGGTAGTTCAATGGATTCTCAGGTATCTGAGAGGGACCAGTAGTAGGGATTTTTGCTATGCAGGTTCAAGTTCTTTTCTACATGGGTTTGTAGATGCGGATGCAGCAGGTTACTTGGATGATAGGAGGTGCACCACAAGTTTTGTGGTGGTTGGTCTTAAAGGTTGAGCTTGAAGAGGGATACAAGCTAGGAAACAAATTAGATGATGTATAAGTACAGGTACAGGTGTAGCTATTTATCTCCAAGTGGGAGATTGTTAGGTTGTGGAGCTAAAAGCTTCACCAAGATGCAAACAGAGGAGGTTGCTGAGGTGCAAAGAAACTGACGTCGATCAGGCCAACTGACATCAGTCATATTCAGAGCATAGGGCTACCGACATCAGTCAAGAGTTGGTTGACATTGGTCACCTCCAGACAGACAGGGACGGATGTCAGTCTCCTATGCGGTTCCAGAACTGCTTGTTGACGAACAGTTAGTTAACGAACTAGTTGTTTGCATGTTAAGGACTAATTTTAGTCTTGAGCTATGGATCTAATTATTGTAATTATATGTCTAATTATTGTTTGCATGGGATATATATAATAGACTCATGGGCTATATTGTAAAGTGTGCTAGTTAAGAGAGCAAGGTTAGCTCCTTCAGAGCGAAGAGAGCAAGGTGTGTTCCTCCTAGTGCCATAGTGCCAAGTGTGTATGATCAGGTAGATCTGCAAGTTGTTGCAAGATCTGGTAGAGATCCATAGGGGTGCTGGTTTGGAGAATCAAAAGGGTTTTTCATGTGTGTATGATCTCGATCGGCAGGTGTGCAAGGCCAGGTTGATCTGCGGTATAACAAGATCAGGTGAGATCTACATGGTAAGTAAGATTGATTGATCTACAGGTGTTTATGTGTGTTTTATCTAGGTTTGCAGGTGTTACAAAACCAAGTTGATTTGTAGGTGGCAGCAAGATCAGGGAGATCACAACACAATAGGTAGCAAGATCAGGGGAGATCTACTTGGAGTACGGTGTGTACTCAGACCTTGAGTACGTGGAGTACTCGGTTGGATTGGAAGTAGGCAATGATGGTTTTTCTGGTTGTCACTTACTAATGGTACTGGCAGTATTTATACTAACTAGTTGGAGGTGAACACCAACTCTGTGTTTGAGTTGAGTGTTGGGACCGTAATTAAGAGAGATAACTCTTGAAGGTGAATTACTGTACACTTGGTGTGGGAAGCCTGTAAGGTGTGGAAGAGTGTGGCATCTCTTCATTGTAATTCTTTTCTGCAAGAGTATTAATATAATTGGGTATTGTCTCTCATATTCTATGTTATTTTTGAATTCTAGTTACTTGTGCATTCTGGTTAAATTACGCATTTAGTTGCTTGTACATGGTAATCAATTGTGCTTCCGGGTCCTAACATGGTCAAAAACATTAAATGGGTACATACATATATATTTATTAGAGATATGTGGTTGCCATGGAAAGGTGTGCCCAATCAAATTAAGATTGACCAAGAGCATAAATGATGTACTTAATCATTGATTATAATGTAAAAAAAATGAGAAGGTCAACTTTTTATCCCCACATGTTGGCATTTATACCTTCACTATGGAACATGGGACCCCATACCATGAATTTATAGGATCTTCATAGTTATAGACTCTTTATTTTTATGGAGCCTAATATAAACAAGGTTTTGGTGTTGGTTATCCCTAATGGATCCAAAGAGGAAAAATATTTTGCTACATATATAGTTTAAAGTTCCATTACACCAACAACCAGACTATGAGGCCTTAATGCTAGGTCTAAAAGTCACCTTAAAGCATGGCATTAAACACTACAAATATTTAGTGATTCTAGGTTGGTGGTCAACCAAATCAAAAGAAAGTATCAATGCAAGTTGGATTATTTAAAAAAATACAAGCATAAATCCTGGGACCTAATTGAATCTTTTGATGATTTCAACATTAGATCCATCCCAAGGGAAGAAAATAAGGAAATATATGCATTGGTAACTTTGGAAACCAAATTGGCACAACTCTAAGAGTCCAAGATGAAAATATTTTTGATGGAGACAGTGCCTTGTCCATCAGTCCCTAACAATGTATAAAATTTATAGGTCTTTGAGTATGATCAAAATATTATCCAATTCATATATAATTATAGGAAGTTTGAAGACTAGATTCTAGATGAAAGGGATTTTGACTGTCTAGAATCAAAACACCTTGGGGATGATGGTATCATGAAACTCAAAGAGAATAGAATCCCCATAGGGATTTTATCCTTATAAAGGATCTTTAACTTGGATCCACAAGTCAAAAGGCAAAATAAGCCAAAGATAGATCAATCTAATTTTGGTAAATAAAATTTGGGAACTGAAGAGTCCTGCTAGTATGTCAACATTTGTCTGGCTTACACTTATATTAGAAAACAAAATTTTAAGGATATATTGATGGAGTACAAGGATGTGATTTCTTACAACTATGAATAGTTAAAAAAATTTGATCCCAGGGTAATCACCCATACTATTCCCTTAAGTCTAGATAGTAGACTGTTCAAGAAATGCCAAAGGCTCATAAATCTCATTCTATAACCTCTCATTCAAACTAGATTTTAGAAGATATTATATGCCAATATCATATTTCATATTAGACATTCTACTTGGGTAGAAAACTTAGTCTCCATCAAGAAGAAGAATGGCCAAATAAGGCTATGTGTTGACTTTAAGAACCTAAACTGATCTTTATAGAAGGATGAGTATCCTATATCTTCCTTAGATAAGGTAATCCAAAATGTTATTATGCTAAAATGATGTCCTTCCTAGATGGTTTCTGAGGACATAACCAGGTGATGGTGGAAGCATATGATCGAATGAATACAACCTTCACCATAAAGTGGGGGACATATGCCTATAAAAGGATGGATTTTAGCGTCATTAATGCTGGGAAAACATTGTATTGAGCCATGTACCATGAATTTCAATGGATTGTTTGTAAGCAAATAATCATATATATGGGTGACCTCACTATATTTTATAAAAATAGAAAAGATCACACAAATCACCTATACAAATTATTTGATAGATGCATAAGATATGGAGTATCCCTGAACCCAAAAAAGGGTATCATTAGTATCATAGATGGCAAGTTGTTTGGCCATATCATCACCAAGGATGGGGTTTCCATAAATCCAAAAAGAATTCAATCTATTTCAAAGCTAACACCTCCCAATAGTATAAAATAATTGAAATCATTCTTTGGTAAAATTGATTTTGAACGCAAATTAATTTCTAGGCTTACAAAAATTATCAAGCCATTGAATGCTACGTTGAAAAAGGATGCCAAGATAGAGTGGATAGTTGAGGCAAAGATTTATTTCCAAGATATGAAGACAACTATTCCTCAAGAACCAGTATTGATTAGTCTTAACATCACCAAGGATTTCTTTTTTTAATCCTTTACTTCAAAGCATTTCAATGTTGTAGTACTCACCCAAAAAAGTAGATGATAATGAACACCTAATTTATTTTGTGAGTACTAATTTAAAGGATCTTGAATTGAAATATTCAGTGATAGACAAGAAAATATATGCATTAGTTAAGTCTATAAATAAGTTTAGGCACTATATCTTGAGGAATAAAATTCATGCTATAGTCCCATACCAATAGTCCAGATCATAGTCAACCAAAATGAATTGGGTAAAAGAAGGGGAAAGTGGATGGTGAAGTTTTAAGAATTTTATCTAGAGATCAAACCAACCAAGATGGTGAGAATACATGGAATAATATATCTAATTATTGAGATATATTAATGAATTTAAGTTAAGCAAGTTAATAAAGTCTAATTAGCTGGAGTTGAGTGTTATGCTCAGATCATTAATTGTCTACTCATGTGAGCATGCCTCCCTAAGCTGAATAGAGAATAAATGTGGGATTTTAGGCTCAATTATACCCAATACATTGTAAAAGTGGAGTATTTTACCATAATAAATGTGAGGGTATATACCTAAGATGTGTCTCAAGATAAGAAGGTATGGATATCTTGGACAACCTACACCAAAAACTAGGAAATAGTCATCCTTCTAGAACCACAATAGGCCATTAGATCTTGAGAATGAGGTACTATTATCCCACTATTTTCAAATATTCCCACAAGCATGTTAGGACCTTCCATAAATTCTAAGTCTTTTTAAAGAGAAAGGTTAATGATTCCATGCAATTGCACCCTATCATTAAGGGTCATGATTTTACACAATGGGGTTTTGACTTCATGGGAGTAATCAAACCCAATTACTTTACATGACCTAAGTTAATCATTAACACCACTAATTATTACACTAGGTGGGATAAAGTGGTGACCACCAAGTACTCTAGACCTCAAAATGTCATTAAATTTATAAAGGAATATATTCTGACTAGATTTGGAACTCCCACATATTTGGTTAGTGATAATGGCCCACCTTTTTAATCAATTGAATTTAAAAAGTAGGCCTATAATAATTAGATTAAAATCAAGTCCTAGTCAAACTATTACCCCAAAGGGAATAGAGTGGCTAAAACTATAAATAATATCTTAATGAATGCCATTAAGAAGTGAGCCTACGACAAGCCAAGATAATGGCACATGCAATTGAAACGTGCATTATGGGTAGATAGAACAGGACAAAAACATTCCATTAAGACTTCACCTTTCATGTTGGTATATATATGGTTACTTATTTTCCCTATGTCTCTTAAACTTGTAATCTATTAGTTTGTATATGAATATATGGAAGATGATCCAAGAGTTTAGTCTAGATTGTTGGAAGTAGTCCATATTAAGGATGTAGGGATTGAATCTCTACAAAGCTTTAACAAGCACCAAGATGTTAAAAGGTGGTTTGAAGAAATATCCAATATCAAGGCCTCTTAGATCTCAAACCTTTTTCTTCTATGGGATAAAGTTCATGAAAAAAGGGCCATCATGATAAGTTCACTCCCTTGTGGATTAGACAATATCAAGTATTCAATATCTTAGGCAATAATGCCTTCTATTCAATGGGCCTTGAGGGTAATAACCTATCCTTCCTAGTCAATGAGTAGTTTTTAAAACACTAATTCATGGTTCCTCCCACTAAGAATGCCTCTAAGTAATGCATATGCTATATTAGGGGTAAAATTATAATAGGTTTTACTACTTTTGTAGTTAGATTTCCTAATTTCTATCTTTCACTACTATTAGGGGTAGTTTTCATGCTTTTTATATTAACCTTTCATGATTTCAACATTTTATTTCCTTAGATCAACTTTCCTAATTTTTTGAGTAAGTGTCTTTTGTTTCATATCATCCTGATTGACTCTTTTTTAAATGATCAAGAGAACATCCAATCTACTATGATTCATATACAATTTTGGGCTTATATACTAAATCCTCAAGGTAGGTCACTAAAGGGAGAGTAAGTGAATCAAGACTCTATGTGAAGTATACCAAGAAGCTGATTCTTAATTTTTTTCCCATGTGTTTAAAAATTCTAGGATTTAGGTATGCAATAAAAAATAGATTGTGATCATTTCATAATCAAATATTTTTTATCAAGTATGTAAAATTTTCTCATATTACCACAAGAAAATTAATAAAGTTTTTTATTTCTTAGGTCAAACATGTTTTCCATGCTAATACTTGTTTTGAAATAATGCCCATTGATATGAAGTCCACTAGCAGGGAAATTCTAGAAAATTGAATTTTATTTCTCACATACACTAGCTCATGGTGGTTCTTACCCCTATCTCTCATTCGTATTCTAAAACAAAAGAGGATCAATGAATCCTAAAGAGTGATCAAACAATCCTAAAAATAAATCTTAATGTGATCGAAGATTCACATGATGAAATAAGATCAATGTTCACACATCATGCAAGTTTATGAATGGAGAAAGCAGGGAATCAAAGGTAACTCTGTCCAGGCTATAAATGCCTAACTAGAAACAAATCTATGACTAATCCCCTAATTTTTTTATGCTTAAAATAAGACATTGTAAAACTTATAATCTATTCCAAGTATTTACTAATAATTTCAAAACAAGGATAAAAGAAAATTAATCTGCCATACATAGACCCAAGGTACAAGCAAGGCTAGTATATTACTTATAGTTTTGGGAGCCTCTTTCATGTTTTTGGTTTAATTATATTTTTATGATATGATCCATGTTCAACTTATAGTTTCTAACCAAATATTTTGGATTCTTGAATACTCAAGAGTATTCCCCTTATTAGTCACTATTTGTAGTGTCCAAATATACCCAAAATTTATGTTTTTTAATAAGGGACCCAAATTGATAAGTTTCCTTTTTTTTTAGGATAAGTGGGGTAACCTAATATTTTTTATTGATAACTAAATGGACATAATGATACTTCTAATATTGCAAACCAAAGCTATGCTTAGGATTGTCTAGAGTTACATCTCTAACCATTGGTTTATTTAATGCATGTCTATCTAATTTTTTTAAGATTCTAATGACTCATGATGTTTTTTTATTTAATCTAAAAACATGTTGGGTTTCACCTCTTTTAGACTAATTGACTTACGTGTTTGTCAAAATTTTGTTGATTTTTGTTTTATTTTATACAAATGGTTATTTAACTAGAATTATTTCTACTTTTCACTCAGAAAAATGCCATGTCATCAAATCTTACCACATGGCATTTATTTTCTCTCTCAGAGCCCCAAAGGCAAGCTAAGTATGATTTATACTTCAGTGTTTAAAGGGTTTTATGTCACTTAATGTCATAATATCACTATCCCATGAATTTTTAGACACTTAGAATTATCTAAAAATATTCTCAGGCGAGTGGAATGTTGGTATTATGCAAAGTTACATGATCTTTCTCACCTAAAAAGTGATAGACTAAAGTTTAATGTATGAAAGTTATAGATCTAATGGAATAGTGACAACCATCCATGTGTCATGATCCCACTCAATCAATGACTAGCAGACTAAAGTTCAGTGTATGAATGTCCTAGGACCATTAGAGAAGTGTCAACTATCTACATTTAATGATCCCATATACCTATAACTATCAAATCAATATGAGAAGTTTATAAGCCTCTTGAGCAAGCATAACATCAATATTTAACCATGTATAATCATATTTCTCCCTAATAACCTACACTATGATAAAATAAGGTACAAAACTCTTGCTATGGTTGAATGGTGACATCCATCAATGTCCCATGATCTCACAATCCCAAGGTAATAAAGAAACAAGTCAACAAAGAATGAACCCGAGTAATAACAACACGATTCTCTTTGAGGAAGGGAAATGTTACCAAGTGTTAAATGGAGGTGATAAAGCACTCATATTAAAAGCAAGAGAATCTACCTAGCACTAAGGATTACCAAGGGGGATGACACTTCACTAGGTAAATTTAAAATATGAAAATAAAATAAAGCACAAAAGCCAAAGCCTTTGGTGCTATTAATATACATGAATTCACTGATAAGTGCATTCAATTTAGTAGAGTTAAAGAATCTAAATGAAATATATGAAATCAATTATGTCAATTACAAATACATTACCATCTAATAAATAAATGCTAGTGTGAATTTGAGATCTCATATGAACAAATAATTCCACAATTTTAGAGAACTAGAGATCTTAAGTGTGAAACAATGGCTTTTGATTCATACCTTCTACTACCCCCTATTCATATTCCATTATATGACCTAAGAAGTACATGGATATAAGGTTTAATGAATCTAACTTCAACCATAAATTCAAACATTATTCTTCTATATGGGAAAAAGTTGAAGCAACCGAACCCTATGGCCCTATAGACCAACTCTTGGCTTTTACATCAAGATAATGAGAAAACCTAGTGGCAATAAATAAATAGGCCTACATTATACTACCATAAAACCTAAGGTAATTCCATACATTGACCTTTTATTTGATTTGTTTGTAAATGGTAAAATTTATGTTAAAATCCGAAATTTCGACCAATGTAGAACCCCATCAACATATATTAGTAGACCTACCTTTGAAAAATACTATAGGTTACCCCTCCATGAAATGGGTTATACACAAGCCCTAGGTAATTCATGGATAACAACTAAATGAAAAAGTTATGGGAATGGGACAACAACCTTAGTAGATTCATAGTTAGGGGCCCTATTTCTACTATTCCTATTTCTATCTTCATGCCTATAATCTGAATTGCTATGGCTTTGCTAAACCAAATTTATGGTTTCCCCAATATAACCTATATAAATAACGTTTATATTCCCCTATTAGATACCACCCTTAATTCCACCAAGGTCATAGCTATTGGTTAGATCCTTAGTGGAAATTTGATTAGCCAAGTCCTTAATTTAGAAAATAGACCAGATCACAAATTCTATATGATGTCATATCTAGTAGATACCATAGTGGGGACTATTCACTCAAATTTAAATTAACCCTTAGAACCATCAACTGAGTGTCTTAAGAACCAAATTTGTGATGAATTCAATATTATTCATATACACAAATTCAAAAATAATATGACTAGACTAACTACGACCTTCTATCCAATGGCATACCAAACCATTTATGGTAAGGACATGCCCAAACTTTTTGATCAAATCCAAAGAGTTATTGAAAATATTGGTGACTATTGGATCTATCCAGATCATACAATCATCAGAATAGAGGGAACAAAATCTAATCTTATGTATCTACCCCAATTGGTCTTAGAGAATGTGATAGAGTAGGAAATTATAGCTCAACTAGCTGATATATGAATGTTAGACTAAGAAGTGCAAAATAAGGATCTATCCACCCACCTCCCATAAGCATTAGTAGGATGAAATATACAAGATGGGAGCATTTCCAACCAATGGGAAAAATTAGAGCACACTACGATTTAAAGTGGGCACATTACATGTAATGGGATCCAAGGCAAAGGGTTAGGAAGCACTTGAACAAAGTCAAGGGAAAGGTGAAGATTGATTACAACCATGTATCATATCCATATGATAAAGTATTAATGAATTAATATAATGATATAGAGGTCCACACAAGAATGAATTGAGTAAATATGTCCATGATGGTGTCCAAGCACATACAATATCATCTAAAAACCACCAAAGAAGAGGGTAAGAAAATTGAAGTAGAGCATTAGGTTTTTAAAACCCCTCAAAGATATTTACTATAGGTTAAATCCTAATGAAAAGAATATTCTAATCCATTAGGACAAACACCTATGGGAAGTGGACATGAAGTTAGCCAAGGGCCTCCCTAACATCTTGTCCCAGTGGTTAAAGTTTCATAAACTACCCTAGTGTCCACCCTTCCTCAATCGGTTTCCACTATTCAAGGTATAATAGGTATAAATCACTCCCAAGGGCCATTCTCTATGCTACCCTTCATAAAAATCATTATAATATAACAAGTGAGTCTCCCATATTTAAAACCACATATTTCTAGTTTGTCTCCATGCATACTACTAATCCAAACCTTTACACCATCACCTCCATCATTATCTCCTTCCCCTAGACAATAATTTACTTCCCCAAGTTCACCCATAACAATCACTATTGATCTCATCTCATCACCACCTATTATCCCATCATATTTACTTGCTACTATTTTACCCCTTCTAGCATCAATTTTTACTTGTATCAGACCCCATTTGTATACAAGAGGAAGTAGGGAGCTCCTTTAGATTCTCCTCAAAGCAACCCAATGAAGGTGATCTCATAGGAATATTCATAGGGAAGATTGGATAAAACAAAAGATTCTAAAGTGTCAAAACCTATAGAGGTGATAGCTAGTGAAAAGGAGTGTTTTTTTGAGGAGGAATGGGAGAATGAAATGTATGAATCATTATCTAAAATCATTAGTGAGACCACATAAACTTATTTTAATGATGAAAGGTTATTAGAGGAGGCTCAATTATGTGACATTGAAATCATGAAGACTAGTTTAGTCTCAACTAAATTACTTCAGGACCCAGATGGAGACAAAGGAGATGAAGTAGATTCGAAGCCCCTACCTTCTATGCATGAAAATTAGTGAACCTATATCTAGAATAAAAACCTCACAAAACCAAAATGAAACCCATAGAATTAGTTCCCATGGTTTTTACTTCTCGAGTGGTAGGTGCACAATTTCCTCATTCCTTACCTACTATTGCAACTATTGTTCTAGTCAGTTCATTTGTTACAACACTTATTCTACATTCCCCAATCCTAACACCAATAATGAAGATTGTGGCATCCCCCAAAAAACCATAAAAATATCCTACTATATTTACTTTCATGTTAGTTCAATGGATTATCTACAAAATTTACTCAGTAACCCTCCTACATAGTCATTCTTAGCCTCCTCAAGCCCTCAGTCCTATGGACTTAATAAATAAGTACACTTCAAATATTTAGTCTCCACCACCATTTTGGCTTCCCCATTTACTCCCTCCCAAACATACACTAAATTGGGCCTACCAATTGATCATGTATCCCAAACAAAATATACAATCATTACAACATATACAGGGGTGGAGAAAAGAAACCTAAAAATTAACATGGTGACCCCAAATAAGTTCACTACTTGGAAAAGAGATATTCCCCCTTTCCCTCAACTAACAACCTCTTCTCCCATGCCTATGAACCCTCTAGATAATTTACCATCTACCACTCCTATAGAGAAAGTAGAATCTTGACAACAACCAACTACCTTAAATATTCCTGAATAGATCTATAAAATGTAATTGTCATAATAAGGCATGCAGGACCTAGTTATTGTTGAAAAACCATAGTCAAGTTTCATTTATATGGAGAAACAAAGACTATGAGGAAATTAAAAAGGAAAACTATAATGGTTGAAGGATAGAAGGTATGATTGGAGTAAAGTGAATATATCTTTTCTTTAATGAAGAGAATAAAATTGCTCCCCCCCTGATATTGTCAATTACATAGAAGACCCCTACACCTTTGTATACTCTACAGGGGGAGTAAGAAAATAAATGTTCATAGTATTTAATCAAGACATGGAGGCATTTAAAGTAATAAATACCATATAACATCTGAGGGACATCGTGGATAACATGTGAGGAGTAGTTAGAAATCTATATGACATTATCCAGTAATGAACCCAAAAACTATCAAGACAATACATTATCAATAGGAAAAGCTTCTCAAAATAATAAATTATATTGATTCTTATTGAATTAATTGAAATAATTATAAACCCAAACCATGCTTAAATAAGCATCAACTTAGAATTAGAGTTGACATGCAAAATTACAAAAAAACTAAAATCTAAAAAAAGGTTCTATTTTTAGTAGCTGCTATTATAAGTAAGTTTTGTAAACAAGTGTATGTAGATATAAAAATATCTAAAAATATCCTGAATTCTAAAATTAACCTATCGAATGAAATTCAATTGAATTTGACATCGAGATCTAAAAATATATAATTTCTTGAAATAAGTAATTCCCCAAAAAATCATTGCATGATAATTTTAAATCCTCAATTGATTATGTATGGCCTATGATAAATATTGAAAATAAATCTAAGTGGATAGAGTGGCTTAATAAATTTAAAAAAAAACTTTATATTGTCTTTTTGGCATGTGGAAGAACTCAAATAGAGCTATGGGTCAAAAGTTATGGCCTCTAGAAGGTTGGCCTATTTTTTCTGCACCATTCTCCTCTAGTTGAAAGCAACTTAGCTCTTACAAGTTTCCCTGATTGTAATACTGCCATTTTTCTTTGTCAATCTTCTTTAGCTCCCATTATATAATCCAAGTGTTGTCTTCTTGCTGCAATCCTTCCCACTGTACCAAATACCTAATAGAATTCCCTTGCCTTGTGTTCATTGTCTTCATATCCAAAGATTGCACTATCTTTTCCTTCTTCCTCTTTGGAACCTATTTCTACCAATTTAATTCTTCATATTCATCACCTTCAACATTTTTTACATGGAATTCATATAAATATAAAACATTAAAAACTAGAGAGATATCAAAATTTTGTGGTAAACTCACCTCATAAGCATTGTCATTGGTTTTCTTCACAATTCTACATGGTCCAATTTTCTTGTACTTCAAGTTGTTGTAGATACCTTTTATAAATATTTCTTTCCTCAAGTAAACCATTAAAAAATCTCCTTAAAATATATTAGATCTTCTTTTGACATCCATTGTTTCTTTATATTTCTCATCACATTCTTACAACTTTCTTCTTACTGCTTATTACAACTATTGCATGTGCTCTACAAATACTTTTGTATCATCTCTAACTCACTCTAAAATTGGTAATTATACCACATCTAAAATACCCATAGGATTTCTCCCATAAAAAAATTAAAATGGTGACTTTCCTATTGATCTATTCACCAAACTATTATATGTAAACTCAGCTTATAGTAAAGCCAAGACTTATTACTTAGGCCTCTCTCCCATTATGCATCTCAACAAATTTCCAAAGCTCTTATTCACAACTTTTGTCTATCCATATATTTGTGGGTGATATACACAACTGAATTATAGCTTAGTAACCATCTTCTTCCACAAAGTCCTCCAAAAATGACTTAGAAATTTTGTGTCCTTATCTTAAGTAATAGTTTTTGAAATACCATATAATCTCACAATATACTTAAAAAATAATTCTACAAATCTAGTGGAATCATTTGTTCTCTTACATGAAATGAAAAGAACCATTTTATAAAATCTATCTACACAAATTAAATCATTACCTCTCTCAATGCTTGGTAATTCCAACACAAAATCCATACTCAAATCTATTCATGGTCCTCTTGGAACCAGTAATGGCATGTATAATACAATATTTTATGCATATAATTTATCCACTTGACATATCCTACACCTTGAAATATACCTTGTCATATATTTCTTCATTTTTTGCCAAAAATATGTTTCCTTCTAACCAAATTTATTGTCTTCGTCTTACCAAAATGTCCAGCCAAACTACCACTATGTAATTCTCTTATTATATTATCTCATAGAGAACCAACTAAATGCATAATTATTTCCTTTTGAAGAGATAACCTTCTTGTATAAAATACTCATCATGAATAACATCTGTCCCCCCAGTTAATGGATTCCTGCATAGCTCAAATACCTTGCCAAAATATGGATCAATATCATATAATTCTTTGATAGATTCAAATCCAACTACTTCACTCACCATAGTAGTTAATAAAGATACACTCCTACTTAATTCATCATCTACCTGATTCTATTTTCCTAATTTATGCTTCAACACAAAAGTATACCGCTATAAGAAAGAAACCCACTTTGCATGCCTACTATTCAATTTTTTTGGTGTATTCACATACTTCAAATCGTCATAATATGTAAATAGTATAAAATCTTTAGGCACTAGGAAATGCCTCCAATGTCTTAATGTTTGTACAATTGCATAAATTTCAACATCATAATTATAATACTTTGTTCTTATCTTATTCAATTTCTCACTAAAATATGCTATTGGCTTTCCTTCTTAAATCAACACAACACCAATCCCCACAAATGAAGCATCACAATCAACCTCAAACACTTTGGTAAAATATAGTAATGATAAAATTTGTCTTTCCATAATATTTTTTAAAAATTCAAAGCTTTCTATGGCTTCTTTAGTCCATGCAAATTCCTTCCCTCTCATGTAATCTATTATTGGTACCACAATACTGCTAAATGTTTTAATAAATTTTCTTTAAAATGTTGCTAAACCATGGAAACTTCTTACCTCTATAATGATTTTTGGAATAGGCCACTCAACAATTACCTTTATATTTTATTCATCCATTTTCACACCATTTGTTGAACCTAAAAATACCAAAAATACCAAACTATTGTGCATAAACCTACACTTCTTCAAATTTGCATACAACTTTTCCTTTCTTAACAAATCTAGTACCATTCTCAAATGTTGTAAGTGTTCTTATTTAGTCTTATTGAATATAAAAATATCATCAAAATAAATAAGCATAAACTTACCAATATATTCTCGTTGTACTATATTCATCACCCTCATAAATGTTCTAGGTGCATTAGATAATCCTAATGGCATCAACATCCACTCATATAAGCCATCCCTAGTTTTGAATGTAGTTTTCTACTCATCTTATTCATGAATTCAAATATGATAATAACCACTCCTTAGATCAATCTTGGTAAAATATTTTGATCCTACAAGCACACCAATCATATAATCTAAACAAGGTATAGGAAACCTATACTTGATTGTAATTTTATTAATTTCTCTACTATCCACACACATTCTCCATCCTCCATATTTATTTGGAGTTAGTAATGTGGTGTTGCACATGGACTCATACTATCTCTTATCACCTTCTTTTTTAACAATTTAGTAACCTATTTATTTAATTTTACATGTTCTGTTGGACTCATCCTATAAGCTTATTCGTTGGGTAGAACTTATCCTAGAATTAAATCAATGTGATGTTGAATATCTCTCTTTGGTGGTAAACCATTTGGTAAATCATCAATAATAACATCTACATATTCTTTCAACACTCTTGTTTGTTCTATTTGTATTGACACCACTTTTGTTTATTCATTATTTGCTACTAATATGTAACAACAACCTACCACCTTCATATCTTGGATTAATTCTTTAGTAGAGAGCATGATTTCTGCCTTCTCTTCCTCTTTAAGTGGTAAGAAAACTACCTTTGTACCACTTTGACAAAAAGTGTACATGTTATTTTCTCCATCATGAATTAATTTATTGTAAAATTACCATGGTCTTTTTAATAACACATGGCATGTTTTCATTGGAATAACATAACATCATATTTCATCATTATAACTTTTTCCTATAGAAAACTTGATTAAACACCTTTTATCTACTACAAATTCATTCCCTTTATTAAAAAATGAAATGCAATAAGGATTAGGATTCTTTTCACATTGATAATTTAGTTTATCTATCATTTATTTAGAAACCATATTTTCACAACTACCACCATCTATAATTTCTTTGTATACCTTTCCACCTGAAGTACATATTATTTGAAAAATATTTTATCACAACTATGAATAACTACCTTCTTTATTATTCACTTGTTCCTTCCTTGAAATGATCATTATTCTTCTCATCATGAGATTCTCTCTAGCATCTACTGGTGCTACTTCAATATTTTACTCTTCTATCTCAACCTTAACTAGATTCACTCTTGGGTGATCCTCTTACCTCCTTTCTTGATCTTGATAGTATAGACACTCAAATGATCTATTCCCTTCTTATCCACATCCATAACAAACATAATATTTGTGATGATTCAAAAACCATCCTCTATCACCACCGTAACCTCATCCTCCCTAAATTCCTCTTCCTCTTTGTTGGTATTGAAACCCTTACCTATTATTATCTTGTCCTTTTACACCATGTGATGATTCACCTATATTGGTATTGGACCCACATTTGGTGGTATTAAACACACCTCATCCCCTATTTTGAGGGGATACACCTCTTCTTATACCAAGATACATTCTTCTAAATTTTTTTCAAATTTATTTTTCTTTTACCTCCAAATCTAATTGACAAGCCTCCTTCATGCAAAGTATTCTATGCATGCTTATTTCATATTGAATAGTAAATTTAAAACCATTTACATACCTTTCAACCATCTAATCTTCTGTTTCATCATGATCCACTCATATGGAAAGCTTATAAAACTCATATGTATACTCTTGTATAATGTGATCTTTTTGCCTCAAATTTTGAAATCTTTTGTATAGGGTTTATGCATAATCCACAAAAATTTATCCCTTAGCTTCTTATCCATATTTTTCAACGTATTAATCTTCTCTTTACCTTTTCTCTGTCTCTCTTTTTGCAAGTGATCCCACCAAATCATTGCATGATCTTTCAATTTTGTTCATGTAAACTTTATCTTCTTGTCTTCTCTCATAGTCTTCCACTCGAAGAATTTTTTCATGCTATTCATCTAATCTATCAATTTCAATAGTTTTAAAATTTCTCCATAAGCTATAACATTAACCTTGATACCTTCATTTATTCCTTATAAATATTGAACCATCCTCTCTTCTATATATGGTGGCTACTCTTTTTATTCTTCTTCTTGTTGAACTTCTTCATCACGATCTATGTCCTCCTCATTACCACCTTGTCTTCTTCTCTAATTGGAGATAACCTCAGTCAATTATTCCACTTGACTCTATAGATCTTATATAATTTGATTAATTTTTACAATACCTCCTCATCCTCTTGCCATGTCATACTCCTCCAATATTTGAACTTGCTCTGATACCAGATAATGAACTCAAAAACTATCAAGATAATAAATTATTAATAGGCAAAGCTTATAAAAAATACCCTGTATTGATTCATATTGAATTACTTGAAATAATTATAAACCCAAATAATGTTTAAATAAGCCTCAACTTAGAATTAGAGTTGACATTCAAAATTTAAAAAAAATTAAATCTAAAAAAAAAAGATTCTATTTCTAGCAGCTACTATTTATAGTAAGTTTTGAATGCAATCATGCGTAGCTCTAAAAATATCTCAAAATATCCTGAATGCTAAAATTAACCTATCATATGAAATTCAACTGAATTTGATGTCTAGATCTAAAAATATATAATTTCTAAAAATAGGAAATTCCCAAAAAATTCATTAAACAATAATTTCAAACCCTTAGATGATCATGTATAGCCTCTAAAAAATATTGAAAAAAACTCTAAGTGGATATAGTATCTTATGACATCAATGAAAATTTTGATAATGTCATTTTTGCATGTGGAATAGCTCAAATGGAGATATGTGTCAAAAGTTATGGCCTCCATAAGGTTGGCCTATTTTTTTCTACACCATTCAGTTAAAAAGAAGTGAAAATGAGGAGTCACAACCCAAATGGGGAGATGTATTCAACATTGATGATAAGATGAATATAATAGAGGCCAAATTTCATTTCTTATACCAACCATCCTAGAATAAATCTTATCACCATCTAAACTTAATAACTACTATGGATGTAACATGGGCCTTAAACTGCATATCTTTTATGAGGGATAGCTTGATTAGATGACATCAATAAATGCAAAATTTAGTTCAACAACTTACCAACTATGAGGATCAAGCCATTAAAATTTTAGGGGAAATTAAAACCAATGGTGTGATTAACCCTAGCTGGGAATTGGTGCTGACAACCATATTTGAAGATCTCCTCTAGATAGCAGTAAATAGTGATGGAAATATTGTCATTAATGTCAAAGGTCTAACATTATTGGTGATATAGGCCCCATTGCATTTAATGTTGTTTATCTTGGATAATGTGAGTTAATATTTATTTAATATTAACGAATATATTTTTGGTTGCATATGAGACAAAAGAAGGGCCCATGGAGAAGTTAAAGAGCCACAGGGTAAAGACAAAAGAAGGATGGGACGCATTTTCCCATGAAGAGTCATCTTGGGGAATTCCAAGAGTCACCAAGTGAAGACAAAAGAGGAAGGGCAAAATTTTTCATGAAGGGACACTTTAAGGAATACGAAAAGTCACCAAGATAAGGACAAAAGTGGGAAGGACGTTTTTGGTCATGAAGGGTCACCACATGACTTTTCAAAGGAAAGAATATGAAGGGTCATATAATTTTGGCGCCATTTTACATGAGATTTGAAGGGTCACAAAGGGGGAAGGCCAAAGGTCATTTGGAAAGCTATAAATAAAGGCTTGAGAAGCCAATTGTAATATGAGAGATAGAGGTTGATTTGATATTGTAATATCTAGCTTAGAAGAGCAATTGTGAGAGATGAATATGATTTATATTTTATATATCTAGCTTAGAAGAGAAAAGGTGAGAGAGAGGAAATAGATGTTATATTGAACTATCATTTGTTGAGATAACAACATTGAGAGATAGGTGTGTGGTATACACAAAGGGGTTGGTGCTCCTATGGGTTGGTGCTCGGCAAAGGGGTTGGTGCTCCTGTGGGTTGGTGCTCAGTAAAGGGGTTGGTGCTCCTATGGGTTGGTGCTCATGAATTATTGCTGGGTTGGTGCTTGACAAAGGGGTTGGTGCTCCTGTGGGTTGGTGCTCATGAATTTTTGCTGGTTTGGTGCTCGGTAAAGGGGTTGGTGCTCCTATGGGTTGGTGCTCATGAATAGTTATTGGGTTGGTGCTCAGCAAAGGGGTTGGTGCTCCTACAAGTTGGTGCTTGCGAATATTGTTTGGGTTGGTGCTCATTTATATACTTGAGATTGTTCTCTATGGGTTTTCCCACATTGGGTTTCCACGTTATATCTGGTGTCTCTCTCTATCTTGTGTGGTGTTTATTGTTTGAGTTTCATTGCATATCTTGAATGTTTGGTTAAGTGGAATTTGGTTAAGGAAAAGATTTATAAGATATATGATATACTGATTCACCCCCCTCTCAGTATATCTCATGCTTAACAAATAGTTTCAAAACAGAGGTCGAAGGAGAAATATATAAGACCTAGGAAGACTTGCTACAGTTAGTAAATTTTTCTAGAATCTGGGTCATTAACATAGAGAATATTTATGTGGAGCTTGGGATGAATGAAAGGAACATAAAAAATTGATGGATAGACTACCCCAACTCTTGAAAAGGGCTCTGTTAGACTTCAAGGTAATTGAAATGGATTTTTAGGTGAGTCATGCACTCTATTTGAAAATTTAGGTGAGCAAGAAGGAATCTCAATTACTCTACTCCCACCATCTATTTTAGTTGCAACTACTTCTCAAAATCTTGGGATAGCCATATCTAAATATCCAATTATAAATACAATGGTCTCCTCATAGGTAATTTCTATTTTAACTACATCAATTGATTATAACATAGGGTTGTTGCACCATTTTTTTCCCTTGTCAATGATTGGCTACGTTATGGTTATGTATGCCATAGTGATGATTAAACTTTGATCATGGATTAAGGGATGAGGCATCCCCATCCCAAGATTATATATACATGTGTCACTTGCATTCTAAATTTAGGATAAATTTTGATATTAAATATAGATAAAGACCTCTCTAGTTGTTGTGAAAGATATGTGTTGCATATATTTCTCTTTCATGTCTGTGTTAAAGTTTTTTATGTAATTTATCTAACTAGTGTATTAGTTTCTTGATATATTCTATAGTAGTTTCAAGTGGCTTGTAGTTAATTAGTAAGGTTTGCTTCAATTGAAAATGTGCAACAAAAAATTTAGGTTAATAGATCTTATTTTCTTGAAATAAGTTTGGTAGGTTACTCTTTAAATTTGTGTAGAAATGTCATTTGATGCAACTTATTATATTAAACTTTAGTTATTAAAAGGTGCTCTATGTGATTTTATATAATATTTTATTAAGAAAAGCTACAACACTCTTGATAACAACAAGCTTTAACCGATAACTAGGATTTAATTACATTATATTCCTCATACCTCTTTACTATGTTTATCAGTTTTTTATGCCAAAGCAATAAGCCAAAAAATCATTCCCTTAGCATTTGTCTTTGTTCTAAATCCAATTAGAAAGGATTCATGTTCTATGTTTATAGATCCTCTTTTTTTCCTTACCTTTACCTCCATTTATTATTTATTTAATTCTTTCCCACTTTAGTTAAGTCCATCTCCATTCCATTCAACCCAAGTGAATATAAGATTCATATCCATATTTGAACCATCCTAGTAACCAATTGCTTCAGTCACCTCCATTCCACCACTATTCACTGCAAGACTCAATACCCAGAACTCATGTTCTAAAGTGAAGTCATTATTGAATGAGATCTCAAAATGTTAGAGCTTACCTCATGATTGTTCTTAGGTGTGCATAAAAACCACATCAATAGGTAGTAGTGTAGCCTAAATCTCATGTGACTAGAGAATCAATATGTCCCAAAATAGACTACACATTTATGGTGGGGTAATTGAATAAAATATGATTAGGAAAATCAAATAAGCCTTAGAAATGATGAGGGGTGTACAAACAAGATTTAAATTTGTGGAAGAAGATATAAGAAGATGATTCATCCCAATTAATGATCACAATAATGTTGAATAAGAACAACAAAGATCTGAAGGGGAATATGAAAAAATTCACATGGATGGAGGTGAACATCGACTCCTAAGATCTATCTCAAGGATTTTTAGTGGTGCCAAGGTATATGTGACATTTTTTTATTATAATACAAACCTTAAATAACATATATATATATATATATATATATATATACATATATATATATATATACATAAATATATACATATATATATATATATATATATATATATATATATACATATATACATATATATATATATATATACATATATATATATATACACACACACACACACACACACATATATATATATATATACATATATATACATATATATATATATATATATATGTATATATATATATATGTATACATATATATATATATATATATGTATATATATATATATATATATATATATATATATATGTATACATATATATATGTATACATATATATATGTATACATATATATATGTATACATATATATATGTATACATATATATATGTATACATATATATATATATATATATATATATATATATATATATATATATATACATACATACATACATATATATATATATATATATATATATATATATATATATATATATATATATATATATATATATATATATATATATAAGCTTATAACATGGAGTACTTTAACATTGATGACATAAGTGATCCAAAGAGATTTAAGGTTTTGTAGACTAAGTTGATGGTTTAGGTGGCACATTGGTGGAATGAAGTTTAAAATGAAAGAATAAGAAGAGGAAAGGATAAAATATATATGTAAGATATAATGGTTGTCAAAATGAAAGGTAAAATCACACCTGATGATTACCATCTAGTATATTTTCACTAGTTTCAAATATTAAGAAAAAAAATCTTAATGTCAAAGAGTACACATAAGAATTTTATAGAATCCCTATAAGATTTGGCTCTAGTGAAATAGACTAGAATAAGACAACAACATATTTTAATAGATTAGGATTTGGTATCTAAGTAAATTTTATCATGTCTATGATAAAAACTATAGAGGAAGTTTATCTATTTGCACTGAAGGTTAAAGAGAACTTGTCATCCAAAAAATAGAGAATTTTGTGATGAAGAGAAAATTTAGGTGTAAAGGAGGATGAAAGATATCTAGAAGGAAACATTGAAGCCATGCAGGATAAAATGACATGATATGAAAAGAGGCACACACCATGTGCACACACATAAACAAAGTTTCACATGTGGAGAATAGCATATGCATGAATAAATTTACACATGCAAAGGAAAAGACACATAGATAAATATCTTACTTATCTATAGGGCATGGAAGATTTGGAAGATGAATGGGAAGATAATTCTCAAGAATTTTTTTAATATATGGATAGATTAGACAAAGAGAGCTTACAAATGTCCTCATGAA
The DNA here is from genome assembly GCA_037957365.1 of Torreya grandis. NCBI lineage: Eukaryota > Viridiplantae > Streptophyta > Pinopsida > Cupressales > Taxaceae > Torreya > Torreya grandis. The sequence continues at coordinate 438,686 of JARHVA010007765.1, forward strand.
AAGAGCTAAAACAATATACTCAACCTTGCATAGTGAAAAATAGAGAAAAAAATGGATGTCCAAACATTAGTAAAAATACCATGGGGATGTTTCTCAAATTGATAGGTGGATTATATTTTATAATTTGAAAGATGTTGAAGGATATGCATTGTCAACACATATAAAGTACAAGGAAAAAATATGAATATTCTAGAATATTTTTAAGGTAAGGGTGTTGGACATAAGCTATAAACAAGTCCCTACTAAAAATGAGATAAATACTAGAGAACTTGGTGAGATTTCATGGAGGTTTTATATATTTTCATGGTTATCAATATACATGTCATAAGTCTTTACATTGATTTTTTTAATGTATTTATTTCTTATTTTTATTTTATTAATGGTATGATATGATAGAGTTTAAACATGGTTTATTTCTAGGGTTTATGTGATTTCACGACTATTGGTATCAAAGCATTATTTTGAACATTGTGGAGTGAGGAGTGAGGCTACCCACGTAAAATTGTGATGGGTGAGATTTTAGCACTAGAGTTTGTGTGAGCATAAATTATATATGACTCTAAGGAGAGTATCCATTTCTGGGGGCATTGAAGAAAATATGTCAAAAAATTGAATAAATATTAGTTGTGTTGAGGGGAATACAAACTATATTGGAAGTTGTAGAAGATTAAAAAATGATAGGTTCATCCTAATGGATGATCATAACAATGTTGAAGAAGGAAAAAAGAGAATTGAAGGTGAATATCAAGAAATTCACATAGACATAGGTGGAATTAAAATCTTAAGAGTTATCTCAAGCATTTTTAGTGGTACCAAGGTAGATGTGTCAATTTTTATTAGACCCTAAACCCTGAAGAACTTATAGATTAGCATATTTAAATTAAGGACTATTTTGAGTTTGATGGCATAATTGAGATAAAGAGGGTGAAGGTGGTGTTTATATAATTCAATTTTACATATTTATTCTTAAAAAAAAAATCTAATAAAGTGATACTTTAAATCAAAATGCTTTGACCTATTGTGATGCATTGGATGCTTGACTAATTTGATATCACTTAATTATCACAAAAAATAACTTTAGGTTGATGTTGTTTCTCTCTAATTTATTCTAAAACCTTTTGGAGCCATAATGTTTGTGTACATACTAAAGTGACTATGATATATTATTCTTCTATAGATGAAATAAAAACTTAACTTTGATTATTTGATCTCCATGTAACCAAAACATAACTGAGTGAAAAATAATTCCCAAATGTTGACTTTCATTAATCCAAACTACCATCACAATTAGAATCATTAAAACTAAAAAGTTTAAATTTTTTAATAGTATAATAATGAATACCAAAGTCAATAACACCTTTCACATACCTCAAAATCCTCTTGGATGCCTTCATATGAGTTTCATATGGATCAGACATATATATTAATACAAGAGAAATTGAATAAGTAATATTTGGTCTTGTGTGAGTTAGAAATATTATGCTTCCAACAATATTGTTGTAGGTTATCTCATCAACTCTTTCAGCACCATCTTATATACATAGAATAACTCGATAATTAGTTGGAGTGGAGACTATTTTATAATCAACCATATTGAATTTATTCAACATATCATTTGCATACTGTGTTTGGCAAATGAAAATGCCATTTTTACATTGATGAACCTCCATCCATAAAAATTATATCATGAGACCTAAATCTTTCATTTCAAATTCATTCATCATTACATTTTGAATTCATCTTTCATCATAGAATTTCTACCCACATACCATAAATCATCAACATACAACCTTGTAATAAGGATATCTTTAACTTCTTACTTGTAGTATACAATAGGCTCACTTTTGCTTATTTGAGGCCATACAAACCCTAGAAAAACAATATCCATCAATCCTTGCATACCATAATCTAGGTGCTTATTTGAGGCCATACAAAGCCTTTTTTAACTTGTAAACTTGGTCTTATTTACCTTGTACTAGAAAACCTTGTGGTTTTTTTATGTAGACTTCCTCTTTTAAGTACCCATTCAAGAAGGCACTTTTCACATCCATATGATGTATTCTCCATTTATTTTGATCTAATAGTGAAATCATCATTCTAATGGTCTCTTGTCTTGCAACTAGTGAAAATGTTTCTTCATAATCTATGCCATATCTTTGAGTGAAACCTTTTGCAACTAGACATGCCTTATGCATTTCAACACTATTATCACTATTTTAATTAGTCTTGTAGATGTATTTAGTACCAATACACTTCTTGTCATGTGAAACTTCTACAAGTTTTCAAGTATCATTTTTATGAATGGAATCCATTTATTCTTGCATTGATTGCACCCAAACATCATTAGTACATGCATCTTCAAAACATGATGGTTCAAAATTAGATTGTGTAATTAAATCATAATTTACTATCTCACCTCTTGGAAATTCTTCATGTGTTTGGCTTCTTGTACATAGATAAATTTAACTCAAACTATTTATCTTCTTTGAATAACTAGGAATTGAAGTTGGAGCTATTCTTTGAATACATGCACTAGATGAGGGGATATTTAATAGACTTATACTTGAAAATAGAAATATGTTTGGAATACATGCACTAGATGAGGGGCTACTTAATGTACTTGTAGCATTTGTCACTGAAGTACTAATGGGATGATCATTAGTAATATCATCATAACTACCATTAATAAAAATATATTTAGAATTATCAATATCACATTTATCTTTGTCATGACCATACTTTCCCCCTTCACAAAAAATAACATCTCTTGATAGAAGTACACTATTAATGATAAGATTGTAAAGCCTATAAGATTTTCTTTGTTCACTGTACCCAAAAAGAATACCAGACTCACTCTTTGGATCTAATTTCATCCTTTTCTAATCATCTACATGAACATAAGCTAAACAACCAAAAACTTTGAAATATTTGACATTATGATTATTTTCATATCATGCTTCATATGGAGTCATTTTTTTAAGTACACTAGTGGGATTTTGATTGAGAATATATACTTCTATAGAAATTGTATCACCAAAACAATAGTTGTTTAATCCATTTATTTGTAACATGCTCCTTGCCATTTCAACCACCATATGGTTCTTGTTGACCAGTTTTTGCCCAACAGGCCAAAAATCGGTCCCCTTCTTCCCCTGCTATTCTAGGCCAATTCATTTTTGATTTTGCACAAGTCTAGGAATTTATATAGACCCTGAAGGTCTATTTATATGGACTTTGCAGGTCTTTTTCTATAGAATCTAGAAGTGAAGTTTTTACAGATTCTGCAAAGAAGTTTTTCTATGGACTCTACAGGTTAGTCTTTTGGTGCAAGAAGAATCAGTTTAGAGAGTGCTAGGTTTTACAAGGCTTCTTCAGGCTCTTGTCCAAAGAAATCCATAAGGAAAGATAGCTAAAGGAGTTCAATGACATGATCTTTCAAAAGAGTTAATGGCTTTGAACCGTTAAACTATTGAACTGGTTCAATGCCAAAGTTCATCACTTGGTTCAAAGGCTTGGTTCAATTCAATTGGTTCAACACTTCAACAAAGTTCAACGCTTTGGTTCGATGGCAGAGTTCAATGCTTTGGTTCAAAACTCAAGTTCATCAGCCTTGGTTCATCGTAACAAGTTTACAAGCTTGTTTTAAAGTGGCACAGTTCAAACAAATGGCACGTAGTGTTGAACCGTTGAACCATTTTTGGTTGAAGTGATTAGTTCAAGCGATTGGTTCAAAGGAATGGTTCAAACACTTGGTTCAAGTGACAGGTTCAAATAGCTTAGTTCAATGAATGAGTGGCGCACAATGTTGAACCATTGAACCGTTGAACCATTTTTGGTTCAATCGGTCGGTTCAACAACTTGGTTCAAGGGAACATCCTAAAGCTGGAAGACAAGTACCCTTGCAGAGGGCAGTTTCGGGTTCAAAAGCCCTTGCGAAGGGCAGGGAGCACTTTGAAGGCAGTCAAAGGTTTTCAAAAGTGCACAAAAAGTCTTAAGGCTTTGAATTCTTTCGGACTTTTGTCTGAAGGAATTTCTTTAGACAAAAAGTCCAAAGGAATTCAGAGGAAGGCTGCCAAAACGAAGAAAGGACTCGGGGAAATCTAAGCGGCCAATTCTCACAGACTTTTTGTTCACTGGAAAAAAGCCTACAAGGAAAAACTAATAGAAAAAGCCTGCAAAAAAGGCCTGAATGAATTTGCCAAGGATAGTGACATCCCAATAGCCATCAATTTCAAGGAAATAAATTAGTTGTTGATTTTTAAAGTGATGACAGGTGTGTGTATGTCCAATTTAAGATGGTGAAATAGCTATTTGCTTTTAAATTGCCTGAGTGCCAACCATGAAAAGAGCCCAAGGAATGCAACAACCCACCAGAAGATAGCCCCCAAGGGCTGAAGGAGCTAGAAGGAGACAAAGTAGGAAGAAGACAAGGTGTAGAAAGAGATAAAGAAGTTCAAGTGGCAAAGAGGAGTTGAGTTATTTCCAGATGGTCACCAAATGGCACAACCTATTTTTTTTTCTAGTTTGCATTTATACGCAGACAAGCCATGCAAATGCCTTGAAAAGAGTAGTCTATTTTCAAAAAAGAGGTGTAGCCATGTTTTTCACATTAATGTGGAACACCAAAGTCAAAGCAGGAACCGACAATCAAATAGCTCCCTCTTCCCAAGGCTCAGAGTGCACATGGGCCAGCTTGAAAAAAGAGCGCCAAAATATTTCCCAAAAAATGCCAAGTTCTCTTCCTCTTTCTATATATTGTAAAATTCTCATTTTTAGAAGGATCCACTCTTTTAGCCTTAAGGAAAAACTCTACCCAAAAATCTCTCAGGCTTGTAAGGCAGAGCTTTGCCAATTTTTACCTTGAATCAGGACTTAGCATTTTTTACCTCTATCTAGACTTGCACTTTAAAGTATATGTTTGTTTTCTTCTTTTGTGTTAAGTCATTATCTTTCATGCTTTCCATAGGTTGATTATAGCATGTCCAATGCATTGTGAAGTCTCCTTTTCTGCAGGTCTGGCAAAAGTGTTCCTAGGGGAATGTAGGTGCCTGTGAATAGGCTGCCATAAGTGTGTCTGAGGATGCCTCTGGTAGTTTTCTTCCTCGTATTTCCATGGACCCCTAGCTGACTGTTGCAAAAGAGATTCCCACTTTAGATGAAGTGTATGGGCACTTATTTTTGGTGAAAAGTGTATATTCGGGCTGGGTGGGTCACATTTTCTGGTGTATCAACTTTTCCTTTTTAAGCTTAGGTTCTTTTTTCAGCATCTCTCTCTCTCTCTCTCTTTTCATCCCCCCCTTTTCATTTTATTTGTTAGAAGTAGGAGAAACCAGGGCCTAAAAGATACATCAGAGGGAGCTAGACCTTATCTAGAGACTCTCCCCTTTAGCTTCATCGGTCCCACAATCAAGAGGGGAGTTTCCATTGTTACGTGTGGAAGGGCAGGAGCTAGGCGTCCTGTCCCCGGGTGTAATCCACTACATCAATAGTTTTTGGCACGCCTAGTGGGACCAACTAGGACAAGTTTTGTCCAAAGAGTTGAAGAATTTTTGGTGTGTTCTTCAACTAGCCAGCCTTTAGAGGCTTTTACATCAACACCAATGGTGACTCTGAGTTAAATCAATTGGTTAAGCAGTTCTGGTGCCATCAAGAAATAGTATTTTGGTATGTATAATTCCATCATTCAGAGCCATGGACCTTGTTTTCCTTGGCTAGCATGGCTATGATCCTTATCATCCTTATGCCCAGTCTTCTCAATGTGTCACTTCTCCCACTCAACCTAGTCTCTTTGCCAATCAACCTATTTCCACCTTCAAATGAGCATTGCTAGGATACAAAAAGTATGTAATATATCTTGATACTAGAAGGGGATGTGGCCAAAAAATTCTTGATCATGCCATCCATCACGTGATAAATGCATTAGATCAAGTTAAGAGTGAATGGGCTCCTATTGAAAGAACCAATTGGCAAAGGCTTACAAGTGAGATGCTAGATGTGAGTGGCATGATTGCATCTTTGGAAGAGAAGCTGAGTATTTATGAGAGGCAACCTTACCAAGTCTTTCAACCTGCATACTCGCTGCCCCAAGTATCATATTAGTCATATACAGCCCCTGCTTATGAGCCAAGTCAAGCCTGTCAAAGTCCTTTCCCCAATCATGTTGAGGAGAGTTCCAAAATAGTAAATCTTGTGTTTTAGGCTAATCTTGATAGATAGATCGAATTAGAAAATATTCAAATGCAGTAGTCTATTTTGGTAGTAAGGGAAGTGGAATCTAAACCCTCACTACCCTCTCACATTGTGGCCCCATAACCCCAAAGGAGATGCCCAGTCTGAATATCTTGAGTTGGAATAAAGTGGTTGAGTCATGGAACAACAAGGAAGAGAAAGACATTGTCCAAGAGTGTGAGGTACAAAATGAGGTTAGTCCTTTTCAAATCCCTCTCACCCTTCCTCTAGAAGCTTCTTGAATTTCTTGGCAACCTTCGTGCACTCCCCATTTCTATGACGATTCCTATGAGCTCCAAGAGGTACAAAATGAGGATAATCAGGCTAAGTGGATTGATGAATTAGAGAAGAAGATGAGACTACTTAAAGAAAGAGAGATGGAGCTTACATAACTTGTAGAGGATCTGATGCCAAAAGACACCCCTTCCACCAATCCACAAGCTAATTTCAATATTAATGAAGTGTTGGTAAAGTGGAGGGACAAAAATCAATAAATTTAGGCCCAAGGTCTACCCCTTCCTATTCTAGAGAAAACTCCCTCTTGTGTGCCAAATCCTTTCTATCAGGTGGCACTTGCTCATTCTGACTCATCTGATGCATCAATCGATCCTGCCTTTAATCCTGTATACCTAATTTTTCAACATGCCTCTTTTCAGACAGCTCTTCCTATACATGAGTAGACCCTCCTAAATCTTACGCAACCTCCTCAAGTCTTTCAACATGATCTCCAAATTCCAAGCTAGAAGAAGGAACATCATGAACCAGCTCAGGACCTTAAAGAGGATAAAGTTGTTGCCTATTCATAGGAGCAAGATTCCAATCCCAAGATCATGAGTTGGAAGCAAACACTGGAATCTTGGGGTAGAAAGGAAGAGGAGGAGAAAGGTTTTGCTCAAAATCTTGAAGAATATGAGGCTGATCTTACTCCTGATGATGATTGTGACCTCCAAGAGAGGCTCTTCCAAGAAGATATAGATAGGTAGATTGCAGAGTTGGAATTTAGAGAGAGATTCATCAGCCAATGTGTGATGGATGGTTCAGACCCAATGGCACATTCCATATCTAAACACACCCCACCTACAAATCTCCAAGAGAGCTATCAAGCCATGCCTGATATAGATGAAGCATTGACCAAATAGAAAGAGGAGACTCATTCGATTATAGTTCAAGGACTGCCTCCTCTTCCACATGAGTTTATCCATTAGCCTTCCACTTCACCCCTTCTCGAGGAGGAACCTATCTTGAAAGAAGCAAGTGAAGAGGAGTATGATCAATTCATGATTGATCAGGGAGACTTCATGAGTGCAGATGAGGAGGAGATCACCATAGGTACCCCCTTTGATGAACAAGAAGACAAGTCACAAGCTTTTGCCTCTATCTCTGATGATGAAGAAGTGATTTTTGCCCCTTTTCTCATTTTTCAAGACGTTGCAGAGGGTCATGGACACTTTATTTACCATGATTTGAATGATTTGTTTGAAGTCATTGGGCAGGTTACACTATTTTTCAAGAGGGCTATGAACTGGCTAAGAGTGGAGAAGGCAGCATTGGGACTCAAATAAGTATGCAAAGGGGTTGTAGGCTTTCAAATTTATCCCTTCAAGAGGTTGGTGAATTTGAAGATACTTTATTTGAAATCATGAAGGAGGATAGTCATACCATGGAAACCGAGCATGAGGTAGAGGAGAACAAGCCAGTCAATGATGCATATCAAGGGACTTATGGTGATGAGCCAACAATGATTGATTTCTTGATGAGATACACTATCATGAAGAACCAACAAGAGGCAAGCTTCCAAGAACAAATAGAGTACATATATGTTAGAAGCATGTTTGAATCTGATCCACTCAGATACAAGCCAACCCAGGTGGTAGGCAAGAGGAGCGGGTCACTAACTCTCCATTTCATTCAGCCACTTATCTGGCACCATAAGTTTCCTTGCCAGGAAGGAGACTTAAGAAGTTTTCCCTTTAATCCAGGAGGGAAGCAGATGTACCTAGTTAGTTGTATATAGTATTTGTTTTTAGTTTCTTTTCTTGCTTTCCCTAAGTGTAGTTTACACAGGTAGTGTTTTCAGCCTTGTGTGTTTTCCTTGATGTGTGGGGTAAAAGGTTCATGTTTGATTCTTGGATCTATTGGGGTTGTTGCTAACTTTTTTCAAGCTGCATCTAACTCCATGCCCAATGGACTACAAGGCAACTAGTCTCTAAGCATAGTAGACACATTTCCCCTAAGAGTCACTAATTTGTTGACCATTTTTTGCCCAACAGGCCAAAAATTGGTCCCCTTCTTCCCTTGCTATTTTAGGCCAATTCATTTTTGATTTTGCACAAGTCCAAGAATTTCTACAGATCTTGCATGTCTATTTCTATAAACTCTGTAGGTCTTTTTCTATGGACTCTGTAGGTGAAGTTTCTATGGATTCTGCAAAGAAGTTTTTCTGTGGACTCTACAGGTTAGTCTTTTGGCACATGAAGAATCAGTTAAAAGAGTGCTGGGTTTTACAAGGATTCTTCAGGCTCTTGTCCAAAGAAATCCATAAGGAAAGAGAGCTAAAGTAGTTCAATGACATGATCTTTCAAAAGAGTTAACGGCTTTGAACTGTTGAACCATTGAACTGGTTCAATGCCTTGGTTTAACACCTTGGTTCAATGCTCAAGTTCAACAGCTAAGATTCAATGCCAAAGTTCATCACTTGGTTTAAAGACTTGGTTCAATTTAGTTGGTTCAAAACTTCAACAAAGTTTAATGCTTTGGTTTGACGGCAGAGTTCAATGCTTTGGTTCAAAACTCAAGTTTATCAGCCTTGGTTTAAAGCATTAGTTCATCGCAACAAGTTCAAAGGCTTGTTTTAAAGTGCATAATTCAAAAAAATGGCATGCAGTGTTGAACCATTGAACCATTGAATTGTTGAACCATTTTTGGTTCAGGTGGTTGGTTCAAGTGATTGGTTCAAAGGAACGGTTCAAACATTGGTTTAAGCAATAGGTTTAAATGGCTCAGTTCAACGAATGAGTGGCACACAATGTTAAACCATTGAATCGTTGAACCATTTTTGGTTTAATCAGTCAGTTCAATGGATTGGTTCAAGGGAGTTTCCTAAAGCTAGAAGACAAGTGCCCTTGCAGAGGGTAATTTCGAGTTCAAAAGCCCTTATGGAGGGTAGGGAGCACTTCGAAGGCAGCCAAAGGTTTTCAAAAGTGCGCATAAAGTCTTAAGGCTTTGAATTCTTTCAGACTTTTGTCTCAAGGAATTCCTTTAGATAAAAAGTCTAAAGGAATTTGGAGGAAGGCCGTTAGCATGAAGAAAGGACCTGGGGAAATCTAAGTGGCCAATTCTCATAGACTTTTTGTCTATGGGAAAAAAGCCCGCAGGAAAAAAACCGTAGAAAAAGCCCGCAGAAAAGGCCCAAAGGAATTTGCCAAGGACAATGACATCCCAAAAGCCATCAATTTCAAGGAGACAAATTAGCCATTGATTTTTAAAGTGATGATGGGTGTTTAGATGTCAAATTTAAGATAGTGAAATAGTCATTTGCTTTTAAATTGCCTAAGCGCCAACCATGAAAAGAGCCCAAGGAATGCAGTGACCCACTAAAAGATAGCCCCCAAGGGCTGAAGGGGCTAGAAGGAGACAAATCAGGAAGAAGACAAGGTGGAGAAAGAGACAAAGTAGTTCAAGTGGCAAAGAGGAGGTGAGTTATTACCAGATGGTCACCAAATAGCACGGCCTATTTTTTTTTCCAGTTTGCATTTATAAGTAGACAAGCCACACAAATGCCTTGAAAAGAGTAGTCTGTTTGTAGAAAAGAGGCACGGTCATGTTTTTCACATTAATGTGGAATGCCAAAGTCAAAGTAGGAATTGACAATCAAATGGCTCCCTCTTCCCAAGGCTCAGAGCACACATGGGCCAGCTTGCAAAAAGAGCACCAAAATCTTTCCCAGAAAATGCCAAGTTCTCTTCCTCTTTCTATATATTGTAAAATTCTCATTTTGAGAAGGATTCACTCTCTTATCCTTAAGGCAAAACTCTACCCAAAAATCTCTCAGGCTTGTAAGGCAGAGCTTTGCCAATTTTTACCTTGAATCAGGACATAGCATTTTTTACCTCTATTTGGACTTGCACTTTAAAGTATATGTCTATTTTATTCATTTGTGTTAAGTCATTGTCTTTCATGCTTTTCATAGGTCGATTACAGCATGTCTAGTGCATTGTGAAGTCTCCTTTTCTACAAGTCTGCCAGAAGTGTTCCTAGGGGAATGTAGGTGCCTGTGAATAGGCTACCATAAGTGTGTCTGAGGATGCCTCTGGTAGTTTTCTTCCTCCCTGTATTTCCATAGACCCCTAGCTGACTGTTGTAAAAGAGCTTCCCACTTCAGATGAAGTGTATGGATGCTTCTTTTTGGTGAAAAGTGTATATTCGGGCAAGGTGGGTCACATTTTTTGGTGTATCACCTTTTCCTTTTTAAGCTTAGGTTCTGTTTTCAGCATCTCTCTCTCTCTCTCTCTCTCTCTCTCTCTCTCTCTCTCTCTCTCTCTCTCTCTCTCTCTCTCTCTCTCTCTCTCTCTCTCTCTCTCTCTCTCTCTTTTCATCCCCCCCTTTTTTCATTTTATTTTTTAGCAGTAGGAGAAACCAGGGCCTAAAAGATACATTAGAGGGAGCTAGCCCTTATCTATAGACTCTCCCCTCCAGCTTCGCTGGTCCCATAGGCGAGAGGGGAGTTTCCATTGTTGCATGTGGAAGGGCAAGAGCTAGGCGTCCTACCCCTGAGTGCAATTGACTGCATCAACAGTTCTTCCTTTCAGCCACACCATTTTTTGAGGGGTGTAGACAATTGTGAGTTTCCTTTTGATGCCATTCAAATCATAATAATTCATAAAATATTTTGAACATAATTCATCTCCATGATTAGTCTTTAAGTACTATATTTTAACCACTTTCATTCTCTATAAGGGATTTAAATCTATTAAATGTTTTAATTTTTTTCTTCAAAAAATAAACCCAACACTACATTTAATAATAATCAATAAATGTAATGAAATATGATGACTTACCCAGACTTTTTTTTGCATAGGACGAAAAATATCAAAGTGAACCAATTGAAGTGGATGATAAGCTCTCCATGCACTATATTTTAGAAACTTTTCTATTGCATCTTTACCTTTAACACATCCTTCATAAACTTCATTATGTTCTTCAAATTTTGGCAAACCATAAACCAATTCTTGTGATATTAGTATCTTTAAACTTTGAAAATTCAAGTGTCCATACCTAAGATGCCATAACCAAATTTTATATTCATATGAAATATTTACAAGGGCATTACTATGCTCTCCAAAATTTAATAGGAGCTTCCTATTATTAAACATAGGTAAAATTGTAGAAACCTTATATTTCCTTGATTCTTGTCATAGATCATGCATTGTTTATCATCAAAAACCACCTTATAGTTCTTTTTACATAGCTGTCTAACACTCAGAAAATTATGTTTCAACTTTGGGATAAAATAAATATCATTAATATTGTTCTTACCTTCTATAGTACTCACCTTAATAGTTCCTTTTGTAGAAACCTCCAAGGATTTATCATCACCAAGTTTGATATTGGTTTTAAAACTTTAATCCATTGTGTAAAACACCACATTATTCCCTAAATGTGATTGGAACACCCTGAATTTAGATACCGAACCTCATTAGGACTATTTTCAACTTTATCATATGAAGTGAATAAATTGCATGAATCATCACCATCCTCATTAATATAATTAGCACTTCTATGTTCATTTACTACTTTTAATCTACATTCCCAATCAAATTAGATATATTTGTGACAATAATAGTATTGAATATTTCTCTTACCTCTACCTCTTCCTCTTGCTGCTAAACCACCTCTCCTTATTTTGTATCCTCTTGATCATTTTATTCTCTTCAATAATTTTGATTCATGTCTTTACCTTGTCCTTGATAGATTTTGATATTGTCTTTGCCTTGTACATGACTATTCTTATTGGTATTGCTAGTACCTTCATTCTTTGTGATATTTAATTTTGAGGCGAAAGACTTTTCATCAATTTCATTTAATGTCTATATTATTCTTTCTTCATGGGACACAAGAGATCCAACCATGTTATCAAACTCAAGAGTAGTCATATATTTGATTTATTCAATATATGACACCTTGGTCTTAGACACCTTAACACCCTTTTTAAGATAACCTCTTTGTTCAACATTTCTCCAACTGTAACCATATTTTTGACTACATCCTTTACTCTTACACATAAATTACCCACACTTTCAGCTTCTTGCATCTTCAAATTTCCAAAATCACTCTTCAATGTTTTCAATGTAACCACTTTGACTTGCTCACTACCTTGGTAAGCTTCTTGTAGAATATTCCAGGCATTCTTGGATGTCTTTGCACTTGCAATTCTTGGATATAGGCTCTTTTCTAGAGTTTTTAAAATATGAAATAAATATTATGAGTTCTTATTCTTATCTTCCTTATCAACTTTCCTGTCATTAGCTAGAACAATGGCTAAATCAGTTGGTTCATCATAGCCAATTTCTACAATATCCCATAATTATTTTCCTATCAAAAGAGTCATCATCATGATGCTCCAATTATCATAATCATTTATACTAAATTTTGGAATAGGATGACTGTTAGAGTTTGACATGATCAATTATTAGATATATCTAAAATAAAAAACACCCACCCAAACTAAGCTATGATACCAATTGAATGTTTTTAAGTATATAAAAATAAACCACTGCATAACCAAAAAAAAAGAAACTCACATCATAACTAGAAAAAATATAGAACATCCAAAACAAAATTATTTCTTCAAATTATTTGAATCATTCTCCATAATAATGAATATCAAATAAATTATATTTATTGGATTATATGTAAACATGATTTTCTAATAAATAAATAAATCAGCCCAAATTTAACTAATTAAAATAAAACGTTTTGCATGAAAATTAACTAAACTTAGTTAAGCCTTTTTAAGGATTTATTGTTCTAAAAATAAATTAACTACATATTAAAATATTTTAAAATAATTGCATTAGTTTAATTTGTCTAAACTCATTGCCCAACATCACTTAACCAATAGTGAAGATTAAGTTGAAGGGTTAGGGGAAACTTTGGTGGAAAGAAGTTCAAAATAAAGTAAGAGGAACAAGAAAGAATAAAATATTTAAGTAGGATAGAATTATTACCAAAATGAAAGGTAAAATCATACTTGTTTATTACCATCTTTTTATAAAAATAATTAAAGAGCTTAAGGAAAAAATACTTAAATGTCAATGAATACACATTTTTTATATAGAATTTATAGTAGATCTAACATAGTGAAGTGGATTAGAAGAAGGTAAAAAAATTTAAAGAACTTTAAACTTATATTTTAATTTAATTTATGTTTGAATTTGATCCTAAATTTAAAATAATGAATATCATATATAAACATTAGAGAGGTGAGCCATTAATCAAAAGCTTTAATAATATATATTCACTAAATATATATTCAAGATAAATAAAAATATTGTGCCTCTTTGTATTGTTCTTTTTTAAATAAAAAACTAATTGATTGGACTAGAATATCAAATGGTTGTTTTCATATTGTAGATTTTATTATTTATTGGTAAATAATATGATATATGGATGAGTTCAAAATTTGAAAAGTTAAAAGACATTAATAATGAGTCTAGGAAAAAAAGCAATTGGCTTAAATCATGGCATGGGCATAGTATTCAATGGTGTTCATTAATAATAAGGTGATTTAAGAAGCATAATTAGATTTACATAAATATTCATCTCCACTAAATTTAATGGTAGTGAAATCCATTTTATTATCTTTGATTAAATATCATTGAGACTCGATACTCCTGATTCAGAAGCATCACTGGATTGCTAAAAAGCATATGTGAAGAAGCAATAAACTATCATAAGATATTGAGAGTAAAATATTCCCCCTCAAATTATAGTAAGGGTTTATTTTGGAACACCTACACAAGAACAAGTTATCTATTTTTAATGCACAAGGAAGCATAATTGAGAGCATTCACGACCCTCCATAAACAATCATAATAAAATATTATACTCAATCATATCTAAAAATATATTTATTATAATTCATTTTTCCAACTAAAAATATGTAAATAAATACAATAAAAAATAATTTAATAGTTTACCTTAAAAAAGTGGTTTACCTAGGTTTTACATAGGTTACTCAGGATGATCCTTTTGACTTATAATGTCTATTGACCTAATGAAAATAAACCCTCAAACATATCCTTTATTAAATATATAAAAAATCATCCTCTTGGATTTTTCAATGATAACTATGCTAATCTTATACATAACTCCACATTATCATCTACATGTAATATCAAACCTCTTTGAAGCCAATGCCAAAGTCATTAAGAACAATCTTATTTTTCAAAAAAATGGATAAATGTGATTTTAGATTTGGTTTACAAAAGGTCCTATGATTGGATAACTTGGCTTATCCTATGTAATAAGTTTCAACTTTCTCAGAATGACCTTGTGACATAGGAACACCCAATGTGACTAGGGAATCTTGCATCACCCAAATCAATTTTAGGAGTTTTGTATAATTTTAAATAAGGATTTTGAAAAAAAATATAGATTCATTGAGTATAAGGGTTGTGGCTCAAGCTATGGATTAATAATGTTGAAGAAATCATAGAGGTTACATAAATCACATTTCAAGGCACATTTTATCCTGAAACTATATGGTTTTTTTTATGGTGGTGACACATATTCCTTCTCATAACCTTAAGTTGCAAGATTATGGATACCTAAGATATATTTACGTACCATGTGATCATAATAAAGTCTAATTTTAATGGACTTAAATGTAGATTCATATTTTTTAATAAGTGGTTTGCATATCCTAACGAACCCCCAAAATAGAATTATGATCTCTATAAATCCCCATATAATCTAAAAGGGATTCATGAAGTCTGTGAATCCATAAAAGAGATATGGTGTCAATGTTGTAGCTTATTTCACAATGATATAAGTAACATACACATAGAGTATTGGTCTTGGTAAAACCCCGTAGGATAGATAGTGACCACAAGGAGTTCATGAAATTCAAGGAGTTCATGAAGTTCAAGTGTTTATGGAAAGTGATAGGTGTTACAAAAAAAAAAAAAAAACATCTTGTTCATTGTTCATAGAGTCTAAAATCATTAGGATGATATGGGAAATCTTAACTAGCTTGGATAAACTACATACATGTTGGTGTCAACACCACATGCCCAACACAATTGACTTTCAAACTAATAATTGACTTTCAAACCATAAACAAGAACGTTGTCAATAAATTTTAACCATGAAGGACCTTAACAAGAATTACACTATCAAAACCAACATAACCGCCATAAATTTCCATTTTATTCTTATCCTTATTACCTTCCATTAATATTTTTTGATAATTGAGCATCTTACATGGTAGGCAAGAAACATTTGGTTGAATTTTTAAAATTAGATCCTACTAAAATTGAATTCGGTTGAATTTAGATCTTTTGGTTTGTGTGAGAGGAAGAAGTATTTGTGGGTGTGAAATCCATTTTGTAAAAGAGTAAGCATGGTAGGGTTTTTATAAATGTGAGTAAGATCATACCATCTCTCATCTCTTCTATAATTCAGTGTTTTAAGATTTGCCATTTGTTGACATGAGTTGGTCTAGACAAGAATTGAAACACAAATTTTTTATTACCTACCAGGAATTGAAACACAACTATGATATATGGATGAGTTCAAATTTTAAAAAGCTAAAATACGTTAATAATGAGTCTAGGAAAAATAAGCGATTGGTAGATAAGTATTTTTTTCTATGATTTAACATGTAACTATTTTTTTCTATGATTTAAATTTCATGTTTGTGTTTAAATTATGATGAAATCTGAAATGAATTTGTGATGATGCAAATAATGTGTAGAGGAATGTACAGAGTTACTCTGTATAGAGGTGTAGTGACAAACTTTTTAGATATGCAACAATAAATTTAATTTTTACACCCTTTTGAAGCATGGTTTATATCCCACTTTTTACAAGGGGTGTGGGGGGAAATGCCCTCCACTATTGTCGTAGGGGATCTAGAGGGGTGTTGGTATTAGGGAAGTACCCTCGAGGTAAGAAATGAAGGAGTTAAACCCCTATTTCTAGGAATATGAATTCCATCAAATTATATTTTTAGAATAAAATACCTAATGGCATTTTTCCACTCTATTTTTAGGAGGAGAAATCCCAACGGTGCTTTGCCAATTAGGTGTATTTATCTTTGTGGAGTTTGCATGTAATTTACATAATGAGTTTGTATGTAATATATTCATCTTGGAATTAAAAAATATTGATATATTACATCATGGATGTTTCTTTATCTTTCTAAGGTTTTACCACGTAAATCATGTATTTTATCTCATGCATGTTTAGGATTTATTTATTGAGGTATATTTGTAATTGCATTCTATTATTTTTACATAATTGTAGAGTGCATAGTTTCCCAACAAAAAAAAAAACTACACCCATGATTCTTGTGCTTCACTTGGGTCCTTCACTTAATATCTTATCTCATCAAACCTCCTGCCAAGTATATGTTACCATTGGTTTTTTATGACTTAATATATTCCACACAATCTTAAAATAAAATACGACAATTAAAGTGTAAGCATGTTAATATAATCACATATGCCAAGCTTGGTATATTTTATTTGATCAAGTATAAAATGTTTGATTTAATAGTAACACAATTTGGTTTATTCCCACATGGCATATGAGAGTTTTATACTCTATCTTATTTAATGAGAAAGTGTTATATTATATTTATAACCATGTTTCTTATAGAAAACTCTCAAATAATTCTATGATCCCTCACATGAGGACAAGGAAAATAAGATAGCAACGAAAATAAACAAGGAAAAGAAGATAGCATATGTGAAGAAACAATCAATTTGGTGGAAATACTGCCAATATTTTAAATGGCTTGATAGGTTTATGAAGGAAGAGATTTGGATATTTTTAGAAAAATATGCCCCCCTCAAAAAATAGTTAACAGTTGTGGGTTTGTTTTGATACACTTGTATATTGAAAAGTTGGTTGTTTTTATGGAAAATGAAGCTTAATCGAAAGCTTTCAAGGCCATTCACTTAGGATTTTTGAACAATCAATGCCAAGGACATATGCTTATGAAGTCAAGAATGTGTTGTGGCTTTAAATTTAATGTTTGTGTGATTTTCATATTTTCTAGTGAGCTTTACTCACCTCAAATGTTATCCTAATTTAGGGTAATAAATTAATCATCTCAGTATATTGTAAAAACAATTTGTGCATTGCATAAAGTATAATAAAAGAGAAAATAATATGGTAGCTTACCTAGTTGCATAATTTCTTAGATAGAAAATAATGCCACAATAGAGTACTATTAGATAATAATTTTCCCACAATAGTATATATATATATATATATATATATA
Source organism: Torreya grandis (assembly GCA_037957365.1). Classification (NCBI taxonomy): domain Eukaryota; kingdom Viridiplantae; phylum Streptophyta; class Pinopsida; order Cupressales; family Taxaceae; genus Torreya; species Torreya grandis. Next base: position 456,423 of record JARHVA010007765.1, read on the forward strand.
TATATATATATATATATATATATATATATATATTGAAATAGAATTTTATAGTGTGAATTTTAGTGTATGTCATATTATTTTTGTTCCATTAGAAATTTTTATGAATATTTATTAATTAAAAAATTTAGATATAAATTATATTTGTAATAAAAATGTTTATGGATATCTCTACCTCTAGACTTTATTTTCCAATATTTTTTTCTATACTAAATCTATCATGGAGTTCTTGATGATCTGTGTAATATAAAACTGAAAAAATCAGAAATCAAAATCCATACACTCATCCAAAAATATTTGTGTTATGATTCCTCTCTACAAAACAACATTTTAAATCTTTAATGGTTTAAAATAAAAATTTGGCTGGCTTGGTTACTCAAAAAGTCCCTTTTGACTTGTAGAGTTAATAGTTTTCTACTTAATAGAGATACAACCCTATATAAGATTATCTTGTTAACATTTTAAATGAAAAATCCACTATTATACAACTCCACACTATCATTTGCATCTAATATCAAACCCCTTTGAAGCCAATGCAAAAATCATTAGTATTTTTTTTTCAAATTGATTTAAAAATATATTGAATTATTTCAAATCATGTGAACAACTATACAATCAAAGTTCAATATATTTTAGCACTAATTAATTATGTAAGATTGTTAGGCTACAATTTTTTTGAAATATTTATGTAGCTCAACATCCTTGGATTAGTGCAGTATTGCATAAAAGAAAAAAGTTCTTTTTTTAATAAGTTTCCCATATTGGTGCACATCCATAGTGACAAGTGTATTTTTGAAGAGTGTGAATAATTGGTAATACATGGGGTAGTAAGATTTCACATAATTGGTAATACATGGGGTAGTTAGTAAGGGTTTATAGTTCATTATGGATAATTAAAGGTTATTTTGTAATGCAAAAAGGCAAAAATACTTGAAAAATTTAGCCAAATATGATAGAAACAATCACACAGGGTATTGGGTGTTTAAACACTCAAGAAGGGTTGGTAGTTGGATAAAGATAATTGGCCATTAACTCAGAAATATTTGGAGATGGATTCTAGGCATGCATCATTCATAATGAATTGAGTGAAAGGATAAAAAAATTCTTTGGGTTATGTGGTGGCTTAAAGATACCTGCATGATTCTTAATTGAAACACATCATTTGGAAGAACCATGTTAAGAAACATATCAAGGAGAAATGAATATTCAATATGTTGAAGAATTAGGTGTTTCACATAATACCCTAATGGTTAAGGAGGTATTTTTCATATAGAATTATAGTAGGTACTTAGTGTGAGAGATTAAGGATGTTTGTAGTGACTCCATTATAGATCCCATGAAGCTCATGGTAGTAGTGTAGCCTAAATATCATGTGATCAGAGAGTCAAGATGTCTCAAAATAGAGTATAAGTTTATGGTGGGACAATTGAATAAAATAGGATTAGGAAACTCAAAGATGTCTTGGACATGTTGAGGGGCATACAATTAAGATTGGAATATATGGAAGAAGATAAAAAGAGAGGATTCATCCCAATGAATGATCATAGCAATGTTGAAGAAGAATAAAAGAGAGCTAAAGGGGAAGATGATGATGAAGATGAAAAAATTCACATGGATGGAGGTGAACTTAAACTCTTAAGATCTATCTCAAGGATTTGTAGTGGTACCATGGTAGACGTGCCATTTTTTTTATTATACCATAAAACTTGAAAAACATATAGATTAGCTTACTGACATTAATGAATATTTCAACATTGATGACATAAGTGATCCAAAGAGAGTTAAGGTTATGAAGATTAAGTTGATGGTTTAGGTGACACTTTGGTGGAAGGAAGTTCAAAATGAAATAATAAGAAAAGGAAAGGAGAAAATAACTAAGTATGAGATAATGGTTGTCAAACTGAAAGGACAATTCATAGCTGGTGATTACCATTTGGAAATTTTTAACTAGTTTAAAATCTTAAGGAAAAAATATTAATGTCAAAGAGTACACATAAGAATTATATATAATCCCTATAATACTTAGGCCTAGTGAAATAGACCAAAATAAGGCAACAACATATTTTAATGGAATTATATTTAGTATTTGAGTAAAGTTAAGCATTTCTAAGGACTAAATAGCTCATTTTATGACAAAGAGAAAAATTTAGGTGCAAAGAAGGATGAAATATATATAGAAGGAAAAATTCAAGCCCTATCAGATAAAATGGCACTACATGTAGTAAGGTACACACCACGTACACATACATGAACAAATTTTCACATGTGGAGAATAATATATGCATAAAAAAAGTTACACATGCAAAGGAGAACACACATACAGAGGAATCTTTTACTCATCTATAAGGCATGGAAGATTTGGAAGAGGAATGGGAAGATGATTCTTAGGAAATTATTTTAGATATGGATAGATTAGACAAAGAGAGCTTACTAATGTCCTCATGAAAAGAGTGAAAACAATAGACTCAACCTTGCATAGTGATAAATTTTTTTTGGATGTCCATGTATAAGGAATAAACCCATGGAAATGTTTCTCAAATTGATAGGTGGATGATATTTTATAATTCTAAAGATTATAAAGGATATGCATTGTTAACACATATAAGGTACAAGGTAAAATATGAATCTTCCAGAATATTTTTAAGGCAAGGCTGGTGGACACAAGCTATAAATAAGCCCATGCTAAAAATGAGATAGATTCTAGAAAACTTGGTGAGATTTAGTCTTTGTATTGAAATTAATAAAAGATGTTTTAATGCTTAAACAATATGTATGTAATTTTTGTATTTTTTCATACTTGGAGAGTGATGATAGGTTGATGTGTGTTTCGATGGAGGTTTTATATATGTTCATGGTTATCAATATACATGTTATGAGTCTTTGTAATGATTTTTTTGTTGTGGATTTATTTCGTATGTTTCTTTTTTTAATGATATGATATGGTAGAGTTTGAACATGGAAGGAATATTTCATATAATTTGGAGTTATCAATAGTCCATATTTTCAAAAACTATTAGAAATAAATTTGACTATATCAAGATTAAATTGGACTATCTTAAAATTAAGTTAGACTTATTACAAATAATTCACATTTGACTAATGTATTTGTGATAAGTCCAAATTATTTAAAATGATCATAAATAATTAGTAGTTGAAAACTATCATAAATAAATTGGACTTCATCAAGAATTACCTAGAATTATTACAAAAAAATAAAATATATATTATATATTTGTAATAAGTCCAAATTATGTAGCCATTCAAACTAGTTCATAGACCATCCATTTATAGATAAGAAAGCTTGGTAGTTTATTTATTAAGGAAAAATAATTCATACATTAATTGGGTGCTTAGGTGATATGTGATTTAAAACACCAGGGCTGATTAGGATGCTACATGTCATTGGATGATTGGATCATGAACTATCTATTTAATCTGATTTGAGTGACATCCTCATGACCATTAAAGTTTATCTCATTTATTTTACCTACCATGTTTCAATCACTATATTCTATTATTATATTATTAATATAATCTCCCATATAGTTGAGTTACAGAGATTATGATGCATGTTATAATCTAAGGTGCTTACATTATTCAAGACTTTTGTTTGGACTAGCCATCCTTCTGCAGAAATGAGTCATTGAGATTATGCCATGTGGCACTATATTAGGGGCCTATACTAAGTGTAATTTGACAAACTAAAAATGTAAATAATATTTGTTGATATGTAAAATTAAAAAAAAAATCTTGACATGTAAGTGGGACATTCCTAGGCATAAACCCCAAAGATCTTTTCACATACATAGGAATGCCAAAGTGTATTTTGCATAACACAAAATATGTAGTGTAAATTCCTAGATGTGAAAATTATGAATAAAATTTACCGAAGACCATTTTGAAAGATGTAAAAATGTGAAGTGGACATTCCAACATTCAAATTCTATTAAATAGATGAACAATTATCAAAATATTGAATTGTCAGATTAGAAAATATAAAACTCAAATGCTGAAGTGTATTTTTCAAGACCCAAAATGTGAAGTGATAGTAGAAATAAATATAAATAAATAAAACAATAAAACATTATACGTTCTAAAAAAATGGCTAAATTTTGAAAAAAACACATTCATATTTCTCATTCCAAAATTAAGGAAACACCATTTCAAAATTTCCAATCCTTTTATCACTATTTTTGGTAGTGCTTAATGGGATGATGCATTCAAATGGTTTGTTACATGCCTTTCAAAAAATCAGTGAGAACAAGTGTATAACCTCTCTAATTTTTATTTGGTTTCCAAGTGTAGATGATACTATCTATGAGTATAGATGGTAAACATCTGTTAGTTGGGTTTGGATTCCATTTCTTGTCCAAGTAGCCTGAATAAATTTCTAATTTTTATGCATCTTTTTCCTTGCATGAACTGGGATGAAGCAAGCTACATTGACCCTTCATTCTATATACCCAATTATTTTTAGAATCTCAATATGATTTTAGCTCTAGCAAACCATAATGTGTATTCCAATACTATATAATCATCAGGTCTAACAAATAACATATCTCTAATTTTCACATCTTGAACTGGATCAAATTTAATTTTTTCTCTCTTGCTTCTTGGACCAACATATGTATCTATAGATCCCACTCCAAAATAAATGGTCCTGTCATGAACCATTTTGTGTAGATCTCTATGTAGGGGTATGTTGTGGTAAGTTCTAGGCCAAAAGTATCATGTACACTCAACTTCAGAAGGGAGCATGTCTTCTTTCATTATGTCATGGATGTTTTGGAAGTAATATGCTAGATCCTTACACATACTATTTCATTCAAAACAAATTCATTGAATTGTTGTACATACTTATTTAAGTTATACTTAATTTCTTTTTCACTCTTTTTTTAATTTCTATTTGAGTCTTTTTCAATAATGGAATCTTGAGATATTTTCTATTTTTTAAGTCTTTGAAATATATTTTTGTCAGATTACCTTTTGGAACATTTGGCTCACCATTTTATTTTATTCCCCATAATGTAATCAAGGAGGGGGGGTAATATATATCTCTTAAAAAGTTTTTATAATTTATAATGGACTAAATTTTCTCTATGCGTATAAAAAAGTATTTAACTTTTATCAAGTCTACTATTTCATTTCTTCTCTTCAACTGGTAACTATTAACATACACTTTGATATCCACTACCTCTTCAACCAAATATGGTGTGAAGTTTCTTGTATTTTCACACATCCTATAAGTGTCTATCATCTCTACCACACTCCACACATATTTCCTATTTATGCATTCAAATAGGTTTCCAAATGTGTTGTTAATTTTCTCATGGGTATGTCCTATAGGGAAAAATCTAACCTTGACATCGAGGAAAACACTTTTGTATACAAGGAGAGATAAATATTGAAACACATACCTATACCAAAAAACTTGATTTTGTGAATTTGTAAATGTAACATTAGTTTCATATAAGGTTTGACATTTTGTAAACATAATTATGGATGGAATTACCTATTCTTATTGTCCTTACAAAAGTTGTCTAGTTGAAGGTATAACCTAGAAGGAAGTTTCTTGAAGGCACTAATTGATTGTGCTTCTTCTCTATATTTATTTCATTTAGGGTAGCAATTGTTAGATAAAAGTGCATCATACAATTGATATTTTTCAGTTTTAGGTTTATATAGTAAATATCCATAAGTATCTATCACTATTTTCCATATCCTTGAAGCACTTGTTCAATTAGGTGATAGTAAAGTTAGACCCTATAAGAATGTATGGTAAGAAAAATTCTCATATTTGCCTACACCATGACCATGTGTTATAATCCCTACCATTGATAACTCTAATATTCTATTAGTAAATGCTTTGATTTTTATCACTATCCTCAACACAAATGGTTTTTGACATGCTACCTTGTCATGAATGACACTGAGGCATTCTTCAAGGTATTTCTTTGACAGTCATTTATGTGTGTAATACATTTATCTTATAAAAAGTATTTTCTTTGAGTGCATCATGAATTATTTATTGTTACACTTTTATTGATCTCTAGAGAGGGACCAAAATCATTTATGTTGAGCCAACAAGATCAATGTTTTACACCTAGTGAAGTCATCAAACATGGCAATGGTCACATCATGAAAATTATTTCTCTACATGTTATTGCATTTTCACTGGGATACTAGCTCATATTCCATATCTTCTAATTGTGTATTGATGTGGAACCTCATAAATTATTGAGTGAAAGATGTTGGAAGATGTCAAACATTTTATTGTGAGCCATCTATATCTACCTAGCATGTTAGTCATGGAGAAACATATACAAAATCATCCACCAATTGGTCCAACAAATCTTTAGATACCATTATCTTCTTATGTGGCTTTTTTCAAAATCTCCATAAATGGAATGCATTTTATTCCCCATTTTTGTGAAAATTTTGAATTTTAAAAAATCTACTTCTCTTTAATCCTTATATTTTAAGCCAAGCTTCCAAACAATTCTCTTTACCCTAAAAGTCAATGCTAGTTTTATTTTTATTTTTCTTAAACAAACCGCTAGAAAGGGCATCCAAGACATGTTGCCTCCTATATATTGTGGTATAATAAATAAACTTTATCTTTTCAAGTTTCATAATCTAAAATGACAATCCTAACTGAAAACATTTTTTGGTGTAACATTTATCTGAATACATTGTCAAAATCTCACTATCTATGCTTTCATCAATCTCCACTTAGTCGAGTGAAGTGTTTGGGTAAATTATTTTTTTGGCCCAAGTATTTGTAGGAATGATCTAATGTTTTATGATGCCTTTTCACTAGGAATGTCAAGCAAGGATTGAATTAATTATCCACTATGTCCCAAACATTTCCAATTTCTTTCTCATTCTATGTCATGTATGGTAAATTGATTGCTCTACAAGTCTTAATGTCCACTATTTTTTTGGAAGGATATATAACGATATATGTTTCAATTAATTATGTACTACAAGTCTCAAAATGTTATATAAAATGTCTTATATATATTCCCAATTCATTTTCTAACATTAAGATAGGAATGCAACCAAAAATCTCCCCTGGTTGTGCAAATTCAACAAAACTAAAATAAAAATTTTCATCATTTGCAAGAGCTATAAATTTATGCATGAAATATACCCTTTTTCTAAGAAATTTTTTTCTTAGGCTTTGAAATGTGGTAGGATCATTGATATATCGAACAAATGAATCCAAGCAAGGGCTTTCTTGTTACAATGGTTGTATATGTAGAACTGAAATCATATTATTTTGTCTTTGTTCCATGTCATTGTCTATAGAAAAATTATCTCTGACATATTACATCATTCTTGTGCTCCATATAGTAAAACTATCAACTACATCCCCCAAATTATCCACAAAAGATGTAGAAAATGGAAGTGATAGAGTTAGATCAAAAACTTTAGTCACACTAACACTTACATATTCAATAGGTATTTCCTCATTGTGGCATGTGGAAGGGAGATGTATGGGTTTTAGTGATTCAACATCTAGATCAACCACTTTGTGTATTATTCCTTCACCAATGATCTTACCACTATTTATGATAGAAACATAGTCTCCACATTGGAAAGCCGTTAATGTATGATTTTTTAGCCTAGACATTTGAAAAATACATGAGAAGAGTTTTTAATCAAGTTATTTATAAAATAAATCCAATTTATACCTGTATGAAGGAGATAAAGATATGTTTATATCACAACATAAGCATGGAGATATGTTAAAACCTAAAAATGTTAAAAAGGTAATGTACAACATTGTATTTAATGACATGGTATATGTCAATCCAAAAAATTAGTAGCTTTTAAATCATATACTGCATAATTCAATTCTTGCTTCATCCTACTTTGAAGGTATCTCATAAGAGATACATTTAAAACATGCATCAGAGTAGAATAACCATATAGAGAAAAATAACTAATTATGTCAATATTCAACCATGCATTTTATTACAATATAAAATGATATTCAGTAATGGGGGTTTTGAGGAAAATTATGGAAAGTGATTAGTTTCTTATATTTTTGGATCCTATATGTGATTTTAACCTCTATTGTGAGCCCAAAATTTTGAAGGTATTGCTTAGGAGATACCTTTCAAACATGCATATGGGTACCCTTGAAGGTTTGAAGGTTATACTAGGTGATACCATGAAGTGACTTATAATACCTTCAAGTGTACCCATGACATTAAGCTTAAGAATTTAATTTTCAATAGTCAAGGACATGTGGCATGCACCCACGAACCCATGAGATTTAAACACTCAAAAAATATTTCAACTTCATCGGGTGAGTGATTCTCCACGATTATGCTAAGTGTCTCCATCTTGTTTAGCTGGATATAGATTAAAATTAATGTATAAAATCTTATGGATGTGTAAGAAGTAATATGGTGACATGTATCTCCCTCCAAAATGCCTCTAGAATTATTGTTAAAAATGGGACCCACTTCCCTCAGCCAATAACACACCTTTTTTAAATAAGAACTCTCTTCTTCCTTGAGGAGCACCATGACAACACGTGTCTTTAACAAAATGGATTGAGACTTGAAGTTTGTATCCTTACTCACTTATGTGCTCATTCTCTATGAGTCTATGATGAACCTAAGCATTGGCTTCAATTTTACAGTCATGTTATTTATTCTCTCCAAATAGGATACATATAATTATTAGACCATGGGGACTCGCATAGGTTAAAATTTATGGTAACCCCTACCTATCAAGACTATTTTTATGATGTTTTTTAAATCAATGTTTGCAAAAACAATGGTCACAAGACAAGTATGGCAAAAGGACCGCTACTAGTCATGTAAGACCATTAATGACATGGAATTTTTCAATATTGTATCTTGTTTGAGGTAGATAAAGTTAGGATTAATGACATGGATTATAACACATGATATAGGGTAATTTAAAGATTTATGAGACTAAAAAATTCACCATCAAATCCAAAATATTAAAGATGAGGAAGAGTGCTTGTGTACAGGTAGTCAGTGCATTTAAAGAGGTCAAGAAGAGCAAATTGGACATCACAAGGTATAAAATGAAGGGGAGAAGCAATGCAAAAACATTACAAACTTTGGTGAGCAACAATATCCTACTATCGACTCTTGATAGACTCCCATGCAAAAAAAAAATGAGACCCAAATTTTGGTATAATAAAGCAATCAAATAACATAAATTAAACATTAAGTCATGGATAGGAACAAGTTGTTGATCTTGATCATAGATGGGGAGAAGGTGGAAATGTGGATTGGGCTAGGTCTTCAACAAACCAAATTGAATGACTAAGATCCCTTTGACTTCATGGAAATGGCTGAAGTTACTCTCTTCACCCTATCAACACAACCAGGTGCACAAGCAAGAGTTGTTGCACTTCAACATCCATTTAGGTGTTTTGATGTAGAGAGGCCAATTAAGTTACCTACATTTAGGCAATTGGATGAGGCCATGCATATTTTGTTAAGCAGATACAACCAAGGGGTATTCATTTGTCTAGAGATATCACCATTTAGGTCAATGCATAGACCATGGTGAGAGCCATAGGTCTCCCAAATCATGGAAAATCCTTATTACCATATAAGTCCACTACATCACCAATACATCCATATATTCAAGATAAGTTTCCCTCTATGGTAGGCAGAGGAACCCCAATTGACTACATTGAAGATGTTACAATTCACATTCTAATAGAGTGTATTACAAAGAGGTTTTGTTGGATAATGAAGTAGGCCAAGCAAGAAACAAAAGGAGTAATTGACATTATGTATGACATGACAGACATGAATGAGAACTTCAATTGGCCTAAATTTATCACATCTGAGCTTACCACTAATGTTGAAAAGGTAATTTTAGATAGGTCATAAAATTTCCAATATCAATTTCTAGCTTTGTTGTTATGCTTCACCCAATAGAAGTCCCTACGAGGCCAAGTTAGTGTTACTGTGGACTTTTATTTTGCTACTACCCTTGTAGGATTTACTTGGACTAAGATAGGGATATATTATGAGTAACTGGGTTGGTTTACCACATGGTGGCCTAAGGGTCTAGATTTGATCAAGTTTCACCCCAAAATTCCATAGGATGTCATGTAATATTTAGGGAAACATGCATCGATAACCAAGGTGTACAATGGTATTCAAATCAAGGTACATGAGTTGGCCACACCAATTGTAAATCCAATTCCCTTTTTTATCACAATGGTTGAAGCACAAGCCAATGTATGGAGGTAGAGAGCCCTAGTTACACAACAATGCTGATAAGAGTAAGAATAGCCATAGATAACTGTGTAATCATAGGCCTCACCCCAATAGTCTACAACTCTTCTAAAGCAAGAAAAATGCAAATATAAGGGACTTGCAAAGAGATCCTCACCACCACTAGCCATAAAGAGATCAAGGAAAATCAAGTCTTTGTTGGACAACCCACATGTGCCAAGTATAGCTTGTGAGTAGGATCTGACAATGTTGTGGGTTGATGAATAGGAGTTTATTTAATGGATGATCAAAGACATCAGTCAAAAGGTCTACTATAAGGAGGAAGAGAAGGAGTTATTTTACAAGAAAGTAGTGCACACTTTCCAAGTGATAAATAAGGTAACTAGTGATCATTTGGTCAACATTATGTAACCCCCTCCCTCTATTATTATGGATACTTTAGGTCATGAAGAAGCTCAGTGCAAAATTGTGGTAGAAATTTTCCAAAAAGACCTAGAAGATGGTTCATCATGTACACAGTTGGTAGATCTACCAGAGGAAGGGAGCCTAGTATGGCCACTGATGTGTAAAAAATTTAGTCATCATCAGACAAGGCCTTCAACCACCATACTCAAATGTTTAGGATATTTTGTAGATACAACCATAAAAAGTAGTGCTCACATGGATACAATTTTCATAGTTAATGAATCTAAATATTTGGATCATTCACAATTTGATATGGAAATAAATGATGTATATGTAATGGAGGGATCCCCATATACCACTATCTGAATGAGATCCACAGTGCTTGCTTCTACTTCCATGGATATGTCTTTAGATGCTTCATAACTAGCATTGTCCAAGGAAATTGAAGAAGTAGATGCATTCCAAAAATCCATTGTACAAAAGGCTTCAGACTTGGAACAAATTATTTTTTGGCTATGTGAAGAGAAAGTGAAAGTGTAAAATCAAATTGTTGAGGCTATGTATCTTATCTATGACTTTTATCATAATATGGTTGTCCAAGTCCTTCATGATCAAGTAATGTCCAAGGACAAATAACTCACTATGTTGTTGACTCATCTAACAAAGGATTGGGTGAGTGTACATAAAATGTGCACCCAAGGGTAGGTTATCCACATTGAGATGGAAGGAATTTATAAACTTATAGAGGAATATGTTTAGGTCTTGGATACTATTGTCCATTAGGTTGAGAAAATTACACAAGGAATGTTTGATTAGAGGTAGCACCTTGACAAATCCTTGGATTTTTCTAAAACAAAGTTCACAATGGTGGATAAAGCTAATTTTGTATTGAATGATGGAATGGGTACTGGGGAAACACTAAATGATGCATTTAAATAGTTTTTAGATTCTAGGGATACTATGATGAAGAAGATTCAGGTTTGGTAGAATGAGACAATGCACAAAACATTTGTGACAATTAAATCCCAAAGGATTGCAGATAGGTTGGATGATATTGTGTCAGATATCCAGCTTAAGCTATCAAATGTCAGAGAATTCCTTATCATCACAAAAGAAGTAGATGTGAAAAATTTGATGGTAATTCAGATTCCACTATGCATTTTGCTTGCCATGGTGCAGGAAGTACTTGATAATTGGAAAGTGATCAAGCATGAACTCTCATAGGTTGAACCAGCTATTATGCATATCATATATGAACCTAAGTTCATTCCATCGTAGGAGCTCCAAGAAATTTTGCAAAAGGGAAAGATGGATATAAAGGCACAGTCTGGGCAGCCACAACCTAGTTAGCCAAGAAAGTGTTAGATGTAAAGTAAGGCCTCATATTTTATATTGGGATGAAACAATAGTTTAAGTTTGAGAAAGTGTTGTATGTAGAATATGGAATCATAAAATCATAAGTGTATAATTGATGGAAACATTTGTGTAGGGTATCATTTTGTCATCTCTATGATCTTTTGGATGTCTTTGGCCTTGTTAGCCAAGTAATAGATATAATAATGCCATGACTCTTTTATTTTTTTATGCCTAAAAGATTCTAATATAATATTATTTTGATGTGTGATAGAGATTAATAGACTATCTCTATTATTGTTTTTCTAAGATTATTTTACTCATGCATAACACACATTATTTACTCTATTTTGTTTTACCTTGTTCTATCTTGTATTATGTTGTTGATCTAGAATTATTAATGCCATATTAGTTTATATTTATATTTTTTATGGTATATAAAATTAAATATTGTGTAAATTCAATGATGCTATTATGATTCTTTTTTGCTTCTTGTTGCACAAGCTATACCTATAATTTCCATGTTCTGGCAAATTTCCAAGAAAATCTGCTAACACTCCTTCAACATGCACATGATTGGAATTTTATTTCAAGGTATCTTCAAGGAGATACCTTGAAGGGATTTGTATTACCTTTGAGTTTACCTTGAATCATTTTTGTAAGGTATAAAGTATCTCATAGGAGATACTTTCAAACATGTGTTTGTAGTACTTTCAATGGGTATCCTATTAGATAGCTTAAAAATGCACATGATTGGAATTGTCTTTCAAGATATCTCTTATGAGATACTTTTTAGGGCCTTGTAATTCCTTCAATGGTTCCTTTATACATAAAGGTATATCTTAGGAGATAACTTCAAGGTAGCCATAAATTAATATAATGCCCTTTAATGTATATTGTTGGGGATACATAGTTAGTTAGTTTACCTTTTATTTGCATGTTTCCATTTCTTTGTTATTTGTTTCCACTTTCATTGTTATAGTTTCCAAAAAATATTTCCATTGGCACAAGTTGTTTCTATTATGTACCAGGTGTCCATACATTGGCCTTCTTTAACTTTAAACTGTCTACTAATAGACAATTATCTACCCCACTCCCCTTGTAATTAATATCCAATCACTCCATATTTCACAATCTTCCATAAGGATCACCATAAATATCTTGTGAGACCATCCTCAAGTGTGTGTGTCAGCTTTAGTATTTATGGGCACCCAATTTAAAAAAATGCCATGATGATCGCATCTATCAGGCACTTGTCTTGAAAACTATTTCATCAAGCTTTTTGTTTCGACCACTTTCCCTGAAAGAAATTTGTCTATCTTTGAGACTTTTATTTGGAAGATATAATTTTGTGTTTTTTTTTAATTTATTTATAAAAACTTGCATTTTAAGTCTCCTACCATCCTATGTATCAAAGATCGCTAACTACCATCTACAAATAGAATTGTGAGTAAAACATCGACCAAGATGGAATTGAATTGATTGCACAACATACATAACAAATAGAAGAAAATTGCAAGCAACATAGATCATATACATTATAATGTCATCTTCATCTAGGACGTTTAGAGGGGAAAATCCACCATCCCCTTATTCAATTAAATATTCTACAAAGTTCATGGACAGAGTGTTTTATGCCACCATATTTAAGGACATGTACAAGAACTATTTAAAGTTATGGGATGCCATCAATTTGATGGATGTAATTTCATTAAGAGATGATATTAAACTCATATATAAAAAGTTCATCAAGGAATTTATATATTTCAAATACCAAAGGTTACATTTTTCTATTGCTAAACTAGAGGTCATGCCATGCATCAACCTTCTACAAGATTTGTTTTTCTCAATAAGGATATCACATGATGATTTCCTTAATCACTTTAGAAATAACACAGATGTTGTGTGCATCTTAAGACTCAAATTATAAAGGTATTTATCTTTGTACATACCTGATTCTTATTTCAACAAACATACATTGGTACACTTCATTACAAAAAGGTTAATCAAGATGGCACTGTCTTCGTGGTTGCTCTCAGACCAAACCATTACATGGAAGGGGAAGAAACCAAAGGGAATAGTTCCTATTGACAAATTTATAATGGGCATATGCATTGGCATGACACTCCTCAATCAACTTTATGGTATGCCAAGTATCCATTTTGTCAGTTTAGACTAGGTGCCATTATTTCATATGATGCTCACCCATGATGCTGCATATAACCTGGGTGAGATAATCAACTTCTACCTTAGATAGTAGATAATCAACAAGGACAATCATCCCACACCTTTGGGTAGTTTTAATATTATGTCTTATTTACTTTATGCATTCATGAAAACCTATTAATGAGACCTTAGAGAATTTTGGACTCCAGCCACAGATTACGAGAAGAATAAAATATGTGACCATTATCAGTTTATGAATATATACGCCTATACCAAGAATATGGTTAGGATATATGAAGACATCTATCCACAAGTTTAGCAGCCCATGCCCAAGATTGGGATAAATATTACAAAGAACTTGACAAGAAAAGGGGATTATTTCTTCTACCCAAATTTCATAGTAATCATGATTTGGGGGAACAAAGTTAATCCTTCATGTCTTCTAAATTTTATACTAGAAAAGCTAGCTGAATAAAAAATTACATTTTAACTATGGTGTAGTATTGAAGAGGACCTATCAAAGTAGAAGAAATATTTGTATTTTGGCCACTTTGTAATAATCGGTAGAAAGGTTTATACCATGAGGAAGCTTTTTATAGAGGTGGGTAGAAAGCGCAAGAGTTACCCTTTTCTCGTACTTCCACACATAGATTAGGATCCACATGGGAATATTCAAAAGCACATACAATGATTCAACATCCCTTACAACCATGTTCCCTATCCATATGATTATTTATTTCTCAATGCAAATTTTTATGAGGATGTTTTAGAGAGATCCAAGGTCATTGGACTAAAGGAAGATCATTTACGAATGATATAATATGTATCCATAGTCATTACTAGAGAATTAGTTAATAGGAAGGCTCTATACAAGGAATGGGTGCATTCTAACTTCTGGAGAGGATAATTTGAGGAGAAATCCAAAGACCACATAAATTATTCCTCTTAAGGAATCCCTTTGAAATTAAATCTAAAATTTGTGAAGAGAGAGAGAGAGCTTGGGTTGCTTGAACCAAGAATGAGCAAGGGAGAACAAGTAGGGGATCCCATTAGTTTGGATTTT
The DNA here is from genome assembly GCA_037957365.1 of Torreya grandis. Classification (NCBI taxonomy): domain Eukaryota; kingdom Viridiplantae; phylum Streptophyta; class Pinopsida; order Cupressales; family Taxaceae; genus Torreya; species Torreya grandis. The sequence goes on from JARHVA010007765.1 coordinate 471,651, forward strand.
GATAAGGAAGAGCAAACATAAGAATAATCAGTTGTAAGTAACATTCAAGTATCTAAAATTATACACCATGCATAGATTGCTTCATCTATTGGGATAAAAACATCATAAGCAATGATGTCAAAATCACAAGACCCCTACACACAACTAAAGACTGCACTAGATTATATGAGGAACCCAAAGACTCCTATAAGTAGTCCTACACTACAAACATCATAAGGCTTACCTACTATAATGCAATAAGAAGAGAGGGTGATAATCAAGGGTGTTGAGGATGATTTTGATGATAAAGTAGAGTTGGAATAAGCTAAGGCCATGAGCCTCCATATAGGACCCATAGCACCAACTTCTCTAGACACTCAACCTTTAATAAGTTTTCCTTTATCTTCTATACCCATTTTTTGCCACATTTCAATTTCTTCTATGTTGGGATCACCTATGGTGGAAGTACTTAATTTCACCTTCATTACTACCACTAAAATTGATCCACTCTCCAATTCCATTAAAACCTATATCCAAATCACCATGTCAATCTCCTATATCCCTATTGGAACTTACACTATTAGAGCCTTAAAGAATAAGGTGTCTAGGAAGGTGCAGACTACATTATCCACGTCACAACTCCATGCCCAATCCACATAGATTTCTATTCCCATCCATTGCACCACCTCATCTCAAGATACCACCTTGAAAATTTCATCATGAAAAAGAAGGGCAAGCCACAATTAATTACATTCCTTCCACTCTCTCAATTTGGAGGAGTGGATTGGTCCAAAATCATACGGCCTTCCTTACTCAACGTCATTGTCAAGACCCAGAAAAAATGACCAAATCAAGAGGAGATTGAGGTAGATGTTGCGGTTACAACTTTTGATGCATCATAATTAGACATCCCTTCATGGGCAATGGATTTAAGAATCAAGGCATCTCAAATGCCTAACTTCAATATCACCTATCTTGCTTATGTTTCCATTCTATTCAATCCACCATCTAGTAGTATATAAATGTTGAAAAAAAGGGTGTAGGATGACAAAGGTATCAAAATCATCCTTGAAGAGAGGCATAAAGTGTTCTCCCTCACTAAGAGGTAGAACATAAAATTAGGAGAGTCACCATACATTGAAAATCTATCAAACCTTTCCTAGGATCATAAAGATGTCATTGTTGCTATCCATGAGGGTACAGAGATGGCTTGATAGGAGCTAAAGGCCTAAGTTGAGAAATTAAAGGAGTAGGCAAATATATTTTACATTATTATGGTTATAGAAACATAAGTCTAAGAGTCAGCCTCTAGATGCTATAATTTATTGAAGGTAATGGATTTTATGAAGGAAAAAATGGCCCCTTGTGTGAATAAAACCAATCAATTATACAATACTTTAATAGAAGATAGTGCTAAATTGAAAATGCTTGTGGCATACACAAGTAACAAGTTATATAGTCATTTATATTTAATGATGTCACTTGAGGCATCTAATTCCTTAAATTTGGTAATCATACGGTAGGAGGAGGCTAAGGAATGGTGGTAGTTAGTTAGGGCCTTGATCTATAAATACCAAGGTCATTAGGTACAACTTCTCTAGATCTTGCACGATTTTAATTTATCGAAGGTAAATTACTCCATAGTAAAATTGATCAATAAGATCAATTTTGATTGACTTATAAAAGAAGTGATGGATAACTTCAAATTAAGTCTCCAAGACTTAATGTTGGTGAAGATAGAGGAAAAGTTTTTTGCTACAAGGAAAAATGTCACTAAAGTCAAGATATCCAAGAATAGATTTTAGTTGACCAAGAGAGAATATGCAAGACTCACCCAAGTAGGATTCATCGACCACTACTACTGGATTTGAAAATTATTTGATAGCAGCATGCCACAACACATAAAGTATGCTAAGATAATGAGGTTAAGAAGAAATAAGTTAATGATGATTTGACATCCACAAATTCTACTGCTACCACCTCAACTTCCATGCCAACCAAAGTACATGCAGTGGTTCATATGATGCATCCTTAAGGCTAAGATTTTGTACATGTATGATTTTATAATGGTGGATATATTTATATTTAGAGCCTTTTTATTATAAAATTGAATTTATATTTTGTACACATGCACATGTTTTATAGTTTTGAAAAGTTAAATTATTTAACTGTTAACTATAGGTTGTCTCTTATATGATAACTACACATTATCTCTTATACAGTTTTAGATCACAACTAGAACTACATGTTCTATCTACTTCATTTAATCACTTTGCATGAATTGGGAGGATGAGGTGACCCCTTATCCAAGTATATATATACAATTGTAACCCAACATAGATTTTTGTTAGATATTTTTGAATAGAAGAGCAACATCAATTTTGATCATTAGTGAAGTGTTTGAGTATTTATTTCCAATTTTTATGAAATTAGTCATTATTTCCATGGTTTTGTGTTTCAATTATATTTAGTGTACACTAGATATGGATATAATCTTGATTGTTTTGATATATATGCTAACTTATAGATATGCAACATCTATTGAAATATTGGTAAACATGTTGATTAAGATAGTTGAGTTCACGTTGATTCATATTTCTAGATGTGTACTCATGGTTTCATTGATGTAGTTTTATATATGTGTGTAATAGCTACGTCAGATAATTCACAAGCCTAAACTAGGTTTTTAGACATTCTGGCCCTATTATTAGATTTTGGTCTTCAATTTTTTTGTTCAAATATTTTTTTGATGGATTTTGGTCTTTGGAATTATGATTCTAGACTTCATGTCTTTAGAATTTTTTGTCTAAAGTTTTCACATCGGACATTTTGTGAGAATAAATGTTTTGAATGACTTGTGAGAATAAGAGTGGATTTCCACTTCAAGGTATCTCTTAGTAGATACATTTCAAATAGGGACAAGAGTGGATTTATCCTTCACGAAAGGAATACAATTTTACTTTACACAAAAGGCACTACTAGATTCCTTAGATGAATTAGTCCAAGATATGAAGGGGTGCATCAAACAATAAATAAGAACCCAAACTTACTTTAATGTTTCACCCTTATAACTAGATAGCTTAAGAAAATGTACAAATGTAGAGAAAATAAATCAAAGTGAACTAGAGAACTTTAACTAATTTTGCATAAGAACATATTAAAATTTGATGGGAGGATTTATTTAGATTTTACATGGAACCAAATATAAATATGCCGTAGACTTAGTTTAACTTTTTTGCTAAGGCTTAGTAATGTTTATTAACATGACCAAACCTTAGTCTAATGATCCATGCTTGGTCCCTTTATGTCTGAGACCCCCTTCATCCTTTCTATTATTCATGTGGTCTAATCTTAATCTAAATGCAAAGTCCTTTTATTATATTTCTAACTATTGAGGTTTAACTATGGGGTTTTATATTTCAGACTTTATATTTTTGGGATTTTTTTAGGATTTTGATTAGGAATTCCTTCAAAATTATGTAATTCAAAATTTTTTTAGACATTTTATCTATAATATCTTTCTCACAACAAATTGCCTTATACATTTTACCCATGGAAATTTTGCCAAAAGTAATTTTCAAGATTTTTGAAAGTACCTGAAAGACCCTAAGGCCTTTTGTCCTAGGCACTTTGTGAAATATCCCACTCAGGATAATGCTAAAATTCTATTTTTTTTTGAGTTTTAGGTTTTTTTTGGTTTGATTCTTGATGAATTTCAATGCCAAAATGGTCACATAAAACATATAAATGATAGACAATGTTTGCATAAACCAATAAAAAGAATTTCACATGCAATTTACACTTTATTGATAATATATCAGATCTAAATACACTGATTATCAGGGCTGATCTAGATGATATCAGACTAAAAATACTTTTAAAATGTGTCTACAATATACAAATAAACCCTAGGATTAGATTCACCACAAACCCATTTGTTTATTACCTCATTTAGGCTCAATATGATCACATATATGGTGAGAAATTACTAATGTTAATGTCTGATGTATTCACTGATCATAATGGTGTAAATGACTACCAAAACAATCTTGAAACTTCACCAAATAAAGGTAGCTAGGTCTCAGATTGGAGCAATGAAACCCTAAATTGATGTGATGCCAATACAATACCACTTTTGACCATTAAACCCTTAGATCTACAATCTGATATAAAACTGTAAGAATCTAAAACATAAATCTGCATATGAATAAATGTTTCTAATGACTAAAAATTCCTTCCAAAACAAGCACTTTACTCTCAAAACCTAACAATGCATTTGTAGATGAAAATATGCTAGTATAACCTTCAGATTTAAATTCTTATGTTCTCAATCTATAAATAAAACTTCAAACACTAGCTAGATTGATAATTTCCTTCAATTTAGATCCCATAAACAAGGTGAAAAGGCACTATAGTTATGGTATGGATCACTTTAGTGATGGTACGATTCACTATAGCAGTAGTACATACTACTATAGTAGTGATACAAACTACTGTATAAATCTTTAAAAAATCATTGAATCTCACAAAATATTCAATTTTAGCCAATCACGCATTCAAACCCTTCCCCATGGATGCCAAAATAGTCTTCAAAACCCTACAATAAAAATAGATGCCTTCCTTGGAGTAAAGGGTACCCTAGAAAATTGATATTTGGTGACAAATCTATCAATTTGCAAACTCAAAACCCTAGAAAATATAACCTACAAATAAACTCAATTTCCACCTCCTCTAAAATATCAAATTCATACAATGAAGTATAAATAGACCTCGATCATGAAGCCTCCTCAATGTGAGCTAGGTTTTTGTCCAACCCACTAGGAATTACAAGGGTTTTCATCTTTGAATTCAAGCTGAAACAAGTCACAACCAAGAAGAAATATCAAAATAACATAATTCAATCCTCCTAAAATTGATCTCCAAATGTTCCTTTTAAATCCCTCAAGTGGAGTGCTCTAAATAAGTCCCATTTAAACTTTATTAGATGAAGGCTTTTTATGTGCATAATGCCACTATATGATATAAAATGTTTTTGGCCAACCTAAGTAACTTTTATAAAATACTTTTATAAAGTAATTTAAAATTATAATACTTTATAAAGTCAACTTAAGAATAGAACCACTTAAGTTATTTTTTAATCCCTGTTTCATCCAATCATTCCCCTAGAATGTGATTTAGCCCATGGGAATAATGAAAAAGCTAAATACCCAAATCAAATGTGACCATTAAAGAAATGGGGACATTACAGTCCTCCCTTCTTGTGATTTCTTATCCTCAAGCAATCAAATGAACCCAATCAGCATTAGTCCTGACATACCAATCAATGCCTGGATCCCAATTCAATCTTGGACTTAGATGTGATTTTTACTATGACTTTCCATGTTTTAAATTGTGTACAAATTACCAATACCCCCATTGATCCACTCTAATATAAATATTACCATACCAAAATATGTGAAGCAACTCACCAGAATATTGAGTACCAATGCATCATCCATGTCAATACCTAGGTCTCATATTATAAAATGTGGGCAGATTTGGAATAAAAGATTTATGTTTTACAAACTTAGAATTCCTTTATCATTTACCATATGTTACTTGAATGGTATAATGAAATCAATAGAAACAATGATGTTGAAATCAAAAAATTTCCCTTGCAAATATTTCAACATATTATCTAGAAACAAAATCATTATGAATTAAAAATCTTGAACCCAAGGGTCTAACTACACTTTTTTAGTGTCCTCAGTATGATAAAAAAATTGAAATATATTGTTTCTATCATTTCCATGTCTTGATATGAAATTATGTGAGTTCTTACCAAACATTTATGCATATTGGATTGGATGATGGCCTGACCTTCTCTGTCTGATCCTTTCAATTGTCTCTTTTAAACCAAAACCATTCTAAGTTATTCTCTTGGAGAATCATATTCTATTAAAAGAGGAAGTGAGAAATCTGAAATAATAATAACATGACATGAAATTACTACCTCGATCTTACCATAGTGACTTGTGATGGTTCTGCCATGAATGGGAGAAAAACATTTCTTCCTTGATGAGGTCAAACAATCTAATCTTTTCCAATCATTAGTGTGTAGAGTATTTAATCACTCTAATCAGCAACCCATATCTTTCCATCTACTTTTAGAGCTACCAATCATGGTTTATATTCATACTAAGGTGCATGATATAACAATATATACATAAAGTGGTAGAAATCTGATTTGTCTTCTTAAGCAACCAATTCTCTTTAGGATTCAACATTTCATCCACATAAATGAAATCATGAGCTATTAACTTCTCTTTCTTGGGATGACCACTCCTCCAAAAATTGTCAAATTTTTTTCCTTTCTTGGATTCCAAATTGAAAGTGAATTTTCCCACACAATGCATACCATGCAAGCTCCCTATTTTGTTGACTCCTTCTAGGCTCATGGCATGAAAGTCTTTGTATATCTCTTGATTACTCATAATTATGAGTAATTGTCTTGTCTTCATGAGGCTATGGATTTTTAGAGTCTCATTATTCATGAGTCCTTAATCTTGTTTGTAACTTGAAACCCAAAACACCATAACAAGATTAGTCAATAAATCTTTGAATAAGGAAAGCACTTAATTTTCTTACCCAAATCTAGCCTCAAACTTCTTATATGGACAATCTCTATTTGTCACTCATGCATTTTTTGTCTTCAATGGTGATATTTGGTTCCCATAAGTTCTCTATAAACATTGATATTTGACACCTCAACATGTTTTTAGAGAACATAACAAAATTCATGTATTTCCCTTTATCCCATGTGCAATGTAAGACAAAAGGTTCCTATGCCCTATTCTAAAATTTGTTCCCCTCACTCTACCAACCTTTGATGCATCCTTTTCATGATGAAGGAATTTGTTTATTGGCATAAGAGGGAATAATAAATATTAATTAGGAAAATTATACTCATACCTTATGTTTTCAAAACTGAGCTCATCAAACATGTTATTATGAAAACCAAACATTATCTCACCAATTGAAAGTTTGGAGGTTAGTGCACATTCCTCCATCTTGAATATTTTACCTCTATCAATCAAATATGCTTCTTCTTTGTCTACAAAATTTTGTTTACCCATGAAATTGAACCATTATAAGCCAACAAAACATATTTTATTACCAAAGGAGATTTACCTTCATTCTACCTATTGGATTTTGCCATACCACTAGGATCCCACACCATTGAATATGAGGCATCTTGGTGTTGAGAGAAATGATCTTCCTTCCACTTTGTTCCCTTTCTCTTCTCAATTTTTTTTATAATTCTTCCCACCATGACATAAAATTTTCAAACGTATCATATGCAACAAATCCTTACTTGTATCAAAACCCTTATTACAATCAAAGAAGAAATATGAATATTTACCTTTGAAAGTCTCTAAAGGATTTGTGGTAATAGTAGCATCATCATTTTCCTCATCCATAGAGGAAGTCTCAAATGGTGCATCATTATAAAAAACATGCTCATAAACACACCATGGGCTGCAAATAAGATGTTCTTCCTTATATTTTTTCAAGTCTTCTTCTTCCCTTGATCTCTTTATGTAATTGATAACATCCTATCTTTTTGGATTTAGACTCAGTATGATGTCCAAGTATTCATCATGGGAGAATTCATTTCTAAACTTATTTGATGAGTCATGATAAGTTTTTAAGAGTTTTATAGCATCATGTTCATAATTATGTATCCTCATCATCTCTTGTGGATCTTGATTTTTTTTCATCTTCTATGGTAGCATTCTTCTTCAACTCCCTTGGTCTTGCCTATTGAATTACTTTATCCACTTGGTCAAGAAGAAGAAGAAGGAGAAGAGAAGGAGAAGGAGAAGAAGGAGAGGAGGAAGATACTCCTATGTTTTTTGTAGGAGTCACACCACTGTAGAAAGAGGCTAAGGTTATGGAGGTTAAAAATCCTTCCTCATGGCCATCTCCCTTGTACTCACACTCCGTAGCTCCACAATAACAACAGTCTCCCTCCGAGCACCTATCCACTGGTTCATCCCAATATAAGTATCTTGAAGAACTTAAATCTGGTCCTCCACTTTAGCCTTCATAGAATAAAATCCACTCCTTAGGTCCCCACCTTTCTACCTCTACCTCTCTCATCACTTCCATAGTTCCATCTACCATCTTACCTTAGGTTGTGGTAGTCTCTATTGATTAGGAAAACACCACCTTCATCCATCTCTCATATTCTTCCACCCAATCCTCTAATAATATCACATCTCTTTTATCTATGGTCCCAATCTCCTCCTACATGCCTTTCCTCACCCACCACATTTAACTTCGACATCATCCTCTGTTGTGGCACACTAGCCATTCCCCCCATTTTGTAAGGTCCTATCATTCTCCCCTTCCACCCTCACCCTACATCCAATTTCCTCCAGAGGAATGACACCCAATTATTTACATCATCAACTATTCCATTCATTCTACCATAGGGAATCCCCTTTGTGGGGGAGAGCATTCAATGGTTGGATCTATACTAGTAGTAGGCAGATGAAAAAATAGTGGCCTGAGAGGCTTGAATGGAAAGAAAGAGAGTGAAACAAGCTAAGGCCAATGATGAAAATCACATAAGGTCATTTTATGACCCTACACAATAATCCATTGTGGGTGCTCATCTGACCCCCCAAGTATTCAATCCCTAAGGATAGATGTAGCCAAAGGACTATGTTATTTAATCTATTAGCTTCAACATTAGCTAGGCTAGGCCTAGTGATAGATTTGAGATAATGGAAGAGACACCAAATTACATTACCATAGACTACCTCAAGGTGACCCAATAGCTATAAAATACCAAGATAAAGCTTAAAATATTGAAATCTATAGTTGAATGCCTCAGTGTTGAGGCTAAATACAAAGATATAGATCTCAATAAAGCAAGATATAATCTACAAATCTACATCTATAATGAGAGATTCCAAGTGGAATTTAACCTATGAGTGGCCACCAAAAATGAGATACAAGAGAAGGAGATTGAAATTTATTGAGTCCACAAAGAGCTCTTCAATTTTTCTCAATCATATCAATAATTATATAAAAAGGCACAACTAGAATCCTTGGTTAAGGACCAAGAAATTGAGAAGAAGATGAATGACCTTACTACCCATCCATAGGGCTTGAAAATAATATATATGATGTAATAACTATATAAATCCTATTGGGAAAGGATCAAGGTCATGATGGTAAACCTAAAAGATAGCACTAAATTTCATTGTAGATGCATAGAAGTTAGCCTCTTAGGTGAGCACATCTGTTGATCAAGTGATCGACTTCATCTCCACCAAGGTTTGAGAGTCAAAGAGCCTCATATATAAGCTCTAAAATACTTGTCATGAGATGATACAAGTAGTAAGGGTGACTGACCAGTGGTAGGTGATAGCCAAGGTCAATGAGTTTCTTAAATGTAACAAGGTAGACAAAAAGTACAAGGCATTATTTAATGCCTTAGAGCATGCAATATGAGATAGGTTGGGATACATTGAGTATTTAGTACAATTAGGACTTCCCTCCCCTTTATTGGTAGATAAAATCATCCTTTTTATGAAATAGATCAAGGCACTACTTGAGAAAAAATATAATGACAAGACCATCTTCACAGCTCTCGGTCAAGCACTTGATGCCTCTGAGGTGGAAAACATTTTGCACTCACTCACCTAGCTAGATTTCTTGATGTTGGTGGTAGTAAAAGGCTTGGTGAACATCTCATTCAAGGAGATAATAGATATAGATAGATCCTTTGAAGCTCTAAAAAATGAGACCCAATTGAAGGATTAATAATGGGTGCCTTTGCAGGTGGCCCTTAAAAAATTATAAGTATCTGCACCTCCTCTCATTTTTACAATTTTGTTTCGACTGGTATGAGTACCATAGTTTTGGGTTCTCCCATTCATAGGTAGATGCCCCTATGAGTCACCATAAACTGTAGATCAAAAATCCATGTTTGTCATTTTTGGAGTAGCTCATCTTTGGCTTTAGGTTCAATTGGCAATTAGTAGTTCTTTGACACCTTTTGATAGTTCCCCTTTTGATCCCTTCTTTGGGGGCCCTTTAAATTTTTTTACCTAAGTATCAACCTTTGTTCACTTCCAACATGTGGTTCCTATATGCTCAATCTCATTGAAGAAGTCCCCAACCCCTCTAAATAAGTACCAAATTTATGTGTGTCATCTTTGTGCTTGTTTAGGAGTGATGTCAATTTGCTAGATCTTAAAGGAGTACCAATGGAAGAGAGTGTGGGTCCCTCCTTTCAAGAAAAACTTTTGAAATAATTTAAGCCCAACTTAAAGTATAATCTAATTATTCCAAAGGGGACTAAGGCCATTAAAGAAAAAATAGGTGGGATTTCTTTATAAGTAAACAAGTGGTACCAACTCACTTCTCCTGAGCATAGTGGCCATAATAGAATAATATAGTTACACCATATCTCATAACCAAAGGATAATTGCATTCATAAACTCAAGACCCTATTTCAGTTGCCACAACACTATCATGGGCATGAGTGTTAGATTCTCCAAGTGTCTTTTCAATGGGGTGCCACCTTAGCTATATATTCTAGGCTTTTCCCTTTTATAAGGGGATGGTTATTATTTTTTGCTATCTATCATATTTTGTATTCTTTATTTTACAACCATTGTAATAGACTAGGGTAGTAGTAATTAGCATTTTTTTATTCTGAAACCTTAACAAGTGCACCTCATGGATGTGATTGGATGATTTGTATGTGCCTTATATGGTCTTATATATTTTGTTCTCCATATACAATGAAGAGAATCTGATGTTTTGTGTTATTTGGAAAAGATAATTATCTATGTCTTCTATTTCTCTTCTTATGCTTCTATAGTTTGGGTATTTTCTTGCATAATAGAATGTAGATCATGATTTATTCTATTTCATTGTATATAATTCTTAAGGATCTAATATATTTTATGAAATTATATATTAATGCTTCAAATCTCTTAGCACATCACCTTATGTTAAATTTACTTTACATGGTATTTATTTTCCTTTCTTAAAAATTAAATGGAGAGTTAGATTATATATCTTTGAGGTTGCTTTATAGACTATAATTTGATCCCATACCTATAAACCTTCTACCTTTTGTGTAAATAAAAACTTCACTTGTTCCTTGAAGGATAAATCCACTCTTATCCCTATTTTAAATGTATCTCCTAAGAGATATCTTCAAGAGGAAATCTACTCTTGTGCATGTTTGAAAGGTATCTCCTAGGAGATACATTGAAGGTATTATAGGGTCCTTAAAAATATCACCTAGTAGTGCCTTATATGTGAAAGAAAATTGCACTTGTTCCTTGAAGGAAAAATCTACTCTTATGCCTATTTAAAAGGTATCTCTTAGGAGATGCCTTGAAGGGGAAATCCACTCTTTTGCATATTTGAAAGGTATCTCCTAAGAAATACCTTGAAGGTATTATAAGGGCCTTAAAAATATCACCCAATAATGGCAAAATATGAGATTTCACTCATTCACCACTTGTTTATATAGCTACAAGTAGTGCTTTGTGTGTAAATAAAAATTCCAATTGTTCCTTGATAGAGAAATAGACTCTTGTGCCTATTTGAAAGGTATATAATAGGAGATAAATTCAAATGGAAATCCACTCTTGTGCATGTTTGACCTTGAAAGTATTACAAGGGCCTTCAAAATGTCATCTAGTAGTGCCTTCTATGTAAAGAAAAATTGCACTTGTTCCTTAAAAGAGAAATCCATGTTTATCCTTATTTGAAATATATCTCTTAGGAAATACATTGAAGGGGAAATCCACTCTTGTACATGTTTTAATGGTATCTCCTAGGAGATACATTGAAGGTATTATAAGGGCCTTCAAAATATAACACAGTGGTGCCTTTCATGTAAATAAAAGTTCCACTTGTTCCTTGAAGGAGAAATCCACAAAATGGACTTTAGGAAACACAAGCAACAATTCATAGTAACATTAGAAGGGCTAAAAACATGATCATCTGAAAACAAGTCCATTAATCCAAAAGAGAGTAAAAAACAATGTAAAACTCAAAAAATATTGTAATCATGTTCATTTCTAAATAAAAAGTTATTGAACCTGCAATATAGAAACGCAAACAACAATTCATAACAACATTGGAAGGGGTAAAAACATGATCATCTAAAAACATTTACATTAATTGAAATGAGAGTTGGGAACAATCTACAACCAAAATAGGCATGGATGATCTTCAAATTAGAAAATGTCACCTGGAAGTGAGTGAGATTGGTTCCTATAGATAATAGAAAATATTAAAGTTAGGCAGGTTTTGAGAACATATAAAATCTTAAACGAAGTGACATAGTTTAAAGTTTTCAACACAATAAAATGACCACGACACAAATAAAATTTAAGAAAATCAATGTCTTAGGAAAATTATCTCAGACAAATTATTTTGTAGGACAAAGTGGTGATGATAAAATACCCAAAGGTTTTTTGAAAAAAAAGCCGAAGGGCACTTTAAAAATTTGAAAGGGAACTTCTCATCTAGCAAAAGTCTAGGACTAAAGTCTTGAAGGGTAAATCTAGAGGGAAAATGGCCATTTAAAAAAGGCTGAAGGGTAGTTTTAAAAATCCTAAAGGGTATTTTCAGAAGGTTTGAAGGGTACTTATCATTAGGAAAAGGGCCCAAGATAAAATTCCCAAAGGGTAAGTCTGAATGGCAAAGGGTCCTTCCAAAAATGCTGAAGGGTAATCACGGAGAGCAAATGGCCATTTTGAAAAAAGGCTGAAAGGCAATTCTGTAGGGTAATTATACATGCCAAAACTCCCAAAGGGTAAGTTGTACAAAGCTTGATGTGTTTGTGCCCTTTTGGTCATTTTTTTGGCAAAATTACATTGGAAAGATTAATGTGAGGTATTTTTAAGCTTTTTGAGTTAGATAAAATGTCAGATGATAAAATTTCAAAGGGTCATTTCGAAAGGGCAAAGTGATAAAAGGCTGAAGTGTCTTTCCAACATATCCTTTAGGGTCTACAATTTTGATGGTTTCATATTGAATCTTGGAATTAAGACACCTTTACCCCTCGATAACATAGAGAAGACCTTATGCAAAATAATCAATGTATTATTAACTACTTCCTTTAAAAGAAACACCTATTTACTCATTGAATCGTTTATTCACTATAATAATGATTGGTATGTTCCACCTTGAGGTATTTTACTATGAGACTCTTTGTAATACCTTAATCACTGAGTTGAAATTATATCCTTGAGGGTAACATGAAGGTATCTTAATGGGTTATTTGAAATTATCTCCTTCAAAAAGTTTCACTTTGTGAAGCTTCTAAAATAGGGGGAAGGGTAGAGAAAAAAGGAAGTCCCTATGGTCACACAAAGAAACATAGTCAAATAGCTTCATAAAGTTTGATATAGAAAAAATCAGAGATCTAAGCCAAAGGTTGATCCTATAAGATACCTTGAAGGAGAAATCCACTTTTGTGTCTATTTGAATGGTATCACATTTAAACCCTTATATACTTTTATAACACTGGGCAATTTTAACCTCAAGGTGTCTATGGATCATAATCGATGTTTTGAAGTTTTGGGTTAGTTACCCTTTTCATCATCAATATGTTCAACAAAGTTTGTCGGGTGGTGTATTAGCCTCCTCTTTCTTGGGTTCCCCTTCTTCATTATTTATCTTAGTCTCGATCCCTTCTGCTGATGACACATGTCATCATGGCACTCCTCAAGAAAGAAGGGAGTTTAAAAAAAAGTAAAGGTATGCCATTGGCCAAGGAAAAGAGGCCTCATTTATAAAAAGAAGTCTAGAGTTAGTTTGGAGGGAGAAACATGTCACCATATTGCTTCTTCTAAATATCATGGGAATCCTAGAGGTTGCTTAATAAATCATAATTATGTCTCACATATGTAAAGCTTTATATAGAAAATTGTTCACCAAGAGCAAGAGTTTTAGGCATCAACAATATCCACTAGGAGATTATTTCATGGGTAACTGGAAGGCATCTCCTAGGAGATACCTTGAAGATATTATAAACCTCAATAACACTGGGCAAGTTTAATCTTGAGGTATCCAATAGGAGATTCCTTTGATGTCCTTGTAATACCTTCATTGGTAACTTGAAGGTATCTCTTAAGAGATACATTGAACATAATAAAAAGGACCATCAAGGTAAATGAAAATTTAAGAGGTACAATAAGGTAATTTTTTAGATCTAAAACTATTAATATAATAGGGAAAATTGTTAAACTGGATTGAGATGGAAAGAGCATATGCACATGAGGACATAAAATGTGGGATATCCCAAGTATTATAAGGCCCTTCAAGTTATCAATTTATAAACCCATATTTCTTTCAAGGTGAAGGAAATTTCTACTAGGAGATACATTCAAGGTAAAGGAAAGTGATTTCGAGGTGTCCACTAGGAGATTACTTTAAGGGACTTGAAGTACCCTTGTAATACCATCATGGGTGAATTGATGATATCGCCTATGAGATGTTTTGTAATAAATATTTACTCTTGTGCATGATTTAAAGGTATCTCCTAGGAGATACCTATTGATGGGCATTTTAACACATATTATAAACATACTTCCCCTCATATTTCTATTTTGAAACAAATGTTTGTGGATTATTTTGCCCATCAAATTATATTGGTTGGTGCACATAATTTATTTTTAGTTTGGTCATACCTTATTAGTTTAAGTGTGATTTAATGTATTCATTATGAATATTTACTATGTATTTTGTATTGTAGTTTAGAATTAACATTTATTGATATACATTCAATCACTCCTGAAACACAAAAGAAAATCATGAACCGATGCAATATGTAACGTGCATTTTTAAAAAAATCAATATTTTAATTATTTTAATTGATTTGTAGTATGTCTTTGGGTGAAAAATGAATTCCCACACTTAAAAAGCAAAATATGGCCTCACTAAAAGAGAATTTGGACAAAAGGCGGAAGAAGACCTCACTCTAAGATAATTTAGATAGAGTATCATTTAAAATACCAATACTAAAATTGAATCCACATCAACATCTTCCATTTTATGGTGGCAAAAAAATTTCTCTTGTTGATTGAAAATTTGAATTGTTTAGTCTGTTAAATATGCATGCAAATATATACTTATTTATCACTACATTGGAAAAATAATCTTCTCTAATTGGAATAATCTTTGCCTATGATAAGGATGAACTTTAAGATGCCCTTAGATTCTAACTAGAAGTATGGAATGGAGAAGAGGGAATTCTCCGTTGAGATATAATGGATTTTCATAAATTTACACCCAGTAAAATAGAGTTGATAAAAATTAATTTTTCTCCTTCTTGTGAAACATTTGGGTTTCATTTGAATAGCTATGAAAAACTTTAAATTTTAGGGTTGATAGACAAAGATGATATAAAAAATATTAACAAGGGGCAATAACTTCTTCTATTTTCCACCATGCAAACATGTATTTAAAATACCCTACAATCATGATAGAAAAACATTGAAGAAGATAAGACAAGCAAGAGAAATATATTTATATGCATATTTGAAAGAGGCCATACAAGCTCTCACACTAGTGGAGAAAAATAAGATCAAACAAAAGGTTGGAACACTTTTGTTGACACAAACTTCTGATGAGACACACATTAAATTCTCTATATGGTATATTTACTCTACCAATTATGCCTTGAACATTCTTGTAGGGCTTTGTGAATTAGGGGATGCTAGTATCAAAATAATAAATCTAAATAAAAGAGGGGTGAATGATATAATTAATTCATTTTTAAAACATAATGAGGTTCTGATGAAGGATGCTTTGTTAATTTATTTTGATCCAAGAAACCCTAAATGTATTATTGAATTAAAGGATGTACTAGAAGATATGATGGAGAAAAAAAACCTAAGATTCAAAATTGTAGATGACCAACACCTAATTATAACACAATAGATATTTATTTTAGAGGAGTAATATAATTAATAATCAATGATAAATACATGTTCTGTTAGAAGGGAGAGATTTTTGAAAACTTATACTCTATTTTATATTGTGCATAAAATATGTAACAAATATAATGAAGCCAATGAAATAATTTATAAGGTTTTATTTATAGAAGGAGTTTGATTTGAATGTGACCTTACCAAACTAAGAGGATGGAAGAATCTTGAAATAGGGAAGAAAAAAAAGAAAGAAATACATGAACAAGATAGACACTTGTTCACATAAATGAATTATTTTGCACAACAACTACAGGAGAGAAAATGCCTTATTTTCATGGAATAACCCATTTGGACTTATTTTGATAAGGCATTTTATTTATTTGGAAGTGGTACTTTACTTGGTTTAGATAAATAAGATTTAAATCTAATTGGTACAACAATACTTAGAAATATTCAATGGCTTTCAGACAAAAAAATAGAACTAGCATATTTATTAAAAAAAGGGTATATTTCCTTCTTGAAAACCCTTGGGTAGAACAACATGGATAATTGGTGCAAAAAGGTGAATCTATAAAGTAACATATTATAAAAAATTATAGATTATTTCAACAACCATGATATGACACTACCACCAGACCAAACAATCACACCTACAAACGTAATGGAGCATTATAATTTTTTTTTGTGAAAACTTTTGATGATTTATGTGTCCTGAATGAAGGTATTTGAAAAAATAAAAAACGCTGGGAATCATTATCTCAAGATTCATTAAGCATATTGAAAAATTATCTACATGATGATGGATGTCAGCATCCTAAGATAGATACAAAAAGATTCAGCTAACATTACGGGTTCTCATGTCTTTAGCCATCCATTTTAGAAGATTTTAGTGAAATGTTTAGACTAAGAAATGTTCATTCTTGGTATGAACTCTGATTTGATTATTATTGATATTTTGAAT
The DNA here is from genome assembly GCA_037957365.1 of Torreya grandis. NCBI lineage: Eukaryota > Viridiplantae > Streptophyta > Pinopsida > Cupressales > Taxaceae > Torreya > Torreya grandis. Next base: position 488,550 of record JARHVA010007765.1, read on the forward strand.
CTCACTAAAGTTTTGAAGTAAGAACATCTCCTATTTCTACAAGAATTGATTGAAAAAGTTATTGTGAGGGCCTTTAATGTATTTATCATCTACAAACTAGAACATTATTCTACCATTCAAACCTCTATCAAGAATCTACATGTTGGTTATTTCTGTAACATGCAAGAAATGGGTGTTATACTATGGGTTCTAGACAGTTATGGATTTGATTGGACACATATTATATGTATAAATTTTTGTTAGGATCCCACTCATTTTTTACTGCAAGTTTTTAGCCTCCATTCATAACAAAGTAGATTAAAGGAAGGCTTTCACATCTAAAAATATGTTCCAACATTTTAAATGATTGGTTTGCATAAAATAGTAAGGCTAATAAAAAATGAACTAGATAACATATTTTGGGAGAAAATTATCTCTAATTTAAATGATTTGGATGCATGTGATGTGTTAGGGGTATATACAGGATTTGGATTGGTATGTGCTTATAAAAAATTAGAAAAACATTTATCTTGCATTACATAAATTTAAGAACAAATATATTTTAATGTTTAATTCTAAAATTATTTGACAACTTTAGAGCAACCAATACAATAAAAACTACTTCGATCAGTACCACTAGGTGCATACATTTTTAATTTTATTTTATAATCGTGCTTCATTTTCCAAATATAACATCTTAATAATATTTCAGTGTGTATGATTCATTTTTCAAACCTAACAACTTATAAATATTTCAATTTGTATCACTACTAGCATTGCATGCAATTGAAGAAACAATAATAATGAAAGATCATATCAATGAACATGACACATCACAAGTTGGAGAAGGTAACATAAGATCATGCATATTTTTTCAATTATATAATTTTTTATTTATCAATAATTCATAATACTGATAAAATATTTATACATCTATTTATGTCTCAATTAAAATAGTTCACAATGTAACTCTATAAATTTGTGTCTCCAACACAACCACCCATGACATAGCTCTACAGGTTGGTGCCTCCACGAAAACAACACAATATAAAACTCTACAATAAGACATATTTTAAAAATATACATATCAAATAAATTGATGATGAAATTTTTTAGTTACTACATTATATAATACCTTTCAGGGAATAAAGAACCAAAGTTTCAATGAAAGAGTGTACCCATACAAACTACAAAAAGGCAAAAACCCCTTTCAATAAGTGTATAATTATACAATTTCATATGAGTATCAAATATATTAATTATATTGATTTATTTAAACATATTACAATTGAATTTTTCTTTTTGGATAGGAGATTGTAGAAGACAATAAAATATAGACTTGCATCAACTTGGGATTTAGAAGTGTGGTCTCATTTTATTATTGTGTAGACTTTAATGTGGTTGTGTTTTCCCATTAAAATGTTGCTTACATGTTTAATTCGATATCTTTTATTGGAAGTATATGAATGGGTTTCAAATATTAAGGTGTATATTCATTTGAATTTAGTGATATTGAACTACGGCTTAGAAGAGTAAATACTATTTTGTTTCATGTGATGCACTGCATAAACATATAAATATGTATTGATATGCATAAGAATAGCTGATACTTTCATTATTGTAACAATATAGATGTTGGTTGATAAATTTTAAATTCCTATAAACATCCATGATAAATGATTTATGTTAAAATGACATTATTTTGGAATAAGATAAAGTCATGGTCAAGTGACAAGGATTCAATATAAATTTTTATATGCATATGTATGTTACAAAACTGACAATAGAAATGGTACATCCATGTATAATAAGTATTATAGTTACAATGTTCCTAAGTATGTATTTATTTTTATGTGCTTTACATATGAATCTTTATAAGATTTAAATAAAGGAAAAAAAAAAATGAATTAAATGAAATGCATTATGTTTTTATGTTACAATAAGAAATGCAAATCAAAATCGCATCAATGACCAGTATAGTAACATGTAATACATTTTTTTATAATATTTTAATGTTATATTTATTATAATATAATGATGTTAATAAGTGATTCGTTTCTTTTTAAACCAATTGTAGACATTTTAAAGGAGTAGCTAAAATCGACTTTTAAAAAATTATTGATTTTGGGGTTGGATGACTAAATATTATTTGATGTGCACAAAACAAAAGATATGCAAATGTGTGATATAGGAAAAAAATAATATTATAAAATAGAAAATATGTCATACTACATTTGAGATCATTCCAAAGAAATTTTGATGGTGGCACTGCAGTCTTTTTCTCATGTTAGCATTTGGTCAATGATAGAGGACAATCATTTGAGGATACTCATTCAAGCCATGGGTTACACAAGTTCAAATTTCATGTTTGTTTGGGGGAAAATATATTCTAATCCATTCAATATAAACATAAAAAATTTATGGAGTTATTTTTAAAGGGACATTTGGAGATGATTTTTCAATTGCCAACAAGTTGTTCATTGATTGTAATTCTCAAAATTGTGTTAAAAATAAAAAATTGAAAATGTGTGATATAGGAAAAAAATAATATTATAAAATAAAAAATATTTCATACTACATTTGAGATCATTCAAAAGAAATTTTGATGGTGGCACTGCAGTCTTTTTCTCATGTTAGCATTTGGTCAATGATAGAGGACAATCATTTGAGGATACTCATTCAAGCCATGGGTTACACAAGTTCAAATTTCATGTTTGTTTGGGGGAAAATATATTCTAATCCATTCAATATAAACATAAAAAATTTATGGAGTTATTTTTAAAGGGACCTTTGGAGATGATTTTTCAATTTCCAACACGTTGTTCATTGATTGTAATTCTCAAAATTGTGTTAAAAATAAAAAATTGAAAATGAGTTATGTTACATCAAGTAGATATACTTAAAATGGAATTTGGAGAGATGAAAAGGATTGGAGAATCAAAATGACGTCAATCATCACATTCTTGGGAGAAATCAATCGATCCATGCTAGCAGCTATGAACTAATGTTTAGAAAGATGAAACCTTGCCTGATTCTTTCAGGTATATTTATTGACTATAAATTATAATTCTAGTAATGAACATTATCATCAATTTCATACAAATGAATTCCACATTATTTCAAATATAGTTTAACTAATTTTAAAATAATCAATTCTAATTTATAATTAATTTGATCTGGTTAAGTGCAATTTAATTTATAGTTGGAGATTCCTTAAAATTATTGAATTAATATATCAAAACTTGCTCATGAATATCTTCTCAAAGAACAACAAATAATTGTCAAGATATTTTATTATGTACATGAACTAGATTTCTTAAATTTTTTTCATCCATAATTTAGCCAGTCAAATGGTGCCACATGTCCCAATAATATAAGCTACTTCAAAATATTAATGATGGGTACGAAGGCCCAGAAGGGTACCACAAGTTTGAAATAGTCCTATCTATTTAAAATGATCTTCTCCTAAATGGTTTGAAATAATTCAATTTATTTGGAATATAGAAAAATACTTATGGAGAAAGTATTCTCCATCCACTTTAGTGGGTATAAATTTAAATTATTTAAAATAACCCAATTTAATCGAAATGATATAATAATGCTCAAATGCTTTGAAATAGTCTAATTTACTTGGAATAAACAAAATTTATTTTTGGATAAAATATTCTTCACTTTGGGTATAAGTCCAAATTATTCAAAATAACCCTATTTATTCAAAATGAACTATGCCCAAATGCTTTGAAACAGTCCAATTTATTTTGAATATATATATATATATATATATATATATATATATATATATATATATATATATATATATATATATATATATCTTCACTCCACATTATAAGGTACAAGTCCATTTTATTTAAAATATCCCAATTTATTCAAAAGTATCTATGCCCAAATAGTTTTAAACACTCCAATATATTTAGAATATACGAAATCTATTTTTTGAAGAAAAATTTTCTCCACTCCACTTTAGTGGGTATAAGTCCAAATTATTCAAAATAGACCAATTTATTCAAAATGATCTATGTCCAAATGGTTTAAAACAGTTCAATTTATTTGAAACATAAAAAAAATATTTTTGGAGAAAATTTTCAACAAAAGAAAATTATTTTTGGAGAAATTTTTTTCCACTCCACTTTAGTGTGTATAAGTCCAAATTATTCAAAAAAGTCTAATTCATTAAAAATTATCTATGTCCAAATGGTTTGAAATAGTTTATTTCATTTGGAACATAAGAATATTGTTTTTGGAGAAAATTCTCTCCATTCCACTTTAGTGGGTATCAGTCCATATTATTCAAAATGCTCCTTATGGTTTATTTATAGGGTTTATGTAATTTCATGACTATAGGTATCAAAACATTTTTTTGAATGTTGTGGACTGAGGATTGAGGCTACCTATGCATAGTTTTGATAAGTGAGATTAGATCCCTAGAGTTTGTGTAACCAAAGATTCAATATACTTCCAAGGAGAGTGCCCATTTTTTTTGTGTTCAAACAATTATGTCAAAAAAGGTTAATAAGTCTTAGGCGTGTTGAGGGGCATATAATAATGAATCCAAAAACTATCAAGACAATAAATTATCAATAGCAAAGCTTCTGAAAATAATAAATTTTATTGATTCATATTAAATGACTTTAAATAATTACAACCCAAACCATCATTAAATAACCCTCAACTCATAATTAGATTTGACATGAAAAATTCAAAAAATTAAAATCTAAAAAAACTTTTATTTTTAGTAGGTGCTATTTTTAGTAAGTTTTGCATGTAAGTGCGAGTATCTCTAAAAACCTCCTGAAATAAACTAAACACTAAAATTAACCTATAGGATGAAATTCAACTGAAGTTGACGTCCAATCCTAAAATTATATAATTTTTAAAAATAAGAAATTCTTGAAAAAATCATTGAACTGTAATTTTAGACCCTCAAATGATCATGTATGACCTCTAAAAAATATTGAAAAAAACTCTAAGTGGATAGTATAGCTTAAAAAATCAACAAATTTTTTGATATGATTATTTTGGCAAGTGGTTTAGCTCAAATAGAGCTATAGGTCAAAAGTTATGGCCTCCAAAAGATTCACCTATTTTTTCTACATCATTCTCCTCTGGTTGAAAATAACTCAGCTCTTAGAGATGCCGTGATTGTACTATTACCATTTTTCTTTGTCAAAAATTTTCAACTCCCATTCTATGATTTAAGTGTTATCCTCTTGTTTCAATCCTTCCCACTACACCAAATACCTATTATAATTCCCTTACCTTATGCTCACTATCTTCATATCTAAAACCTGCACTATTTTTTCTTTTTTTTATTTAGAACTTGATACTGCCAATCTACTTCTTCATATTCATCACCTTTATCATATTCTCCATGGAATTAATATAAGTTTGAAACATTAATTAGTGGAGAGATATCAAAATTCTGTAGTAAACTCACCTCATAAGCATTGTCATTAATTTTCTTCACAATTTTGCATGGTCCAATTTTCTTGTACTTCAACTTGTTGTACATGCCTTTAAGAAATATTTATTTATTTAAGTAAACCATTACCAACTTTCATTCTTCAAATACCTTGGATCTTCTTCTGACATCTACTGCTACTTTATATTTCTCATTACTTTCTTGCAACTTTCTTCTTACTCCTTGTAACTGTTGCATGTGCTTTTCAAACAATTTTGCATCATAACTAACTCACTCTACAATAGGTAATTGTATCAAATCTAAAATACCCATAGTATTTCTTCCATAAATAATTTGAAATGGTGACTTTTCTATTCAGCTATTCACTGAACTGTTATATGCAAACTTAACTTGTGGTAAATCCAAGTTACATTACCTGAGATTCTCTTTCACTATGCATCTTACAAAATTTTTCAAGCCCCTTTCCTAAATTTTGTCTATCCATATCTTTATGGGTGATATTCACTATTGAATTATAGCTTATTACCCATCTTCTTCCACAAAGTCCTCCAAAAATGAATTAGAATTTTTTTGTCCCTATTTGAAGTAAGAGTTTTTGGAACACCATGCAATATCACAATATCCTTAAAAAATAGTTGTGAAACTTTGTTAGCATAATTGGTTTTCTTACATTAAATGAAATGAATCATTTAAAAAATCTATCTACAACAACAAAAATTGAGTCATTACCTCTTTGTGTATTTGGTAATCATGAAAAAAACAAATCCATACTCAAATCTATCCATGGTCCTCATGGAACTAGTAATAGTATGTATAATCTAGTATTCTATGCATGTCCTCTTACCACCTGATATATCTAATACCTTGAAACATACATTGTCACATCTCTTTTCATGTTTGGAAAAAAATATTTTTCTTCTACCAAAGCTATTATCTTCATCTTACCAAAATGTCCCACAAAACTAATATTATGTAATTTTATTATTATATTGTCTCATAGAGACCCAAATAGAATATATAATTATTTACCTTTGAAGAGACAACCTTATCATATAAGATAATCACTATGAATAGTATCTCTCTCAATAGTTAATAGATTTAGGCACTGTTCAACTATCTTGCCAAAAACTAGACTAGTATCATAGAATTTCTTGATAGCTTAAAATCCCACTACTTCACTCACCATAGTAGTTAACAATGTTAATCTCCTACTCAATGCATCAACTACATAATTATATTTTCTTGATTAATATTTAAATATAAAAGTATATCCCTGCAAGAAAGATACCCACTTTGCATGCCTATTATTCAACTTCTTTTGTGTATTCACATACTTCAAAGCCTTATGTTCTATAAATAGGATACAAATCTTAGGAACCAGGTAATGCCTCTAATGTCTTAATGATTGTATAATTGCATAAAGTTTAATATCATAAGTAGAATACCTTATTATTATCTCATTCAATTTCTCACTAAACATGATATTGGCTTTCCTTCCTGACTCAACACAACACTAATTACCACAAATGAAGCATCAAAATCAACCTCAAACACTTTTTTAAAATTTGGTAATACTAAAATTGGTCTTTCTATAATCTTCTTCTTAAAAAATTCAAAGCTTTCAGTGGCTACTCTAGTCCATGCAAATTTATTCCCTCTCATGCAATCTATTATTGGTGTCATAATACTACTAAATTTTTTAATAATATTTTTGTAAAAAGTTGCTAAACCATGGAAACTTCTTACCTCTATAATGTTTTTTAGAATAGGCCACTCAACAATTTCCTTTATCTTTTCTTCATCTATTCTCACACCATCTACTGAAACTATAAATTTCAAAAATACCAAATTGTTCTGCATAAACCTACACTTCTTCAAATTTGCATATGACTTCTCATTTCTTAATAAATATAGTACCATTCTCAAATGATGTATGTGTTCTTTAGTCTTATTGAATATAAAAATAAAAAATTATAAACTTACCAATATATTCTCATAACACTATGTTCATCACCCTCATAAATGTGTTAGATGCATTAGATACTCTTAGTGGCATCACAATATACTCATATAAGCCGTCCCTAGTCTTGAATGTTGTTTTCCACCCATCTCCTTCATGAATTTGAATTTGATAATAATCACTCCTTAGATCAATCTTGGCAAATTATTTATCTCCTACAAGCAAATATATCTTATCATCTAAATGAGGTATAAGAAATCTATACTTGATTATAACTTTATTACTTGTTCTTCTACCCACACACATTCTCTATCCTCTATTTTTATTTGGAGTTAGCAATAATGGTGTTGCACATGGACTCATACTCTCCCATATCACCTTATTTTTTAGCAATTAAGTAGCCTATTTATTTAATTATACATGTTTTGTTGGACTTATCCTATTAGCTACTTGATTGGGTAGAGCTAATGTGATGCTAAATATCTCTCTTCAATGGTAAACCATCTGGTAACTCACAGATATAACATATTCATATTATTTAAACACTCTTGATACTTTTATTGGTATTGTCACCATTTTTTTATTTTCATTATTTGATACTAATACATAACAATAACCTGCTACCTTCATATATTGGATCTTTAGTAGAGAGCATGATTTATATCTTCTCTTCCTCTGTAAGAGGTAAAAAAACTACCTTTGTAACACCTTTCCAAAAAGTGTACATGTTCTTTACTCCATCATGAATTACTTTTCTGTCAAATTCCATGTCCTTCCTAATAACACATGGCATGCATCCAACAAAATAACATCACACTATATTTCATCATTAGAAGGTTTTCCTATATAAAATTTGATTAAGTACTTTTTATCTATTGTAACTTCATTCTCTTCTTAAACCTTGAAATTTGATAAGAATTAGGTTGATTTTCACATTGTAAATATAGTTTGTCTATCATTTCTTTAGAAACCATATTTTCACAACTATCACAATCTATAATTACTTTGAAACCCTTTCCACCTAAAGTATAATTGTTCAAAAAATATTTGATCACATCCATGCATCACCACCTTCTTTATTCTGTACTTATTCCTTCCTTAGAGTGATCATTGTTTTTCTCATCATGAGGTTCTCTCCAACAACTATAGGTGAAAATTTAGTATTTTCCTCTTCTATCTCAACCTTAACTAGATTCACTCTTGGGTGATCTTCTTGCCTTCTTTCTTGATCTTGATAGTTTGGATACTTAAATGCTCTATGTATTTCTTCTCCATATCTATAAAAAACATAAGATATACACTGATTCAGAAACCATCCTATAGCACCATTATAAACTCATCCTCTATGAAACCCTCTTCCTCTTTGTTGGTATTGAAACCCTTGCCTATCATCATCTTACCTTTCTGTACCAAATGATAATTCATCTCTAATGGTATTATACCCACCTCTAGTGGTATTAAAGACACATCATCCCCTATTTAGAGGGGGTCTACTTATTATTGGACCAAGATATGTTCTTCTAAAATTTTATCTATTTTGTTTTTCTTCTACCTTCAAAGCTAATTGATAAGCCTCTTCTATGCAAAGTATTCTATGTATGCTTAATTCATCTTGAATAGTAAATTTTAAAACATTTACATGGATTTCAAACATTTTATCTTCTATTTCATCACACTCAACTCATTTGGAAAGATTATAAAATTCCTCTGTATACTCTTGTATATTGTGATCTTTTTGCCTCAAATTTTAAAATCTTGTTTATAGGGTTTGTGTATAATCCATAGGAATAAATTTCTCTCTCAGATTATCCATTTTTTATATGAATTAATTTTATCTTTATCTTTTCTCTATCTCTCTTTTTTTTGGTGATCCCAACAAATCACTACATGACCTTTCAATTTCGTGCATGTAAACTTTACCTTCTTATCTTCTCTCATAGTTTTCCACCTGAAAAACTTCTCCATTCTATTCATCCAATCTATCAATTCCTTTCATTTTAAATTGCCTCCATAATACATAACATCAACTTTGATTCCTTTAGTTCTTAGTTATAAAGCCTGAACCATCCTCTCTTCCATTGATGGTGGCTGCTCTTTCTATTATTCTTCTTGCTGAACTTATTCATCATGATCTATGTCCTCCTCATCACCACCTTATCTTCTTCTATGATTAGTGATAACCTTGATCAATTATTCCACTTGCCTCTATATCTCTTGTATTGTCTAGTTAATCTATGAAATATTTTCTCATCCTCTCACCATGTCTTACTCCTCCAATATTCAAACTTACTCTGATACTCGATAATGAACTTGAAAACTATCACGATAATAAATTATCAATAAGTAAAGCTTATGAAAACAATAACTTGTTTTCATTCATATTTAATGACTTCAAATAATTAAAACCCAAACCATGATTAAATAAGTCTCAACTTAGAAGTAGAGTTGACATGCAAAATTAAAAAATACTAAAATCTAAAAACAACTTCTTTTTTTAATAGCTAATATTTTTAGTAAGTTTGGCATGCAAGCACGAGTAGCTCTAAAAATCTCTTGTAATAAAATAAATAATAAAGTTAGCTTATAAGATGAAATTCAACTAAATTTTACATCTGATCTTAAAATATACAATGATTAAAAATAAAAAAACTCTCAAAAAATTTATTAAACAGTAATTTTAGACCCTCAGATGATCATGTATGAGCTCTAAAATAAATTGAAAACAACTCTAAATGGATAGATTAGCTTAGGTAAATAATGAAAATTTCAATATGACTATTTTGACACATGGAAGAGCTCAAACAAATCTATAGTTCCAAAGTTATGGCCTCCAAAAGAATGGCCTATTTTTTTAAAATCATACAAACTAGATTGGAAGTAGTAGAATAATATAAAAGGATAGGGTTCATCCTAATGGATGATAATAGAAATTTTAAATAATAGAAAAATATATTTAAAGGTGAAGATGATAATGAGTATGAAGAAATTAATATGGACATAGGTGAAGGTAGACTTCTAAGAGCTACCTCAAGGATTTGCAGGGGTACGAAGGTAGATGTGTCTTTTTTTCTTGGACTATAAACCTTGAATAACTTATATATTGGCATACTAAAAGTAAGGAATATTTATTGTTTGATGACATAAGTGAGATATAGAGGGTGAAGATTTTGCATACTAATCTGAAGGGTTAGGGGCATTTTGGTGGAAAGAAGTTTAAAATGAAAGAAGAGGAAGAGGAAAGGATAAAGTAGTTAAGTAGGATAGAATGGTTGCCAAATTGAAAGGTAAAATCAAAAGACACCAAAAATAGCTACTATTACATATATTTATAGATTCAACTTTATTACATTATGCCTCAATATAAAGAGGTCTTTGATAGACTATAGTAAAATAAACTTTCAATTTTAAGACATCTCTAACAACTTAAAGGATGAACAAAAAAATGCAAAATAAACTAAAAAAATGCTAAAAATAGACTTGAAAAAATTATGACTTCCAACACTCCCCCTTAATTTATTTGAATGGATATCACAAAATCCATTACTCCTAAATTTTGTGTCAAATGCTCAAAGGTCTCTTTTTCTTGTGCCTTCATGAAGATGTCTAGTAAATGATCTTCAAATCTATAGAATGCTAGTTTGATTTCATCATCTTCAACCAACACTGTTATGAAGTGATAATGAATCTATATGTGATTCCTTCATCCATGAAATAACGGATTCTTAGTTAAGATTATTATAGACATGTTATCACAAAATAAGATTGTGCCATCTATTTGTTTCTTCATCAAATATTTTAAGACTCTCCTTAGCCAAATAGCTTAACATGCTACTGCATTTTCTACAATGTATTCAACTTCTGTTGTGGATAGAGAAACTATGGGTTGATTTTCGGATGCCCAAGAAATAGAAATTGAACCCATGCGAAACACATAACCTGATGTGTTTTTCCTGGCATCTACACTACCTACCCAATAGATATATGTATATCTAACTAGATCAAAATCACTTGATGCAGTATAAAGAATGACATAGTTCTTGGTTTTATTAAAATATCTTATAATTCTCTTACCTACTTGCCAATGTGTATCCTTAGGTATTTTCATAAATCTAGAAATCAAAATTACTGCATACACCATATGAGGCCTAGATGTTATCAAATCCATGAGGCTATCTACCATGCTCTTATATAAAGTTGAATTCACCTCATTGTTGTAATCTTCCTTAATCAACATGAGACCTATAGTGGTCAGTGTTAGAGCAGGGTTGTTGTTCAACATTTTGAACCTCTTCAAGATTTGTGAAGCATACTTAGACTAAAATATTAATATGCCATGTCCATCTATTGTACTTATATACCAAGAAAATACATTAACAAACCCAAAGTTGTCATTTAAAATTATTCTTTCATTGCTTCTTTGAACTCAATAATAAAAGCATCATCATTTCCTACAAAGATTAAGTTATCTACATATAACATAACAATCAAAATCTTACCATATATCTCCTTGATGTAAAGTGTGGGATCGCTACTACTTTTACTAGAACCATTGGTAGTTAAGTATGAATCAATTCTACTATATCAAGCCCTTGATGCTTGCTTAAGCCCAAAGAATGCTTTATTGCGCCTATAAAATTTATTTTATTTTCTTGGTACTTCATATCCAAGTGGTTGATCAACATAGACTTCTTCTTTGAGTACTCCATTTAAGAGGATATATTTCACATCCATTTGCTATACCTTCCACTTATGCTGGGTAGTTATTACTAAGACAACCCACACAGTTTCCATTCTTACAATAAGAGCATAAGTCTCATCATAGTATCTACTAGGTTGTTTGTATTCTTTAAGAACCAATCTTACTCTGTACCCATCAATTTTGCCTTATGTTGTGCTCTTGGCCTTGTAGACCCATTTCCCTCTAATCACTTATTTACCCTTAGGTAAATTAACTAACTCTCATGTTTTGTTTCTTTGTATTGCATCTATTTCCTCATTCATGTATTTACACCATTTTTCTTATTTCACTAATTCTTCAAAACATGTAGGTTCATATGGAGAAAATAAAACAAAATTCAAATTTTCATCATCATACCTTGAATCATTATAAATCTCCCTCAAGATCCTTATCTTTCTAGGCATAAGATAACAAAGTGTTGTATCTAAACTGCTACTAGAGTTACTTAATTGAGGAACATGTTATGAAGGTGATAGAGATGTCATTGATTGTTCACCTTTCTAATTTATGACTTGTTTAATTTGAGCATCTTCATTTCTATCATCTATGAGTATTGATTATAAGATACCTGATGCAATGTCATTAGTGCCATCCCAAGATTCATTTTCAATGGATTTGACATACCGGCTAATCACAACCTTCTTTGTAATAGGGTTGAATAATCTTTATGCTTTACTATCTTCACAATATCCAATGAAGATACACTTTTCTCTTTTATCATCAAATTTATGCCTATTTTACTTTGGCACATGTGCATATGCCACACACGCAAATATTTTTAGATGCTCAACACTATACTCTCATTTTGTCCACGCTTATTGTGGAGTCATGTTTCGAACAACCTTTTTAATACACTATTGATTCTACAGTTTCAGCCCACTATTCTATTGAAAGTCCCTTAGCTTTCAACATGCTTCTGACCATGTTTTGGATAGTCCTATTTTTCCTTTCTACCACTCTGTTTTATTGTGAAGTGTATGTAGTTGTGAACTACTTTTAAAATTCCTCCAGTCTTGAATTTTTTTAAGAATTATTTAGAAACATACTCTCCCCATTTATCTGATCTCAAGCCTTTGATGAAATATCTAATCTCTTTTTCAACCAATGCCTTAAACCACCTGAACTTCTCAAAAGTCTCAGACTTTTTCTTTAGAAAATAAATCCAAATTTTCCTACTATAATTATCTATGAAGGTTAAGAAATATGCATTCTTAGAGTGGGTGAGAGTTTTCATTGGACCACACAAATATAAGTGCACCAATTCTAAAGGTGATTTTTCCCTTCTAGACATCCCTGATTGAAAAAAATGCCTATGTTTTTTTGCCTAGAATACGTGACTCGCATCTTCTTTTAGGTTCTACTATCCTTGGTAGACTTTTAACAATATTCTTCTTAGATAAAAGATCTTATCCAAAAAAAATTAAATGACCATGCCTCAAATACTAGAGTCTAGATGTGTTTTTAATGATTGTATTGAAGGTTGCATGATGTAGTACTGCTATACTCGTGAGAGGATCAATTTGCATCTTGAGAGGAAACATTTAGTTCTTTGTAATCTAAACTATAGCTATAATATTCTTTCTTCCTTCCTTTTTGAATATTTTGTATTCTCTACTCTCCATCAAGACTCTATATCACTTTTGAACCAACTGTCTAATACTCAATAGATTGTGTTTCAAATTTGGAGAATAATAGACATCCTGGATTGCTCTCCTCCCACCTTACTTGGTGTAGATCATGACAAACCATCTACCAATAATAAGAACTATTTAATTATTTTACATCTTAATATCTAACTGAATATTCTTATGAATGAAGGAAAATAGGTTCTCGTTACCACTCATGTGGTTACTACATGCACTGTCCAAATACCATACCTCAACACTGCTTTGATTAACAACATTGCATACAATGAACATGTTTGGCAAATGTTCAAGTTCACATACATTCTTAGTGGCTACACATGCACTTTATCTTGATTGGTTATAATCTCTTTCTACATTCAATGGAAAAATTACCATACTTATGACAATAAGATCACCGAATATTACTTTTATCATAGCTTTGATTTGAAGTACTACTATTTTTTCGTCTTAAAAATTTAGTTGGGAGCTGTTTGCTCCTTATTGACTGTTTGAAATTGATTTCACATAGTAGCTCCATCCTCTTCCTCTACCTCTGAAGCTTCTGCCTCTATTTTCTCTTCCTCTCCTTTTGCCTCTGAAAATGGCCTAAGCTTTAATGTCTTGCTCTAGGGAAGAAGGTCTGGATCTGTCAATTGGAGCTCATAGGTTTTAAAAAAACCCATCAATTCATCTATTGTCATCCTTGAGAGGTCTTTGGCCTCCCCAATAGCTATAATAATTGGATCATATCTCATAGGCAAACTCCTAAGGATCTTTTCAACAATCCTTTGGTCATCTATTGTTTCACTATCAACTCTTAACGAATTTGTTAAGCTAGAGATTCTAGTATGAAACTCAGAAATAGACTCATTATAATTCATTTGCAATATTTTAATTTATCTTTTAAACATTTGGAGTCTTACTAACCGTATCTTATCAGTACCTCGGTAGGAATTTTGAAGGATCTCCCATGCTTCTTTTGCATAATTTGTTATTGCGCATCATTCCTTCAATTCTCCTTCAATTGGGTCTTCTGGGCATTTGTCAATGTGTTGTATGTTGCTTGATCGGTCACATCTGTGAAGTCGATGATCACACACTCTGATAAGTGATTCGCCACAAATATCGTCCTCATCTTCTTTGCTCAGACATCATAGTTCTGACCATCAAACATTGGTGGATGCTAGCAACCCTTACCCTATGATCCAACCATGCTGTAGATTTACTCTGCTTCTCTAAATCATGTCGCAGCTTTCTAGACCCATGATCTTTGGTTGAACATGACTTGATGCTAGACTCTCGAACCACATATGCTAGTCTTCTAGCTATAGGTCGGATACAACGGCCAGAACAACTAGCATTAATAGCAGCAGCACTGCTCTCTATTCTCCAATATCTCAACAACATTCCGTGACCTCTTCACAGGTTTGTCCTTGCTATGGCCACAACAAGGCTCCTTCATGATCTGCAGTGGCTCAGCTGCATTCCAGCTATCTGCTCTTCTCATGCCTCCACCTCAGTGCTTTTCTGTTGATTACCTTAAGAAGTCAAGGCTAGGGTTCATAGTGTATCATTCACCGTAGGTGGTGGATCCCTACAACAGCGTGCTATCCATGCACTCCCTGCACGAGCTCACAGACGTGGCGGTGCTTTTGGACAATGAAGCCATTCACGACATCTACAGGCATTCTTTGGACATCGAACACCCCACCTACACGAATCTCAACCGACTCATTTCATTGTTGATTTCTTCCTTCACCAATAACCAATCATTATAATGGCAAACTAATAATCTAATCATTATAGATCTCCTCCGATCAACGTCTTTTTGTCTTATCTACTGCTACGAAATTGCTCATCTGTGCTACGATCTTGTTTCACTTCTCTTTGGCTGCTCTTTCTTCCAGTGCTTCCCAGGTGATCTGGCTTTGCCATGATCTGCTAATAGCTCTTTCTCGTTGCTGGATGGTCTTCGCTTCTTCACTAGCTCAACGATCTGCCTGGATCTTCTCTCCTTCGGCTCAGATACCAAACTAAAGACACCAAAAATAGCTACTGCTGCATCTATTTATTGATTCAACTTGCGTACATTATACCTCAATATAAAGAGGTGTTTGACAGACTGTAGTAAAACAAACTTTCTATTTTAATCGTCTCTAATAATTTCCAAGATGAACAAAAAATAATACAAAACAAACTAACAGAATTACTAAAAATAAAATTAGAAAACTTACGACTTCCAACAAAATCATACTCGTTGATTACCAGCTAAAATTGTCTTAAAATAGTTGCATAACTTAAAGGAAAAATAATTAAATGTTAAAGAATACACATTTTTGTTATAGAATTTCTATTAGATCTGGCATAGTTAAACGAATCAGGAGGTAAGAAAATATCAAAAACATTGAACTTAAATTTTAATTTAATTTATGTTTGAATTTAAACTTGATCCTAAATTGAAAATAATGAATATCATATATAGACGTTAGAGAGGTGAACCACTAACCAAGATAAACTCAAGTTAGATTAAAAAATATTGTCTCTCGTGTGCATTGTTTATTTTTATTTATTAAATAAAAAAACTATAAGACAGGTCGAGAATATCAAATTCTTGTTTTCATATTATAGATTTTATTATTTATTAGTAAATAATATGATACAGAGATGAGTTCAAATTTGAAAAGTTAAAAGACATTAATAAAAGTGTAAGAAAAATAAGCGACTGGCTTAAATCAAAATTTGAAAATGTTATTATTCATGGTATGGGCACAGTCTTCAATAGAGTTTGTTAATAATAAGGTGAGTTAAGAAGCACCATTAGATTACCAGAAAGCTTCATCTCCACTACATTTCATGGTGGAGAAATCAATTGGATTATCTTGATTAAATATCGCTGAGACTAGATGCACCCGATTTATAAGCATTATTTGAAGAAGCAATCAACTGTTGGAAGATATTGGGAGCAAAATATTATCCCTCAAGTGATAGTAAGGGTTTATTTTGTTACACCTGCATAAGAAGAAGTTCGTTGTTTTTAATGCACAAGGAAGCATAATTGAGAGCATTCATGGCCTTCTAGTCCTGGTTTTTAAACATTCCGAAATAAAACATTATTTCCAATCATATTCTAAAATATTTTTTATTATAGTTACTTTCTACGATTGAATATATATAAATAAATATAATATAAAAAAAATAATAGTTTATGATTAAAAAGGTGGTTTACTTAGGTTTTACCTAGGTTATATTGGAAGCTCCTTTTGAATCGTAACGTCTATTGTTTTGTACCTAATGGAAATAAACACTCAGACGTATCCTTTATTAAATCTATAAAACATCATTCTCTTGGCATTTTCAGTGACAACTATGCTACTCTTATACATAACTCCACATTATCATCTGCATGTAATATCAAACCTATTTGTAGCCAATGCCAAAGTCATTAACAAAAAATTTATTTTCAGGAAAATGGATAAATGTGATTTTAGAATTTGTTTTCAAAAGGTCCTATGATTAGGTACCTTGGGCTATCTTATTAATAAGTTCCAATTTTTTCTAAATGACCTTATGACGTAGGAGCACCAAAGGTGACTAGAAAATCTTGCATCACCGAAATCAATTGTAGGAGTTTTGTGTAATTTTTAATAAGGGTTTTCAAACAAATTATAGATTCACTAAGTACAATGGTTGTGATCCAAATTATGAATTCATAATGTTGAATAAATCATAGAGGTTGCATAAATCACATTTCAGGTCACATTTCATCTTGAAACTATAAATTTTATTTTTATGATCGTCACACATATTCATTCACACACCTTAAGTTTCAAGATTATGCATACCTAAAATATATTTATGTATGATTCATGGTGGCCTCATAAATCATATAAGTACCAATTGATCACAATTAAGTCTAATGTTAGTAGACTCAAATGTAGACTCAATTTTTTTAATAAGTGGTTTACATAGCTTAATAAATACCCAACAATAGAATCATGGCCTCGATAAATCCCCATATGGTTTAAAAATGATTCATGAAGTCTATGAATCCATCGGAGAGATATGTGTCAATGTGGTAGCTTATTACATATTGATATAAGCCACATCAACATAGAGTATTGGTCTCGATAGAACCCCATGGGATAGATATCGATCATAAGGAGTTCATGAAGTCCAAGTGTTATTAGAGAGGGATAGGTGTTACAACAAAAACATATCTTGTTCACTGAGTCTATGGTCATTAGGATGATTCAATAAAATCATTAAAGGGATTTACAATCTACACAGATATATGAAATAAATAAAGCCCATATTGTTTATAAAAATAAATACATGACCAACTATTATGTGGATTTCATAAATCCATAGGTTTATAAAGGATAAATGGATCATCACAATTTTTTTTATCTCATTATCTGGTGAATCCAAGATCATGATACATTGCATAATCCATTTAAACCCTATGGCAACTATTCTCAAATTTGATCAAAATAATGGAATGAAGAATAATAGAATGTTAGAGAGTTATTAGTGATGTCATGGTGATGTCTAGGTGAGTATATGAAGTGTATTTATAGTCTAAGTATCAATGATAAAGTGTGTAGTGTGTCTGTTCTAGTATGCTTGAAGTAGGTTTGGTTGATCTTCAGTTTTGGCATTGTTAGGGATGTTGAAGGATGAGTATGGTGATTTTAGGCTATGAAAGAGGTCCCATAATAGGTCTTATATGATTTGAATGCTTGTGTACATGATTGGATTTCATCTAGTAGTTCATAGTTTTCATCTAGACATTTTGGGTTTAGTGGCAAAAGAAATCAAGTAGGTGATTTGATGGCATCACAATTGTAACATATAGATGATTCAATCATATTTTGTCATATGGGTGTGATCACACTAGTCCCAAGTCATTATGGTCAAAGTTTTAGGTCATGATGTTGAGTGGAGGAAAAGATATAATTGTGCAAAGTTGGCTTCTTAGGGAGTTTACAAATGTTTTCTCATATTTAGCCAAGTAGAGCCAAGTAACCAGTTTGATGATGTTATATTTCAAATGTGTGAAGGTTATAGGAATATATTTATATGTGGATGGATTAATCTATAAAACTTGATCATGTGGTTCAAATTTTAGGTCATGAGGTTGAGAAGAGCAAAAGTTATTAAGGTGCAAAGTTGGCTTCTTAGACAAAAGTTCTCTAAGTTCCCATACTCAGACAATTTTGCAAAGGGAGATATAATAGTGTGCATTTAATAATATAAAAGATATACAATACAAAATTAATCTGACCATATAAGGATCTAATACTGAGATTCATTGTAGTTAGAGATCTAATGGAGAGCATGAAACCTATCAGACAAAGATCAACGTGAGCAGGTGTTCGTACATGAAAATCAATTATGCATATTAAGTCAATGAGTTAAATGTGTAGAAGGTATAGGGGACTTCCAAGTGGAAAAATTATGGGAGCTCATAGATTAGATCAAATGTGAGTGCTACAACATAAATATCTACTTAATCCATAGAGATCGACAGTGCATATTTGGTATATATTACAAGTGTATAGGAGATGAGATCAAACTGTCAAAGATTTAATGTTTGGAAAGTGGATCCTATGAGTTAAAGTTTGAGATACTTCTGATTAAGATTATGGTGTGATTTGAGTGATTTGAGCAAGTATCAAAAGATGTGTTCTAAGTTACCAAGGTTTAACTGTGACTGTTTGAATTCAAATATTTATATTTAACAAAGGAAAGACTAGTGCTTGGTTTTTGAGCCATAACTTTTTATGTATGAAGAATTTGATGTTATAGTTAGAAAAAGTTGTAGATCACTTCAAGGCACATCAGTCAATATTAATTTTAATATCTAATTATTTATATAATCAAATTTATTGAGATCAAAATTTTACTGCATGTTTGTTCATACTCTGCAAGTAACCTGAGAAGGGTAATAGAGTCATTTTTATGGTATTTCGATGTTTTGAGGATGAGATAACTATTGAAGAGTGTTATAGACTCCATAAAAACCATTTTTTTATAGATTATGAAGGTTTTCAATCTTTTTTAGTATGAATAAAGGCTTAGAAGGTGATTGTGTGTTTGTTCATGGTAGTTGTGTGCGTAAAATGTTGTTTGAGTAGATTGAGCATACACAAAAGTGTGTAATAATGACTAATAATTTTAGGATGTTGAAAGGGCCATGTGAAGTGGACCTATACATTTGGAAGAAGTCTCATGTTTCTAATTTTCTCAATGGAGTGCTAAATGGGTGAATATGTCTCCATGATACTTATAAAGGTTACTGTGGCTTAATTGAAAGGCGTAACTACTTAAGTGTGGCCCATAATTGATATGGCTGACCTATGAGTATAGTATTGAGCCATGTTATATTAATTAAAGGTGAAGGTATGTGTTGTGGCTGATAAGGAAGGTTGTGATCATAATAATCACAAAGGCTCTATAAATGGTGAAATCAAAGATGATGATTTCAAGGTAAGAAGTGGCTCCAAGTAGAGGAAGAGTATAGAGTTGAGAGGCAAAGGAGAGTAAGGGTGTCTATTAGATGGATTGAATAATAGATAAAATTGATGACTATGTGTATGACCTATAGGTTATATTTTTAATGATAAAGATAGTGCTCTTGCAGGTTTAAAGATTGAGGATGAACGAAGAGGTCTAGAGTGATCTAAAAGGATGTTCTAGATTCCTTGAGTATGAGCAAAGGATAGATGATGTTTGTGTGAGATTGGTGGTTGATTTGAGAGGAAAATTAAAGTATGGTTTGTATGTATGACCATTGGGTCATATTATTGAGGACGTGAGAGATTTGTTACTAAGAAGTGTAGTGTGGTCCAAAAAGTGGTTTTAAATATTTGTGGATATGTGAAGATGTGAAGGGAGCTGATATACATTATATCTCCATTAGATTGGCAAGAAATAAGTGATTAAGAGATGTTATTTTTATAGGTGTTGGGAGGGTGCTCAACATCTAGGTTAGAAAGACTTGACCAAAAGGTAGTCATAAAGAATTGATCATCTTAGGGGCAGGTGCTCCTTGTGAAATAGGTGTTTCACTAAATCTAGCTAGAAGGACTTGACCATCAAGTAGTTAGAAAGAATTGATCATCTTAGGGGTAGGTGCTCATTGTAAAATAAGTGTTTCACTAAATTCTAGTCAAAAGGACTTGATCAATGTCATGTTTGTGATCATTTTATAGAACAAGTGGTCCATGTGTTTATAGGCTTTAGAGTGGGTTTTATTTCTTAAGAGGGTTTCCCACATAGATATTGTGTTATGTATATGATCTTACATTATCTATTATTCATTATTATGAATGACTTGTATATTATATGAATGCTTATGGTAATTGAATAAGGGTTTAAAAGTATTTGAATTGAAGTTGAAATATCTTGCATTACTGATTCACCCCTCTCTTAGTGATTGTACCTATAACAATTTGTATCAGAGTAGGTCCTTTTGAGTAAGCTTAACAACTTGAAAGAGATCCTAAGTAGAATAAGATGGCTAAGAATTTGAAGAAAGAGAATTAATATTGGAAGGATACGATCAAGGCACTTGAAGAAAATATATGTACTTTGAAGAAACATGCCAAAGAGGATCAGAAATTTATCAATGATCTCAAGGTTAAATGAGAAGATGCCAAGGTAAGTTTGAGTTCAAAAGTGGAAAGTTACTCAAAATAAAAGTACATCATGTATGATGAATTTTTTTATCATGACAGTGGAGAAGAAGTGTTCTATGAAAATGAGGAAGAAGAATCAAATCTAGGAGTTGATATCCTAAAGAGGAATCACAAGATGAGGTATGTGATCAAAGGTCTTGAAGTATAAGTTAGTTCTCTTGAGGAAAGTTTGTTAGGCAAGACCAAGAGAGATGAGATGTTTCAAGAGCTGATCAAGTTTCTTAAAGAGAAAATATGTAGATTGAAGGATGATATGACTAAAGAAGCCGATGAGGATAAGGAGACCATCAAAGATCTCATATTTTAGTTAGAGGCTGTAAGTTCTAGTTTGAAAACTAAAGGTAATGAGTGTACATAGTTGAAGGTTGAAAGAGAGTCGTTAAGAGTAAGCATGATTTTTATTGTATTCAATTTGGATAAGATTGAAATAAAGAATGAGAAGCCTGAGTATGTCAAGGAGAATTTAAGCTTTGAAATAAATACAAAAAAGTGTATTAGATAACCACATGCTTCAAGGTATGCTAATTTATTCCATGGTCATTGTTATACATATAATAAGTATGGTGATAGAGATAAAGAGTGTATAAGGAAGTCAATAAAGTATGTACACTAATGGAGCTATGATAGAAGGAGTTTTTGGCCAAAGATTGATCATAGTTCAAGTTTGTCAAAAGGTATGAATGATGTTATTTGTTTCATTTATGATAAGAAAAGATCATATTACTATAATTTATCCTAGTAATTTTGATAAGCCCTCACATCATCTGAAGAAGAGAGAGATTCCTAGAAAACATATCAAAAGTCAAAACATGATGTCAAGATCTAAGATAGCGAAGGCGAGTCCTATTGAGTTTAAGGATCAAACATATGATAATATAGAAAAGGAATCAGTTTTGTAAGTGTCTCAAGAATGAAAAGGAAGCTTGATATTAGTGTAAATGGAAAATAAGGTGGATAATCCAAGAATCAAGTTAGTTATACCATTCAAGGCTAAGGGAAATCTAAAATAAGGATCTCAGTGTGATGGTTTATTTATTATAGTTGACAAATTTTAAGGTAAGGAGTTTCATGATTTCCAGGAGTTATTGTTATCTGCTTTTAAAGAGGAGAAGGACTTAGCTGAAGAGATATGCCAAGAACCTATGTTTTAATCCTTTATTTTCAAGGAAGCCAAAGAAGAGATGGATGACAAGTAAGTTTTTTTAGTCAATAAAAGGAAGAATAAGAATGTTCTTTAGTCCTGTGATGAGGATTATGATGCTCATCTATTCTAGGTCCTTGTGAAGTAGCAATGTCTTTGTTGTTCTTCATAGAGACATTTCTTAGTTTGAAGAAGCATGTCATCTTTCAAAGGTGTTTTCAGTTTGGAGGGTCAGAATGAAGGTTTCCAGGTGGAAAAAGAGGATTTATGGAATGTCGAGAAGAGTTTGGTGCTTAAAAAGGTTTGTGCACTTCTTTGTGATGTTTTTCAGGTGGCTTTTATGTCTTGATGATCTTGTATGTGACTTTTGTATATTTTGTGTGTTCCTAGGTTTTACTTTCTTATTGTATATGAAAGGCATGGCATATGAAATGAAGGTTCCCAAAGGTGTGAAGTCTCAAATCTTGGTCTATAAGTGTGTGATGGTTGTCTCCAAGTTTGTAAGAAGTTTCAAATATTTGTGAAGGAAGTATTTTATAGAGGTGGAGCTAAGTGATGACAATTTGTGTACATAAGAGACCATGTGAGAGTGCTCCAAATATGACTTTTAAGGTCTTGAAATTATTTCTACTAAAATTTGTGGGATCTGTAAGTTCTAGGTAGGGGTACAAGGAGTCCAGACAGGCCTAGTGTGAAGATTTGATGTTTTTTCCTAGTTTATTCAAAATATCAAGGCATGAGTGTTTCAAGGTGAGTTTTCAAGTTGGCTTAGAGCATGTTTCCTATTTGATGAGTGGCATTAATTTCTATTGGTGGTCATTGAGGTAGATTGAGAGAGAATACTAGTAATCTTGTGTGGTGGTTATCCATGGTTTGTGGAGATTTGAATATGCTAAATAGGTGAAATAGCTCATAGACATTAGGGTGAGTCCTTCCTAGATGTTTATTTTTAAGTTTCACCAAATTTTCAGTGGTTTTGTGTGTTGTTAATTTATTGGTTATAGTGCTTGGTTAAAGAGAGTGTTGACATGTAGTAAGAAGAAGTTGTCAAGGTAAAGAAGAGGTAGGATCAAGGTAAGTGGGAGTATGTATCATATTTATAATGTGTTCTTCTCCTATTGGTAGCATTTTTAGGTCCTTAGGATCACTTTGTGCCCACTTTATCATTATGTCAGAGGGGGAGATGGTTCTTATTATGAAAGTGCTTAAAGAAAGAGAAGGAAGGTGAGTTGTATGATGAGTGTTGAAATCAATGATAAAGGGGATGATTTTTTGAGAGTTTTAATTTATGTCATGGAGGTGTCTAGGTGAGTGGATGAAGTGTCTTGATAGTCTAAGTATCAATGACAAAGTGTGCATTGTGCTTGTTCTAGTATGCTTGAAGTAGGTTTAGTTGATCTTTAGTTTTAACATTGTTAGGGATGTTTAGGGATGAGTATGGTGATTTGAGGATATGAAATAAGTCACATAAAAGGTATTATATGTTTTGAGTGCTTGTGTTTATTAGTGAATTTCATCTGGTAGTTCATAATTTTCATCTAGACATTTTGGCTCTCATGGTATAAAAATATGAGTAGGTAGTTTGATGACATCATCATTACCATGTATGGATGAGTCAGGTGAATTTTGTCATATAGGCATGATAAAATTAGTCCCAAGTTTATATGGTAAAGGTTTTAGGTCATGTGATTGAATGGAACAAAAGATATATCTATGCAAAATTGGCTTCCTAAATTGTTTGCAAATGTTTTCTCATACTTATCCAAGTAGAGTCAAGTAAGCAGTTTGATGATGTTATATTTAAAATGTGTAAAGATTTTTTGAGTATATTGATATATGTATGGATTCCCATATGAAAGTTGATTATGTGGTTCGAATTTTAGGTCATGAGGTTGAGCGGAGCAAAAGTTATTAAGGTGTAAAGCTGGCTTCTTAGATAAAAGTTCTCTAAGTTCCCATATCCAATTTTGCAAAGGGAAATCTAATGGTGTGTATTTAATCATATCATATATATACAATTAAAAATTAATCTAAACATATAAATATATAAAAGTGAGTGTCCTTTTTTTCATAGATCTAATGGTGAGAGTGAAACCTGTCATATAAAGATCAATGGTGAATGGATGTTCATACATTCAAATCAACAATGCATAATAAGTCAATTAGTGAAATGTGTAAAAGGAAAATGAGGCTGCCAAGTGGCACAATAATGATAGATTAGATCTTATATCAATGGTGAGTGTTGCAAGATAAAGACTTGGTTAATCTAAAAAGATCAAAGGTGCATATTTGGTCAATGTTACAAGGGTACACAAGATTAGGTCAAATTGTTAGAGGTTTAATATTTGGATAGTGGATCCTATGAGGTACAGTTCAAGCTAGTTCTAAATAATATTGACAGTGTGATTTGATTGATCTAAGAGAAGATCAAGATATGTGTTCCAAGTGACCAAGTTTTAACTATGACTGTTTGAATTCAAATATTTGAATTTAACAAAGGAAACACTAATACTTAGTTTACGAGCCATAAATTTTGATCTATATAGAATTTGATGTTGCATTAAAAATCAAAGTTGTATAGGAATTCAAGGTACATTTATAAATATTAATTTTGAGGTATAAATTTTTGCACAATCAAATTTATTGATGTCTAAATTTGACTATGTGTTCATTTATGCTCTACATGTAATCTGAGAAGGGTAATAGAGTCGTTATTGATGGTATTTTGAGTTTTTAAGATGAGATAGCTATTAAAGAGTGTTTTAGTTCCATGAGGACCATCTGTGTGGATTATAAAGGTTTGATATATCATATTCAATATGAATAAAGGTTTATAAGGTGACTGTGTGTTTTTTCATCTTGGTTATGTGCATAAAATGTTATCTATGCAGATTGAGTGTATGCATAAGTGTGTAATGATGTCTATAATCATTTGAGGATGTCAAAAGGGACATGTAGAGTGGACCTGTACATTTGGAATTGGTCCTGTGTTTCTAATTTGACCAATGGAGTACTAAATGGGTTAAAAGGTCTCTATGAGACCTATAAGGGCTACTAAGACCTAATCGAAAGGTGTAGCTACTTAAGTGTGACCCATAGTTTCTATGGATGACCTATGAGGATAGTATTGAACTTGTTAGATGCCTTAATGGTGAAGGCATGTGTTGTGACTAATAAGGAAGGTTGTGATAATAATAATCATAAAGGATCTATAAATGGTGAAATCAAAGATGATCATTTCTAGGTGAGAAGTGGCTCCAAGTAGAGGAAGAGTATAGAGTTGAGAGGTGAAGGAGAGTAAGGGTGATTATTGGATGTGTTGAATAACACATTAGGTTGATGATTATGTGTATGACCTATATGTCATATTTTTGATATCAAAGACAGTGATCTTGCACGCTTGAAGATTGAGGATGAGTGAAGAGGTCTAGACTGATCTAAAATGATGTTTTGGATGCCTTGAGTATAAACAAAGAATAGTATATGTGAGCTTGATGGTTTATTTGAGAGGTATATCAAAGTATGGTCTATATGTTTGACCATTTTGTCATTTGTTGAGAATGTGACAGAGTTATTGTTGAGAAGTGTAGTGTGATCAAAAAGGTGGTTTTGAAAGTTTTTGTCTATGTGAATAAATGAAGGGAGATGATATAAATTATATCTCTATCAAATTGGTAGACAATCAGTGATAAAAAAACATTCATTTCATAAGTGTTGGGAGGGTGGTCAACAGGAATTGATCATCCTAGGGGTAGGTGCTCCTTGTGAAACAAGTGTTTTCCTAAATTTTGGTCAAAAGGACTTGACCAGTCTCATGGTTTTGATTATATTATAGGATACTTAATCCATGTGTTTATAGGCTTAAGAGTGGGTTTTATTCTCCTAGAGGGTTTCCCACATAGATCTTGTGTTATGTGTATGAGCTTACATTATCTATTGTTGACTATTATGAATGACTTGTATATTATATAAATTATTACGATAATTAAATAAGGGTTTGAAAGGATTGGAATTGAAGTTAAAATATCTTACATCACTAATTAAACACCCCCCATTAGTGATTGTACATCTAAAATATAATTCAAAGCAACCACATTAATCATAAGAAAATTCAAACTGGGGCACTATGGATCTCATTATAAAGCTATTTATGAGAGATTTCAATTGGTTGTATCCACAATATAGTTAAACAAAATAGATTTTTGTTGTTGTAACTAATAGAAAAAACAATATGATTGCAACACTAGCTAGATCTAGATGTGAGGGTAGTATAAAATACATTCATCATAAAACAATGTGAGGAAAGTTGAACACACCATAACACAAATATACCGTGAGAAACCCTCATGAAGAGGTAAAAAACCCACCAAGATTATTCATTATTTGAGAAATAAAATATACCCAATACAAGCTTTCTCTTCTTTCTCTTCTTTATTTTTTCATTTCATTTTACAATATATAGTCTTTATTATATAGACAAGGTACTTTTCCCATTATAAATGACCTTTTACATGCACCACATTAATGGGTCCAACCTTTCCAATGGTCATTTAATATATTTTATTATTTATTTATAAAGGATAAAATTATGATAAATAATAAAATATATTATTATTTAATAAATGTAATTTAATGTATCAAGGGTAAATAAATAACACCACTTAACCATTAATTGTTCCAATGCTCCCCTTTAATGTTAAGTGGGGATACTTGTTGATTTTTAAGAGGTAAAATCATAGTGAACTTACACTCCATGAACCATCAAAATGATGAGTTTTAGGAGGTAATAATTGAAGGAAACATCATTTATCAATCCATAGGCCCCATTAAATAAATTATGCTATGTAAACATAGTCACCAAAAGGTATTACACTATTTAACTATAGACATCGAAAGGTATTACACTATATAATCACAATCACATAGTCACCTTTAAAGGAATTACAATATAAAACTATGGATACCCAAAGGTATTACACTATGTGACCACAATCACATAGTCACCTTTAAAAGAATTACCTTATGTTATCATAAACCACTTAAAGTGAGTTTAAGCTAGCATGGTCATGAGACTACATCCCACATTGAGAATACATCCCACAATTTCTCATGAATAATTAACCAAACATATTGGAGTCTTTTATAACATAAAGACTTCCATGCTCCTATGTGTTGGGTACAATTTAGACTTCCATATGAAGTTTAGCTAAATCACATAAAGTGATATATTAAACTGCTTTACAATGAGGACAAGTATAGAGAAATAGAAAGAAACACATGACCCATATGGATTTTAAGAAGTGACATTGTTATTCACTCTCTCCCTCAATGACAACTTCGATAAGTCCAACATTGAATGAAATTCAATAGGCTTTAGTTTGTTGGTGTTAAATTGAATTTTTGACCAAAGATATATAACTTTTACTATCACCAAGAAGGTTGGTACAATGAAAAACTTTTACACAATGTTATTCTATCATCCTTCATATCTACAAGGCTTCTTTCTCAACTTCCACATGAAGTGTTCCAAATGATACTACTTACATCAAATATAAACATATATCCAGAAGTAAACTTATCATAGTATGGTTAGAATCACAATAAAAAAATAAATTAACATAATAAAAAAAATAATATAAATAAAAGTTTACAGTTACATTTATATACTAAAGTATTTGCTTCGCTAATTTTCAATGATCCAAGTATGGATCCTACATGAATCTAAAAGAAACACCCACATATTATTGAATATCTATCATAGTAATGATTATATAAATCAAAATACTAATAAGATATTTGTAAATAGGGGTAAGCTTTATTGCACACAGGTTTTGGATCAAGATTTAATACAAGCTTCAATAGGAGTATATGTAAGCTTGCAATCAAGGATGTTAAAATTAATGAGTAGGTTATGTGATGTATATATAATAAATTCACTAATAATTTAATACTAAGTTAACAAAAAATTAAATATTTTATTAGGAATAATTCATATTATAATTTGAGTAAGGAATATTATTTTTTTCCTTTTAAATTCGACAGTACAAGTTTATATTTTATACTAAACTGATAAAAAAAGTTTAGAATTTTTTTAAATCTATTTTATACTTGATTTTGAAATAAAAATACATATTATAGTGAGTAAACAATAGTATCCACTTTAGTTGATTTCAAAGAAATTAAAAAATACAAATGATTGCAACAAGGATGAAAGTTGTAAGTGTCAAAAAATAGACACAAATGTCATAAATAATGTTTTAAATTGAATTATTTGACCAAATTATTTAAAAAATAATATAAGGATGTTTAAAATAAACTTAAGGATCTTATTAATATGTCTAGAATATACCAAAACTTATAAATCAACTGATTTGATGACTATGGTTGACAAGCAGTGTATAGGGTCAAAAGTCAAACAAAATGTCACATATAGGCATATGTTTCCATGTGAATGATCATGTGTACTAAAAAAATAGTTTTTAATAATAAATTGCGATTGGTTAAAAAATAAGAAATGAGGAGATTTGAACACAAGACCTCACTCATGCAAGTGTACTTATCAAAATGAAGCTAGTCAACTCACCCACTAAGCATGTCAACATAATAAATGCACTAACTTATGTCTAACCTTTTTTTGGTCAATTTTTTCTTTTTAAAAATAAATAAATAAATTAGAATTAAATAATTTCATTAAAATAATAAAATGCAAGCATTTATTTTTTTTTTTAAAAAAAAAGGATTTTGAAATGCATAGGTGGGTCCACTACTTTGGTGGAAAATAAAGCATTAAATACAAAATTTATTTATTAAATAATTTATTTAAAGTTATTGAAATACTTTTTTATTTTCCATTTGCATGTAAATAGTAGATTAATGGCATTGAAGGATGATGCAGGGGAGCTTATAGGAGCTACAAGAGGCTAAAACAGGTTCCATAAAGCTTACAACCACCTCCAAACAACCCTCCAAAGCACATGGAACCTTAAAATTTTTATTTTGAGCATATAATCTAATGTTTTAAAAATTTTAATCCATATTATGATGCCCATGGAAGGAATAAAAACCAAAACTCTTCCCTATTCCTTAAAATAACCTTCCAAACAATTTTAAAATTCTTTAAAACTGATGAAAGATATTTTACATATCTGAAAATGAATAAAAAATGCAAAATTCATAATTTATTTCATCCATAGGCTATACAAGTTTGAATTAAGATGCCCATGGAGGTTTGGGAAAGAAAATGGAGCTAGAAGAGTAGATTATAGGGTTTGGAGAGAGTTTAACAAGCTTAAATTATATAATTTAGCCTCTTAAGGGATCAACACTAGGAAGGAGAGGATATATATCATGTTTTTTTTAATTTTATTTTAAAAATCATTCATGGAGGCCATAAAAGTCAAGCTTGAGAGCATGAAAAAATCAAAAAATTAGAAGATATGCCTCAAAGTCTTTGAGGAAGCTTTGGGTGGATTGGAAATTGGTTAAATATCTTTGGAATACAAGATTCATTCAATAGAAGCTAGAATGAAGATTTTAACAAAAGAATTTAAAAAAGAAGGCCGTAAAAAGCCATACAAGAATTTATAACCACTAATCTTCTTACTTTTTGTCTTTATTAATGCATTCAACTACATATAATTGTTAGATCTATAACATAGAGAGCTTTAAACACCTTCATATAGATTGTTGGTCTAGAAAATAAGATAATGTTAATATTTTTAATGTTTAAATAAGAATATTTATCCCATTCTAAGATTTTTAGTTAGATTTATGACATGAAAATATGCTTAAAATATGAAAAATTGCATATAACTTAGATCTATAGGCTTCTAAGAGAGGAAAAAGTAGAATAACTTACTTCTTACAGAAAGAGAAGCTTGAAAAAAATTATGAACATTCTATGGCTTGGAATATGGATAAATATGAGAGTGAACACATGCCAAGAACCCAATCCTCAATCTTACCTCTTGATCACACATCAACTAGCTCTAATACCGTGATAAAATAAGCAATATGATTTGAATACTAACAAGATCTAGATGTAAGACTAATAGCAAAGACATTCACCACGAAACGATTAGATCAAAGTTGAACACAAAATAACATAGATATACCAAGGGAAAACCTCATGAATAGGTAAAAAAACACCAAAATTATTTGTTATTTGAGAAATAAAATATACTCAATACAAGCTTTCTCTTCTATTTCTTCTCTCTTTTTTCATTTCATCTTACAATATAAAATCTTTATTATATAGGCAAGGTAATCTACCCACTATAAATGACCTTTTCCAACCACCACATTAATGGGTCCAACCTCTTCAAAGGTTATTTAATATATTTTATTATTTGTTTTCATGAGGATAAACTCATGATAAATAATAAAATATATTATTATTAACCAATGTAATTTTGTATTGAGGGTACATAAATAACACCAGTTAACCATTAATTGTTCCAATAGTAACAAACTTCCCTATCATCATAGACAATTTGTTGAGAAATTAGGAAGGTCAATAGGAAGGAAAAATAAAGGTCTTTGGATAAGTAAAAAAGGGGTGTTTTATTAATAATAAGGGTTTCAGTGGTCAATAAAAGAGGAGAAGGAAAAAGGGATAAGAAAATAAATATGTATAGCTAGAGTCCTTTACTTGTATGTGAAACATTGTGATCCTAGTTTTGAACTATAATTATAATGTTGTCTTTAAATTAATAAAACAAAATTTTGTCCATATTTTTTTGATGTATTTGAAAGTTAGACATGCATATATTTACCCCTGGGAAGTGATGCAACCATTAATTTGGTCACTTATTACTCCCACCTACGCCAATTAGTATCAGATCAAGGTTATCTTCCCTTGATGGATTATGTATAGATACTCCATTTGAGTCATAAGTAAGTTGGGAAAGATAATCTTGCATTTGGGTGAAGTGATGGTATAAAAATTGAATACCATTTGAAGAGGTGTAAGAGAAAGAGAATGTAGTTTTGAAAACCTATTAAAGATGATGATAATAATCCAAACAAGATTGAATGCAATGGAGATAACACAAAGAAGATAAACTTATGTTGAATATGTGTGTAATGAATAATAAGAGGAAGTTAAATATTTTGAAAAGGAATATATTGAGAATGAAGCCAAGGGAAATTTTATCCAAGCTATTTCAAATATTTAAAACAAACCAAAGATAGATAAACCTTACTATATTGGATGCTTGATTCCTGAATAACTTATAGATTTTATTAAATGAATGGAGAAATATTTTGATTATGAGTCAATAGAAGAACCAACGAAAGTGAAAATTTATTGAAAAAAATTGAATTGTCATTCATATTTATGGTGGGTTCACATACAAACTAGTAGAAAGAGGAAAGGTAATTACATGGTGATAAAATTGAAGGATATATTATTGTCTTCAAACTATCAAATGAGTTTGTTAACAAAATTTTATAACCTATGATAAAAGGACATGAGTATTAGGAATATACTAAGTATTTTTATTGGATGTAATGGAGATAGTACAATGAATAGGATATTATGCTAAAGATGTGATTGAAAATGCAGAATGTAAGTTCAAAAGTTTGACATGGAAGATATATGGAAAATAAATCCAAGGGAATATTTCTTAGGGATGTTACAATTTTTGGAAACAAACTAAATCTAGATACACCTTTCGATATTGGAATATTGAACCCTAAAGACCTTATACATTAGATTACAAAAATGAAGAAATATTTTTACTATGAGTCAGTGGAGGAACCAAAGAAAGTGTTTTTTAATGATTTTTTTTGAAATTTTAAGGATGTTTATAGTGGGATCATATAGAGACTAAAAGGTAGAGGAAATGTAAGGAAAAAATAGCACCATGTGAAATAATTGTGATGAAATTTAAGGATAAATTATTTCCTTCAAACTATCAAATTATCTTGTTTAGGAAATTTCATAACTTGAGATTAAAGCAGATGAATATTAATAAAAATAATAAGGAATTTTATTGGATGAAATGGAGATAACATAAACAATAGGATATGGACATGTAGAATATGATCCAAAGAAGGTAGCCATATGTGTGAATGGCCTATATATTTTTATTCAATATGAGATTAGTTTGCTCAGCACAAAAACATTGGAAGAAGAATATCAATGTGCATTGAATTCAAAAGAAACATTTTTAGTAAGTCAAAAAATGAACTCTAGGGTTAGATGATGGTCATGAATAGGAAAATAGAAAGTTATTGGTGGTATAATATTGAAAACTCATGATGAAGGAAAAGGTAGAACATTTGTGGGTAAGTACCTTGGATGCAAGAAATAGGTTAGAGATAAATATTATGAGTTTCTAGAAAGAAATTAGAACAACAAGAGAATTTAAGGGGAAACACATATTTCTAATGGCGATGATTTTTTTTTTTAAATTTTTTAAGACACATAGAAGAGAGAAAAAAAGGAGAGATTATTATGATGAAAAGAGAGATATTGAAACCAACTAAGAAAGTGAATGAACATATTCAAAAGAAAACTATTGTCTAGACTATTTTAATATTATGAGGTAAGTGATGTAAGGTACTCATTGATAGCATAAACTTAAATTATTTGGCATCTCAGTAAATGGTGGATAAAATTTGCAAGAAAATTCTATTACACTACCCCATAAAAAGTTTCATAGTTTCTTAAAAGTCATGAAGTGTTGGTAAATGAACAATGCATTTGAATTGTCAAAATTGTTCATATAAGGTTGAATTTATGTGTGACATTAGGCTGATGAATATAACATCTATTTTTATCTACCTAATGAAAATAAACCCTCATATGTATCCTTTATTAAATCTATAAACTATTGTTCTTTGAGCATTTTTAGTGACATCTATGCTACTATTATACATAAATCCACATTATCATCTGCATGTAATATCAAACCTGTTTCAAGCCAATGCCAAAGTGATTAACAATTTTTTTTTCAATAAAATGGATAAATACTATATTAGACTTAGTTTACAAAATGTCCTATGATTGGATAACTTGGACTATCCTATGTAACAAGTTTCAACTTTATCTAAATGATCTTATGACGTATGAACACCTAATGTGACTAGGGAATATTTCATCACTCAAATCAATTTTAGGAGTTTTGTGTAATTTTTAATAAGGGTTTTGGAAAAAAAAAAGATTCACTAAGTATAAGGGGTTTGGGTCAAATAATGAATTCATAATGTTGAAGAAATCATAGAGATCACATAAATCACATTTTAGGTCACATTTCATCTCACAATTATAAGTTTAACTTTTATGATGGTCACCCATATTCCATTTCACACCTTAAGTTGTACATTGTAGATACACCAGATATATTTATGTATGCTTCATTGTGGCCTCAAAAATCATATAAGTGCCAAGCGATCACAATTAACTCTAATGTCTACAGAATCAAATGTAGATTTAATTTTTTTAATAAGTGGTTTGCATAGCCAAACAAATCCAAAAAAATGGAATCATGGCCTTGATAAATCCCTATATGGTCTAAAAAGGATTTTATGATGTATGTGAATCCATTAGAGAGACATGTGTCAATGCCTTATCTTATTACACACATATATAAGTCACATCAACTTAAGGTATTCATCTCAGTAAAATCAAATGGGATAGGTAGTGATCAAAAGGAGTTCATGAAGTTTGAGTGTTCATGGAAAGGGATATGTGTTAAAACCAAAACACATCTTGCTCATAGAGTCTACAGTTATTAAGATGATTCAAAGGGATTTATAAACTACAAAGATTTGTGAAATAAATGAAGCCCATATTTTTCATAAAAGTAAATGCATGACCAACTATTATGTGGATTTCATAAATCCATATGTTCATAAATGAGAAATGGATCATCATAACATATTTTATCCCATTATATGGTGACCCTAAGATCATTATACATTGCTTAATCCATTAAAACGCTCTAGCCACTATTCTCAAATTTGATCATAATAATGAATAGTAACATAATAGAATTTGAAATAGCCACATTATTCAAAAAAGAGATAAAATTGGTGCTCTATAGATCTCATTATAAATCTATTTATGATAGATTTAAATTAGTTACATCCATGATATAGTTAAACTACATAGATTTTTGATGTTGTAACAAATGTCCTTATCATCGAAGAGAGTTTGGAGAGGAATCAAGAAGGTTAATAAGCAGTAAAATAAAGGTCTTTGGATAAGTATTAAAGGGGTGTTTTTATATGAAGAAGGGATTTAGTGGTCAATAAAAGAGGAGAAATAAAAATGGATAAGACATAAAATATGTATAAATAGAGTCCTTCAGTTGTATGTGAAACATTATAATCCAAGTTTTGAATTATGATTATAGTGTTGTCTCTAAATTAATAAAGTAAATGTTTGTCCATTTTTTTAATATGTATTTGAAAGTTAGAAATGCATATATTTACTCCAATGGAGTGAGGAAACCATTAATTTGGACCCTTATAACGCCCACCTATACCTATTATTAGCAAAGCAAAGTTGTCTTCCCTTGTTGGGTTGTGTGTGTAGAGACTCCACTTGAGTCATTAGGAAGTTATGAAAGAGAATCTTTTATTTGAGTGAAGTGATGGTAAAACAATTGTGTACCATTAAAATGGGTTTAAGAGAAAGATATTTATATTTGAAAACTTATTAGAGATCACGGGAAGAATCCAAAGAAGTTTGGAAGTAATGAAAATAACACAAAGAAGAGAAACTTATGTTGAAGATGTGTGTGATGAAAAATAAGTGGAAGTTAAATATTTTGAAAAGGAATATATGGAGAATGAAGCTGAGGTAAAATTTATTAGGTCTTTTTCAAAGATTTGAAACAAACCAAATCTAGATAAACTTCACTACAATGGATTCTTGAATCCTGAATAACTCAAAGATTATATTATATAAATGGAGAAATATTTTAATTATGAGTCAACAGAAGAACCAAATAAAGTAAAAATTTATTGATAAATCTTGAAATTTTATTCATATTTACGGTGGGTTCATGTACATACTAGGATAAAGAGGAAAGGTAGTGAGAAAATCCAATCATGGGAGAGAATAGTGATAAAATTGAAGGATAAATTCTTGCTTTTAGACTATCAAATGAGTTTATTAGGAAAAGTTTGTAAACTATTAGAAAAGGAGATGAGTATTTTTAATATACTAATTATTTTTATTGTATGTAATGGAGTCAGTACAATGAGTAGGATATTATGTTGAATATGTGATTGATGATGAAAAAATGTAAGTTCAAGAATTTGACATGAAAGATATGGAGAGTAAAGCCAAGGCAAGATTTTTTTAGGTTTTTACAAAGTTTAGAAATAAACCAAAGATAGATAAACCTTTATATAGTGTAATATTGAACCCTAAAGACCTTATATATTAGATTAAAAAAATGGAACAATATTTTTAGTGTGTATCAGTGGAGGAGCCGAAAAAAGTGTTATTTTATTGAAAATTTTAAATGTCAAGGATGTTTATGGTGGGATTATGTACAAACTACAAGATAGAGAAAATGTAAGGAAAAAAAAACCCATGTGATATAATGGTGATGAAATATAAGGATAAATTCTTTCCTTCAAGCTATCAAATGATCTTGTCAAAGAAATTTTGTAAGTTGAGATGAAAGGAAATGAACATTAAAAATATTAAGGAATATTATTGGATGAAATGGAGATAATATAAATAAGAGGATATGGATATGTAGAATATGACCCAGAGAAGGTGTCCATATGTATGAATAGACTATGTATTTTTATTCAATATATGAGACTAGTTTTCTTATATCAAGAACATTGGAAGAAGCCTATCGATTTGCATTGAATTCAAAAGAAACATTTTTAGTAAGTCAAAAAATGAACTCTAGGGTTAGATGAAGGTCATCAATAGGTAGATGGCAAGGTATTAGTGGTAGAAATTGAAAAATCAAGATGAAATAAGATCCTAAAATTAGATTAAGATTACTATCGAATAAGGCTACACCTTTAGAGGAAGAGGGTCCTTCTGAAGAGGAATAGGTAGAAAATTTATGGGTAAGTCCTTGGATGCAATAATTATGCTAGATATAAATCTTGTGAGTGTCTAGAAATAAATCAGAATAACAACAAGAGAATTGAAGGGACACCACATATTTATCATGGTGATGAAGATAATTTTTATATATTTAAAAAACTTATAAAAGATTAAAAAACTAGAGATTTTTTATGATGAAAAGAGTGATGTTGAAACTAACCAAGGAACTGAATGAATATATGAAAAAGAAAACTATTTTCTACACTATTTAATATCAGAACTTATGTGATGTAAGGTAATCATTGATAGCATAAACACATATTATTTTGCATCTCAATAAATGGTTTAGAAACTTTGGATGAAAATTCTAGTACACACTACCCCATACAAATTTTAATTATTTCTTAAAATCCATCAAGTATTGGTAAATGAATAATGCATGGTGAATTATGAAAACAATTCATATAAGGATGAAGTTATGTGTGACATTAGACTGATGAATGTGCATCATGTACTATATTCAAGGCCAAGATAGTGTGATGTAATATTTTTTCATGATGGAAGAACACAAAACTAAACTCTTTTGAAGGATGGAATTCAGTTCACCTTGAGTTCATTGAAGGATATTAGAAGTAGACAATAATTTAAATGTGATGATATTTTTAGGAAAATATTTTTGGAAAGTGGTAAAGGAAGATGAGACATGATTTTATTTTATTGAAAAAACTATATTAGTTGTGACATACATTAAGGTAAGTGACCTTCCAATTTAAATTTAGGATTATTTGAAAGAGTAAGTTGATATTATGAAAAATAATTTTCTTAGTGGATTACCTCCATTGAGAAACATTATCCATAATGTATATCTAGTCTAAGAGAAAGATTTATAAATAATGTACCTTATAGATTGACCACATTAGAGAAAGAATAAAAAAGTATAGGTGAAATATGTCTTGAATAAGGGCTTGATAACATATATTTTAAGCCTATGTAAAATCCCATTTATACCAACACCCAAGAAAGGTGATAATGGATAACATGTATAGATTAAATAATATCACCATAAAGTACATGTTTCCATTATAGAAGATGGATGATTTAATGGGATGTTTAAGTGGATCTAAATAGTTTACAAATATGTATTTAAATAGTGGAAATCACAAAATTTGAGCATGAGAAGGTGATGAATGGAAAATCATGTTCAGGACAAATGATACTTTGTATGGGTGGTCCTTTATTCCATTCAAGTTAACAAATGATCCAATTACATTCTAAATGTTCATGAACGAGGTGATGAAGCCATTCATAGGTAATTTTTTGGTTTTTTATTTGGATGATACTCCATTTTTTATTCATTGAAATTAAGAAAATTTGAATCATTTAAAAATAGTCTTGAATAAATTAAAGGAATAGAAATCATTGGTGAACTTAAATAAATGTAATTTCATGCAAGAGGATCTAGTGTATTTTTATTTTTGATCTCAAGTGAAGGGTTAATGATGGATCTTGAAAAGGTGAAAGAAATTGTGGCATGGCCTTCACCAACAAAAATGGTTTAGGATAGATTTTTTCAAGGATTATAAAGTTTCCATGAAAGGTTTGTTAAAACATTTAGCTTTATATGCCCTCATATCATGTATACTATGAATGGAAATACAAATATTTTTAATTGGAAAACTACAATAGAAAATAGATTTAAAATATTGAAGAATAATGTAACTATATAGTTAGTGTTGGCATTAATTCATTTTGGGAAGGTTTTTTAGGTGGATTGTGATATAATCATAACAAATATTGGAGTAGTGATGAGTCAATAAAGTAAGGCCTATTGTATATATTAGTGATTTTTTTACTGAAAAAATCTAATTTATTATTAAGAGTTTTATACAATAGTACAAGAACTTAAGAAGTGGGTGTCTTATTTATTACTAAAAAATTTATTTTATACATTGATCACCAGGTACTAAAATTTATAAAAAACAAAAGAAATATAAATTAGAGACAAATTAAATGGATTAAATTCACACACATGCACACGTACAAACACTCATGCATGCATGCGTACACACACACACCACACACACACACACACACACACACACAGAGAGAGAGAGAGAGAGAGAGAGATGAGAGAGAGAGAGAGAGAGAGAGAGAGAGAGAGAGAGAGAGAGAGAGAGAGAGAGAGAGATGAGAGAGAGAGAGAGAGAGAGAGAGAGAGAGAGAGAGAGAGAGAGAGAGAGCTATCATAAGGATGCATATGATATCATTAGGTGATATCTTATTGTTAATAAGCCTAGAATTGAAGTTACTAGATTTGAGTTAATGAAAGAGTTGTATGGAGATTAATATCTAAAGTAGGATACATGAAAAACATGCAAATACACCAAAAAATGTATATAAATCCATGGTTAGAGCATGTGAGTCAATATGGGTTAAGGGGAAGAGGTTATGCATACTTCAAATTCCTATAAGTGAGATCCTATTGAAAGAGAAACGTAAAAGAGTCATGGATGAAAATTATGGTTATGATAAAACATCAGAACATTATGAGTGATAATTTTTATTTTCTAAAATTTAATATGGATGTGAATAATTATTTCCAAGGTAAATCAAATTGCAAGCATGTAGAAGGAATTTTTTTGAATACTGGGTTATACCAACCATTATGTGTGTTTCAGACAAATTGTAGGAGATGTATTAATCATGGTTTTCACTATTTTATTATCAATAACTTATAGAGGTAGCCAATCCATTTTATTTTAATAAAAAATGGATAAAATGCCACACTTTATAGCATATAGTAGGACTAGTGACGCCACAAATATTTATATCTTATTTTTTAAAGAAGTTGTGAGATTACATGGATTACCAAGAAGTATTGAGTTGGATAAATATATTATATTTATTGTAAAATTTTAGATGTAATTGTAGTATTAATTTAATAAAATTTTATTCATCATATCACCCTAAAATGAATGTGAAAATAAAAGATGTGAACCATAGTCTTAGTAACTCACTGAGATGTTAGCACCAGATGAATTCATATATAATGATTTAGTAAATTAAAAGAGAAGAATAATTCATTTCCAAATGTAATGTAGTAGTAAAATTTTAGGTATACGATTATTAATAAATATAGTTAACTTTAGTAGAGTAAGTGTTGAAGGTGAAGAATATACACAAACTATTCAAGATGTACATATGGAGGTAAAAAGGAGACTCAAGGAAAGTGGCATTAAATATAATGGAAATAATTGTCAATGTAGAGGGGAAAACAAATTTAAGTATGGGATTTATTGTTGACACATTATCATAAGGAGAGGTTTTCTAAAGGTGAATATAACAAGCTCAAATGGAAGAAAATAGGACCTTGCAAAATTCTAATAAAATTATCAACCAATACTTATGATATTGTGATACAAGGATTGGATATCTCATAGATTTTTAATGTGTCTTATTTTTACTCATATGGAATGGAAAACAAATCTATAATATCCATTCATAGATAATACAAATATTGGTTAGAAAGAGAAACTTCAAACCAAGAATATAAAAGAGATATAAGCCATTATGGAGACAGACATCTATATGAAGACAAGGGAAAATAATTAATATGATTTATTTGTGAACTGGAAGAACTAATTATTTGAAAATGAACTTGAATGAATGTTTTTTAAGTTTATAAGGATGGAATATCAAGTTTATGAGTAGAAACTCATGGAAAATTTCATTTATCCTGGTTGTTTGATAGAGGAGCATCCAAGGTGAACATGCAATATTACATCACCAAAAATACTATAGGAGATTTGTTTAATTTATAATAATAGATTTAGGGAATATTATATATTCATGGATGTACATAAATCAAATAAGTCACATGAGTCACATGTCATCTTGTAACTCTAAGTTTCCCATTTATTTTTGTTACACATATTTCTTCTCACAACCTTAATTTGAAAGATTTAAATGGTCTCATATACTTATATATGTTTTTTGGTGTCATTACATATCATATAAGTTCCAAGTGATAGGAACCAATTATCATGACAACATACTCAAATGTGGACCTACTGAGTTTAGTAAGTGGTTTGCATATCCTAATGGATACATGGACATGGAGTCATGACCTTGATAAATACCAATGGATTACATAAAAGGTTCACATATTTTGTGATTTTGTGGTAGATAATATTTTCACCATCATATCTTATTTCACATGGTGATCACTTAAATTAAACATGGAGTATTGACCATGGTAAAGCCCCATGGTGTAGTGAGAGATGACAAGGAGTTTGTAGAGTGCATGAATTTTTTGGAAAGGGATAAGGGTAAAAACTATGACACATCTTGTTCATGGAATAGAAAAATCTCATGTGCATTCATGATAATACTTAAATTGGATTTAATTAATCAATGGGTCCATGAATTAACTAATAGAAAAATTATCATAAAATCAATGGGACTAGCCTTTTTATTCAAACACCTATCTTTCAGAGGTCACAAATTTTGATCTAGGAACTCATTCTAACTATCTATTTATTCAAAATGAAAATAACAAAGAGGATAGTATGATTTTATCCATAGTATCAAGTTAGGGTGATTTTTTATATATTTTCAAGGGCATAAGTGACCATCTAAGGGTTTAAATTTTTACTCTAGTAATTTCTTTTAGAATTTTAGAATAACTAAAATTAGATATCTTTGTAATTGGGCATGAACTTGATTTTAAATTTTGAAATTATTGTGAATTTAGTGTGTAAGGTATAATTTTTATTACTAGGCCCATCCTAACATGCATGTATAAGTTATTAAAACTTGC
The DNA here is from genome assembly GCA_037957365.1 of Torreya grandis. NCBI lineage: Eukaryota > Viridiplantae > Streptophyta > Pinopsida > Cupressales > Taxaceae > Torreya > Torreya grandis. The sequence continues at coordinate 529,981 of JARHVA010007765.1, forward strand.
AGTTGCTAAAAATAATAGGGTTAGTTGACTCTAGGTAGTTTTTGATATTGTTTAGTTTTTTTTAATTATGCATGTCAAATCCAATTTATAGTTGAGATTTATTTAAATAATATTTTTTAATTATTTTAATTAATTAATTAATAATCAATAAATATTATTGATTCAAGAAATTATGAGTAATTTGTGTGTATTGAATTTTTACTTTACTAGTTTTTGGTTCCATCATCTAGTATCAGAGAAAGTTCAATCTTTGAGATAACATATTTATGAATTTTTATTGGGTTATTAAATTATATTTTGATATAAATTTTTATGTTTGAATAACATGTGTAAAACATAGCAAGAGGACGAGGAGAACTTTCAAAAATATGTAGTAATATGCAATAGCTATAGAGGCAAGTGGAAGAATTGAATACTATTATCACACATCAAATAAAAATGTAAGAGGGAGATGAAATATGAGAATAAATATATCATGAAGAATCAATTAATAAATTAGATAAAAAAAAATAAAAACCATAAAAATTTGAATAAATAATGGTTTGAGCCTTAGAAGGAAGGAACAAAGGAATCAACATGGAAGTTTTAGAGTATGGAGGTAGTTTAAAACCAAAGGATTTAATAGACTTGTAAAATAGCATGGAGACATTTTTTTAATGATAATTTTTAATAAAGAAAATAAATTAAAGTTTTAATTTAAAAAAATTAAGGGTCATGCAATTATTTGGTGGAATCACTTATAAAAAGAGACACTAAGAAAGGCTAAAGAAAAGTCCAAGACCTGGAGAAATATTGAAAAAATGTTGAGATATAAACTTATTATTGTATATTATACACAAATTTTTTTTGTAATATTTTATAATTTAAGGAAAAATAATCATAGCGTATAAGAATATATTATAGATGATTATTACAGGCTATCCATAGGACTGAATCATGATGAAATAAAATAATAAAAGGCTACAAGGTATGAAAATAGTTTAAAATATTCTATTCAAGTTGAATTGAAAATGCATATAATAAATATTAGGAAGAGGAATACAAATTATCTTTGAATGAAAAATAAAAATAGAATAGATAATATTTTAGAAGATCAATTGGGCTATAAATGGGACAATCAACTTCAGTAATGGAATGAGGTGGGTTTAATCCCACTAGATAAGAATCATTCCATGATATGGAAATTCAAAAAGATAATTTATAAAGATTTAAATATCAACAAATAAGAAGAGGATTTTAGAGAGGTAGAGGCTATGGTGTTGGTAGAGGATGGAATGGTCCGTGTAGTCCTTATGTTTGTTATGGATGTGGAGAAGGACATATAGCATATGAGTGTCCACACTATCAGCAATAATAAATGAGGTAAGATGATAGGCCAAGAGAAAATTTGGTTGAGGTTGAGAAAGAAGAAATGAATATATACATTGTAGCAGTAGACATAGGATAAAATATCATGATGAGAAGAAAAATGATAGCTCATAGGAAAGAACATGTGCAGAGTAAATAAGGTGGTAATTCATAACTATGGATGAATATATTTCAAACAAGGTGCAATTCAGGAGGTAAGATATATAAATTAAATATTGATGGTGGTAGTTTTGAAAATTTTGTTTCTAAATAAATGATAGAGAAATTAAGTCTGCAATGTAAAAATATCCTTATCCTTATGAGATCTCATTGTTTATGAAAAGGAACTAGGTTATAATAGATAAAATATGTTTAATAAAGTTTTCTATAAGAATGAAATATGTTATGATGTTATCCCAATTAATGCATGCCATGTTTTTTTAGGAAGGCCATAAGAATGTGATGGAAGAAAATTTATGATGGAGAAAACAATACAAATACCTTCAGTAAAGGTGGTGTAAAGATAGTTTTATTACCTCTTAAATATGTAAGGAAAGGTCTTATAATGGTAGAAATCATGTTGTCCACAAAATGATTTATCAAATACATGAAGATGTTAGGTTTTTTAACATTATGCATTAATATTTAAAAAGAAGACATAAAAGTGGTGTAAATAATAGAAAAAGCAACAAATGTCTTGAAACAATATGCAGATGTTATACCTAATGAGTTTACAGATGCTTTACCACTAAATAGGAACATTCAGCTTCATATTTATTTTATTTAAGGATTATCTCTACCCAATAAATTAGCTTATATCATGATTCCAACAAAAACATGCAAAGTTGAATAGATAGGTTACTTAATTGCTTATAAATGTTGTAGTGAGGGAGTGCATGAGTCTATGTGCAACACCAACATCGCTAACTCCAAAGAAATATGGAACATGGAGGATGGATATGGATAGAATAGAAATGAATAAAATCATCATAAAAGACATACTTCCTATACCACACTTAGATTATATGATGGATGTGCTTGAAAGATAAAAAATAATTACTAAGATTGATCTAAGGAGTGGGTACTATTAGATTCAGATTTGTGAAGGAGATGCACTTAAAATAACATAAAATAGTATTTATTGCTTATATGAAAAAATGGTTATGTCATTCATATTCTCAAATACACCTAACACATTTAAGAATATGATGAACAAAGTAATAAGAGATAACATTGGTATGGTTCTAGTGGTTTATTTTGATATTCAATGAGAATAAATAATAACACTTTAAGCACTTGAGAATGGTACTAAGATTATTGAAAAAAAAAAGCTATATGAAAATATGAAAAAGTGTAAGATTATACATAATAGTTTAATATTTTTAGGATTTGTGGTTTCAAAATATGGGGTAAGAATGGATGAAGAAAAATTAAAGGCAAATATTGAGTGGATTATTCCAAGAAGCATATTAGAGGCAAGAAATTTACATTATTTATTAAAATTTTATAGAAATTTCAATAATAATTGAAATGGTATTGTTGCACCAATAATAGATTGGATGATGAGAAAATAATTTATCTTTAGAAAGGAAAAAAATTAAATATTTCCATTATTGAAGAAGAAGGTGACAAAAAAACCTATTTCAGCATTACCAAATTTTAACAAAGCAATTGAGGTTGATTGTGGTGTTTCACATGTGGGTATTAGTGTTATTTTGAGTTGAGAAGGAAGACCATAACATATTTCAGTGATAATTTGAATGAGATAAGAAATAATTATTTTACATGTTTGATGTTGAATTTTATGCCAGTGTACATACATCAAAACACTATAAGAAATACTTGGTACCTAAGGAGATTATCCTATTTACAAACCATGAGGAATTGAAGTTTGTGAAAATTCAAAAGAAGTTAAATAGTAGACATATAAAGTGGGTGTATTTAATTTTTGGATATAATTTTATTTTAAAACTTAAATTGGGAAGGGAGAATCAATTAACTACTATCGTAAGTGAAGTGGTTTGATTTGAAGTTGTTAATAGATTGTATGATAATGATTAATATTTTGGGAAGATAGGATAACAATGTAGGAATCAGTTAATAGGAGAGATATATATTATTCATGATGAGTATATTATACATGATGGTTTTTCTCATCAACAAAAAATAACTATGTATTATAGCTAGGTCCATGACAAATAATAATTATAATATAAGTACATAGTGGTGGTTTGAGTGCATAGTTTGGTAAGAATAAGATAAGAAATTTAGTAGAGGAGAATTATATTTTTTCCAAATATAAAAATATATGTGGCAAGATATGTTTCAATATGCAGTATATGCTAAGTGGATAAAGGCCATGCACACAATAGAGGGTTGCACATGCCATTAAAAATATAAAGAAGACCACTAAAGAAATTTAGTTTAAACTTTTTATTGGGGATTCCAAACACATGTAGAGGTAATGATTGAATTTTTTATTGTTGTAGACAAGCTTACTAAGATGGCTCATTTTATTACATATAATAAAACAAATGATTCCACTAGAGTAGCAGATATATATTTTAAATATGTTGTGAGATTTCATGATGTTCTAAAAACCATTAAATATGACAAGGATACAAAATTTGTAAGTCATTTTTGGGTGAATATATGGAAAAATTTGGGAACTAAAATGATATTTAGTAGTGCATTCCACTCAAAAAATCATGGACAAACAAAATTAGTAAACAAGAACCTGGGAAATTTGATAAGATGCATAGTTGGAGAGAATCACAAGTAATAGGACTTGGCTTTACCACAATCTAAGTTTTCATATAATTTTTTTCATGAATAAATTAATAAGGAAATAACCATTCAAAATTATTTATGGTAGAAATCCATAAGGGTTTTTTATACTTGGTATAGTTTATATTTACATAATCACTTATTGATGATGCATAAGCATTTGCAGATCACATAGAATAGTTATAAGAAAATGTAAGAATAAAGATGAAGGAAAGTAATGAAAACTATAAGGAAATATAGGATGTTAAAAATAAGGCCAAAGGTATTTTAATAAGGATATTTTTTTTCAGTCTATTTGATAAAATAAATATTTCCCCAAGGAACATACATCAAGATAAAGTACAAGAAGATTGGTCTATGTAGAATTGTGAATAAAATCTATGACAATGCTTACGAAGTGTATTTACGACATAATTTTGATATATATTAAGTATTTAATATTTTAGATTTCAATGATTTTCATAGATATGATGATGTATGAGAATAAGATGAAGAAGTGGATTTGAAGTGATAGGTAATAAATAAAAAGAAAGAAATGATGGCACATGTTATAGATAAGAGAATAGTGAACACATGATAAGGCATATATACCATGTATTTTTTATTTTCATAATGACTACAATAATAATATAACACATTTATTTCACAATGGGATTTGAATAATATTCACTAGAATGAATGATAGGAGTATAATCATGAGACCTCATAGGAGTTGATTTATTTTCAACCAGAGGAGAATGATTCACACACCTATCTTGTAGAGGCCTTAAATTTTGATATGGGAATCCATTTGAATTCTTATTTAAAAAAAATTAAGACGTCAGAGCATAATATGATCCTAAATGGTATGAGGTTGTTAGGGTCAAATTCAATATATTTCCAAGACCATAAGTGATCATCTAAGGGTCCAAAATCTCATTTTAGTAATTTTTTTCAGGAATTTTAGAATTTTTTTTTTTTAAAAATATTTAAAACTAGACATGAATTTGAATTGAAATTATTCTATTTGCAGTAATTTAGTGTGTAGGGGACAACTATTTATTTTTAGGCACATCACGATCCTAGGATTATGACATGTGGCATATTAAACCCTAAATCCGCTATTCTCAAGTTTGATTCTATGTAATGGGAAGTGACATAACATAATTTGAAATGGTTGTGGTTTTTTTAAGAGAAAAATAAATGGGGAATTATGGGTTTATTTAGAAGAGCCCCTTATGATATATTTCAAGTGGTTGTGGTCACGATATATTTTTACTACACATGGTTTTTATTGTAAAATAATTCCATGGAATCAATGATGGTTTGGAGAGGAATAGGTCGATAGGTGGGAAAATGAAAGGTCACCAACCGAGGATAAAAGGGGTTTTTTCCTCCAAATAATAAATTTGACAATAGACAAAATAAGAGAAGTAATAAGGCAGAAAATGAAAAAAATGTAGAGGTAGAGGCCTACAATTATATGCATAACATTGTGATCCCTATTTTTAATTATAGTTATATTTTTGTCTCCAAAAATAAAGGACTCTTTTCCTATTTGTGTCTTATTTATTGAGAGTTATAGAGCAAGAGATTTATTTTTGGATAATGAGGAAACCATTAAATTGACCCATATACCTCCCACATAAACTAAATTTATTAAATTTATGAGGTGAAAAATTCCATCCCTAATGAACATATCAATAAGTTGGAGTTCAAACACCTACTAGATGGCGGATTGACTAGAAGTGGCCTATCAAGACCTCATCACACCAATAAAAATAGATATTGGTTATAAGTTTCTCTATCCTCAATATGTTAAATTATATAAATGCTCAATGGAAATTTATTCTTGTTCAATGATATGTGGTTGAATGTTTGGAAAAAAATTAGAAAATAGTTATTGAGCCTAGACATGCCATCTTTCTATGTTGCATTCTACATTAAGGATATCTTCTTGGAAACAAAATTGTACATGTAGATGTGGATAATCCATTGTGCCCCCATTTCAACACCCTCATATGATTTTATTAATTTTTTTGATTTTTTTAAGCATGCTTGTTTAGGATGAAGGTAGACTCATTCTCATTTTCAACTATTTAGTCCAAAATTATTTTGCTAGAAAATGATGTTCTTAGGGGCTTCGACCATATTTATTGCAAATAACGATAAAATTTTGCATATATTTAATTTTTTTTCCTTTTAAATTATGGAAAGAAAGAAACAATGTACTTTTTAAACCATTTAGTTATGGATGGTAATTTATCTAGTATTGACAAAGGGTAAGTGATCTCACATATCATGCTACTCATACAAGTAGAAGTGGAGGAGGTCTGGATGGATATTGAACACCTTTATACTTTGTTGGAAAATTATGGAAGTTTCCATTATCTAGTTAATCACATCATAAAACTCTCTTAACTATTATTCATCCTTCCCAAGGTTGTGGATTTTGAGCTTGTGGTAGACATTGTTCATATGGAAGGCACCAAAGTAGTTCATGACAGTTGCGAAAATCCTTATCAACACAAATATATTTTTGGTAGTGGGTTTTAATACACTAGTTCATGGAGGGATCCATATCATTAAAATTATTTTCAACTCATGTTAACTATTTGCCACTATGTAGGATCTAGTGGATGAATAAAACAATTATAATCAAAATGATGAGAGGGAGCTTATACTTGATTTACAAATCCACTTTCTAGTAGTGGTTAGGGATGGACTAACATACTGAATAGAAGTCTACCTCCACAAAATTTGATGATTATTCATGTTGGATAGTTATTTTGCTTTGATATATTGGTGCCCTTGGGTATTTTATACCATGTGTTTTTTTTTCAATTATTGAAAATATGTTATTTCAAGATGTTTATTTTAACTTGTTAAAGTTAAATTAGTATTTTATCGATCATTCAAATATATATGATGAGAAGGAGTATAATATCATGCCACTTTTTGTAATAATATCAATTTTTTAATCTATATTATTAATAGAAAATGCTTTTAAATCAAAAAATGTTGAGGAGTTATTTTAGACTAGTATGAACAACAACATAATCAAAATTTGATTTATTTTTTCATTTATTGATTGCATGAGTGTGGCTATAATAAATTTAAGAATCTCTTGTTATAAACATTACTATATTTCAAAACATTATAAAATATAAATTATCCCTCTTATATAGTGAAGAACTTATAATTTTGAAGGGGAAGTCACATATTTAAAACTTATATAGGATGATTTTGATTATATTATACATTATCATGCACACCTCATCACCTTACCTCATTTTACTATTACACTACCTTATCAATAGGTAGTATGGTGAACCTTCATATTACATTTTTTAATCTATTACTTAATAAATAAATCATGGTAAATTATAGATGTATGCCCTCTTATTTGGTATGTAGTACACATTTTTAAAGACATGCTCTTAAATATAACTTAGATATAATTTAAAAACATTATAAAAAAAGTCATTAAATGAGAAATTGAATGCTTTTATCTCTTTATTAATTACCAATAGGAGATTATATAAATGTATAATTGGTGGTTATAACAACCATAACTTATCTAATTGCTTGATGTAGAAAACAGAGGCCAATCTTTCAGAGGCCTTAACTTTTGACCAGTAACTCCATTTAAGCTCTTTCACATGAAGACATTCTTCAATGTTATTCATCCAATCTATCAAATCCCCTGGTTTTAAACTTCATAATTTGTAACATCAACCTTGATTCCTTCATTCCTTCTAAATCTTGAACCATCCTCTATTCCATTGATGGTGGTTGCTCTTATTATTCTTCATCTTACTAAACTTCTTCATCATGATTGGTGTCCTCTTCATCACCACCTTATCTTCTTATATAATTTGTAATAGCCTCGGAAAACTATTCCAATTGCCTTTTTAGATTTTGAATAGTCTAGTTCATTTGTGCAATACCTCCTCATCCTCTCACCATGTCTTACTCCTCCAAGATTTGGACTAGCTCTGACCCCAAATAATGAACTAAAAAACTATCAAGACAATAAAATTACCAATAAGATAAGATCTTAAAAAAGTAATTATAATTAATTCATATTTAATGAATTTAAATAACTAAAAATAAAATCCTGTTTAAAAATGCCTTAACTCAAAATTTAGAGTTGTCATGAAAAATGCAAAAAAAAATTAAAATCTAAAAAAATGTCTATTTTTGGCAGCTGCTATTTATAGTATGTTTCACATGCAAGTATACAAATCTCTAAAAATATCCAAAAATAATTTAAACATTATAATTAGCCTATTGGACTAAATTTAACTTAAATTGATGTTTGGTCATAAAAATATATAATTTGTAAAAATGAAAAACTCCTAAAAACTCATTAGATGTTAATTTTGGACCCTCAAATGATCATGTATGGCCTCTAAAAAATATCTAAATCAACTCGAAATAGATATGGTATCTTATGATAGAATTGAAATGTTTGAGATGGTCATTTTGACCCATAAAAGAGCTCAAATAAAGCTACGAGTCAAAAGTTATGGCCTCTAGAAGATTGGCTTATTTTATCTACATCATTGATACACTATCCATCCATCTAACATAACTAAAAACTAAAAAATTAACAAAAATAATTTAATATATAGATGTTATGATAACATTCCCCATTTTATTACATTTTTTTTACAAATTTACCCACAAAATAGATCAAATTTCACCTTGCCAAGTAACTTGGTGAGTATATCTATTATTTGTGAATCTATTGGGTAGTAGTAGAATTGAATGTTGTGGTTTAAGACTTGTTATCAAATGTAATGGAAATAAAAATTAATGTGTTTCATTCTTTCATGAAATACTAGATTCTTGACAAGCTTTAACACACCTTAGTTATCATAAAAAGGGATTGGTGGTTGATCTTCAAGATGTCTATGTTAGATAGAATGTGATGTAGATCTTCATGTGGTATGATATTATACCTTTGTAGATGAGAGAGAAAATATATATTCCTTCTTAATAATATGCAAAATTGGTTTAGATATAAGATGAAAAATATATCTTGAAGTTGATTTCCTTTCATCAATAGATCCAACATAGTCCAAGTCCGTGTGACCTTACAAGAAGAAATGTGAGTTCTTCTATTCTAAACCATAATCTATTATAACTTGGACATATCTTAAAACATACATCCCTATAACCTAATGATATTTATTTGGCTCTTGCATGAATCTCAAAAGATAGCCAATAGCAAAACATATGTATGGTCTGATAAATGCCAAGTAAATGAGACTCCCAACAAGATGCATGTAGTGAATTTCATCTACTTGAGGTGAATCCTAAAATTGACATAGTTATAAACCTTTTTCAATCAAAGTTGACATTGGTTTACAATGTATCATCCCATATTTCAAATAGCATCTTGGCATTTTTATCTGTGAGATAAAAATACGATTCTTTTTTTGCCATATCTCCAAGCCAAGACAATAATGAAATAGCCTCAAGTCTCTCATGTTGAAGGATTTCTTCAAGTCATTATTTACTTCTTCATTGAGATTATCTTAACTTCCTATGATAACAAGATCATCCACATATAGAATAAGAATTACAATCTCTGTACCCACCTTCTTGATATAAAAATTTCAATTTGAGGGGTTACAAATGAATCCATGCAACAATAGATGATCATATATATTCATGTGCTATGCCCTTGATGATTGATTAAGTCAATAAAGTGACTTAATTAGATGACATAACTTCTATGGATGTTTTTCATTAATGAATCCTATTGGTTGGGTTATGTATACTTCTTATTTGACATAATCATTCAAGAATGCACTTTCAACATCCATCTATTGAAGTTTCCATCCCTTTTGTGTCATGAGTGTGCAAACAACTTTGATGGTATTATCAATTCTTTCTTGCTAAGCATATCTATTTACAACAAGTCATAATTTATATTTGTTGATGGATTCACCTACCTTGTATTATGTCTTGAAACTCCACGTGTATCTAATGGATTTATTTATTGTAGATAGATCAATAAGTTCCCACAACCCATTTTGGATGAGGGCATCATATTTAGCATCCATGGCCTTCTTCCATTGAGGTTGACATATAGTCTCTTGAACTATCTCTAATTTGGTGTTGTCAATTACTAAACTCATTAGTGTGAGATTAACTTCATTTTTTACTTATATTCTAGTCTAAACTCCTGATGAAGTATATGGATTAGAGTTTAAGTGTGAGTTCCTAATGGTGATTTATATCCTTTTTGGATGTCAATGCTACTACTAATTTGATGAATAATTGTCTTCAAGATTTACAAGATTAATGAACAATTCTCCTTAAAACTCACCTTATTTATGACAAGATTCTGCATTCTCATCATCTAACTATGGGAATAGTCCATGAGAGGTTGTATGTTTTGACTCCTTCTATGGAAATGATTCGAATGACAACTCATCACAAACCATGTTTCAATTTTCATAAATCTTTTGTGTCTCAAGATGAATGAGATGATATGATTTTGAGGTAGTACTATACGCCAATAGAATTTACTAGAGTGTCTTTAGTTTGATCTTCTTCCTCTTTTTAATTGGGACATGCATATATGATGTACAAACAAATACTCTTAGATGTGATATCCAAGGTTTATGACCACTCTATACCGCTTCTGATGTCTTGTCTTGTAATATAGTTATAGGTTCCCTATTGAGAAGATATATGGCTATATGATTTTCTTTTGCCTAGAATGACATCTTTAACTTCACAGTGGAAAGCATGAAATGAGCCATCTCCATGACTAAATGAGTGCATCACTCTAAAATTCCATTTTGCTATGGCATATAGGGAGATACTAGGTGTTGTTCGATGCCATATTACTTCAAGAATGCCAATAATTCTATTTATGTGAATTCCCCCTTGATCTAAGTAGAAGAGACGAAAAGGCCTCCATGACTGGGTGACAACAAGTTGGTATAAGACCTTAAAATGAGTAAAGGATTCACTCTTCTTCTTGTGAAAGAACACCCATGTCTTGAAAGAGAAATCATCAACGAAAAAATTGAAGTAATTGAATCCTTAGAATGAAGTAGGCAAGGGTCAATACAGATCGGTATGTACTACGTCGAGATGATCCTTAGCTTGTGAGGAACTCAGCTCAAATGAAACCCTATGTTATTTACTGTCAAGACATCTAGGGAATATAGGTAAAGAATGAGACAATTTAGAATGTCCATGTACCATGGTCTTAGAGCTAAGATGGTATAAAAAATTAATAGAAAAGTGCCCATATTTATAATGCCATAGTATAGTAGATTGTACTATAGACATAGAGATAACAACATCAACAGATGAAACTACATTTAGGGTAAATAATCGATCCTTCAAAAAACTCTAGTAATAACCTTACTTTATCGTGAGAGGAGATAGGATTTTGTGCCATTATTGATCATGAATTCCACCTTAACCTTATGATCAAGAGCTGACTTACATATAAGAGATTTGTTATCGAGTCAGGGACATACAATACATCTATGAGAGTACAGGGCCTTATCCTGAGAGGAATGGTGACAATTCCAATTCTTTCTACAACATTTTCTTTATCATCTATAATCAAAACTTGATATCCAGTAGGTTGATTCATTAGTGAATCAAACAACGCCTTGCAACTTGTCATATGCTTGTTAAAACCTGAGTTGATCAACCAATCATTGCTCATTTGTGTCAAGGTTTGGGAGTCAATAAATACATTCTTATACGCACCATTGTAATCTTCTTGTACTGGTACCTCCTCTTCAGATTCATCATCCTGTTGATGTTGTGCCACTACATGTCCATGGTTCTTTCATCATTGAGGACATCTTTTTGATATATGTGAATCCTCTCTAATGGATATACTCTCTTGACTAGATGAGCCTTGTGTCAAGGCATTATACTAGAAGTGATAAGTGTCATGCATATCGGTGCAGCAAATATGACACCATCGTTTTGTCTTCTTAGATTTTTTCTATTGTTATGACTACTTTGGTGGTCCTTTTAGAAACTTTGATCCATGTTGCTTGTAAATTAGGGATTTATCCTCGAACTCATCTTGTACAGACTAGATGGCTTCTTCTTGTTGAAGCAAATTCACCAATTCTACAAAAGACAATGCTTTCTTCATGATGTTGAGTGTTGTGATGAATGTTTGTCCTCGATCATTTATCAAAGCACAACTAATTCTAGTTGAAGTTGTGCTACTCACTCAACTTAAAAACTCCTCAACTTTCTCATCATCTTTCATAATGAGTGTATGAAGCTTGGACTAGAGATGGAGGATATTTGTCTTGTTCTTCACCTCATAAGTGGTGCATAAAATGTCCCAAGCCTCTTTCGATGTTGATGCATGTCGATGATGAGGTTGAACCTCATCAGTGACACTAAGTGTGATCAACATCAGGGCTTTTGCATTTGACTTATCATATTTTGTTTGATCATCAGTTCTAGCAGGACAGGTCACTATACCAGTGACGATGCCCCATAATTCTTTGAATTAAATAATTGTTCGCATCTTCATTTTCCATTCAGCAAAGTTTAACCCTTTGAGAAGTTGGGCATCGGATAAGAGTAATTTTGGTGAAAACATTTTTTTTCTTTTTTTAATTTATTTGTAAAAGATTTCACAATCAAAACAGTATTCTGTTGCTTCAAAATTATGTATTAAAAAATGTACCTTATTGCCAGCACCTCCTTTTCTCTTGCAACGAAAGTCACCTTCTTGGGAACAGTAGTTGTAGGCTTTTCATCCTTTGGAGGAGCACGTACGGGAGCCTTCTTCACAGTTTTTGGCTTTAGCCGTTGTCAACAGTTAGCACCAACAATCTCGAATGCTATTGCAGGGCCTTCGTTGTAGGCCTTCGCTTAGAGGAATCAGGGATCGAGGAACCTCAGATCATCAGCTACACAGTTTAAAAACTCTCCAAGAGTCGCTGCCTGTACCTTCTCTTACTCCAGCTGAGTTAGCATGGAGAAAACTTATAGGTTAAAGATTCGAGAGATTCGAATGCTACTCTTCGGCCACGGGGTCCAAGGTTCAAACCCTGAAATTGCTTATAATAAACACAAATTATCTCCTCATAATTGTGTCCACAGCCAGCTTAGTAACTAGCGCCAGATCGCTTCAACGCAAAGATAAACTCTGTCAACAATTCTTTTCGAGTTAGAATTCTATGCAAATTAGATCTGGACCTTCCTTAACCTGATGGCATGAAGATATGAAGTCACCGATGCAGATAGCCGTCCTCTATTCTTCAGAATTGCGTTGATGTCTCCATCACTAATTCTCAATGACGATCAGCTTCTTCAGCATACGCTTCCACTGCGCAGTCATCTTCTTCTACACTCTTAGCCACTCGGTATGCTTCAATGACAACAGGAGATCATATACAATGTAGAATCGATGGTTATAACATCCGTAACTTATTTAATTGCTACGCTACCCAACCGTCTAACATAACTAAAAACTAACATCTTAACAAAATAATGTAATAGAGAAATGCTACGCTAACAGTCATTTTATAGAGAAGTTTGGTCAATTTATTCTACTACTATATTTAATGCGTAAGAGGTCAAGAAGTCGAATCTTATCAACTGAAAAGTCAACTTCTAAAATATTAAATTTTAAGTGCATATAATCTATGATTTTCAAGTTTTCAATTAAGTCAATTTTTAATATTTAAGCAAAACAAATTTTGATTTTAAGGTTTTGACATATTCATAATTCGTTGGAGTCTCCATTTTTAGCTTTCTTAGAGAAATATATTATTTTTTAAGTTTTAATTGATTAAAAAATTATTTTAAATGAATATATACAACTTTTATTGTAGAAAGTGTAAAATTTCATTAATACTCGACATCTTAATATTGATTTGAATTTAAAAATGGGAAATATTTGTTTAAAAATCATGGTTGTAACACCATAATTTCATGTTATTTGTATCATCAAAGACCCTAATGTAGCATTTTGAGACTTACAAGGCCATCATGATTAACATGACTAAAAGAGTTATGTGCACCAAAATTTAAGATTCTTGCAATATTATCAAATGACTATAAAACACCCAAAATCTAATGACACCAATAGGAAGGTATACAAAAAGTAAATTAGAATCAATAGAGCATTCTTACCATCATCTTTACCTTTTCATAGCTCCATTCCAATATTCGAACTTGTGTGATTTGTTAGGGTGGGCACCAAGAACAACAAACATGCACTGATGCCCAACTGTTAGGATCTTGCTCCTCACAAATGAGAGCACAATATGATTACCTTGTATTAGCAACTAAACACGAAATTATACCAGAATGAACAAGTAACTAGAATTCACACATAGCACAGAATATAAGAGACAATACACTATCTTGTATTAATACTTGTACAGAAAAGAATACAATAAAGAGCCGCCACACTCTTCCACCTTACAGAGGCTTCCCAAACCTCAAGTGTACAGTAATTCTTCTTCAAAAACACTCTCCTACCAAAAACGGTCCCAACACACAATTCACACACAGAATTGGTGTTCACCTCTCTAACCAGTCAGTAATAACCCTACCAGTACACCAAGCACTCTATAGTACTTCAAGTAGATCTCCCATGAACCTGCAACCTGCAATTCAACAGACCATACTTACATATGTAGATCTCTAATGAGCTTGCAACAACCTGCAACTCAATGATCTTACAATGGAAGGATCTTCCTTGCCTTCCTTTTCAACTCATAATACAATACATGCTAATGGGTCTATAAATAGATCCCAGACTTAAACAATAACTTAGACTCTTAATTTAGAATAATTATCCACGCAACTCAAGACTCGTAATAGCCTTTACATGCAAACACTCAGTTCAACTAACTAACTATTCGTGCAACGAATAGTTCTGGAACACATAGGCGACCGACGTCGGTCCCTGTCTAACTGGTGCTAACCGACGTCGGCCAACTCCCTACCGATGCTGGTTGCCTTCTGTATTCATCATGACCGACGTCGGTCATACTGCCGACACTGGTACTTTTGAAACTCAACAACCTTCTCTTTTTCATCTGCATAGTTGAAGCTTTTAGCTCCACAACCTAACAATCTCTCACTTGGAGATAAACAGCTGCAACTGTACCTATACCTGTACTTTGTCTAGTTTGTTCCCTTAGATTTATATCCCTCTTCAAGATTACTCTTGAAGACCAAACACCACAAATCCTATGGTGCAACACCTATCATCCAAATTACCTGCCACATCCGCATCTACAACCATGTAGAAAAGAACTTGACCCTGCATAGCATGTGCACTTGTTGCTGGTCCCACTGAACTGCCCTCCAGTATTTCTTTCTCGAATTGACCCCAAACTTTCTGATAGCTCCCACTGCTTGGGAAAACTCAGGTTTAGTACACATGTCCTCAACCTCATTATGTGAATCAAGATACTACTATCCAACCATCGGCATGCTAACCGGTCTCACACAATCATTCTGAAACAAAGTCAACATGTGACCTTCCATGTCCCTAGAACACACATGCCAAAGAATATTGCTGCTCCCAGATTCCTCATGACATACTTCTGAACTAATTTTACCTTTAGTTTAGTAACTCCCTGCATATGCAACTCTGCAACAAGCACAAAATATAGTAATAGGATAATGTAGCTAGTATTATCCAATCTGGTAAAGAGAAACACAATGATCAAACATCCATTATCCTGTAGCTTACTCAAGACCATACACCTTGGCCTTCTGTCTCATGTATCTATTTTTGCTCTTTTTCATCCTAAACATCCATTCGTCTCTCAGTGCTTCCTTCCAGCTAGCAACTCCACCCAAAACACCTGTTTGGTTCTCCTCCAAGGAATCACATCCTTCATCCATGCCAAGCTCCCATTGTTTCCTGGATCTACCTGTTCTGCTTCTTTAATAACTTCCTAGATCTTCACCATCAGTGAGCAACAAGTAGTGTAAAGAAGGGAAATGATGAATTAAGGCTTACTTACCCTTTTCAGTCCTCCATATGGGCGCTTGAGACTCCTTGGCAGCTTGCTGTCCACCCAAAATTTGTCTCAGTGACTGATGCCGGTCACATCTCAGTCTGCACCTGACCGATGTTGGTTCCCTACGACTGCCTCATCATCGACGTCGGTGTTTATGGTTCCTGAGTCATCGACATCGGTCTGCACATAGCCGATGTCAGTCCCTGTCTGGACGTCGACATCAGTTTTCTAGCCGACATCGGTCTCTGTGTTTTTCTAATGAGAACTGAATTTTTCTCACATGCTCTTTTTGGATCAAACCCTTGTCCAAATCACCCTTGCTCTGCTCAAAATTCTTCTGCCCCTTGTGCTGAACTCTATCCGTCACCTTCTCCTTGAAAACCAAGGCTTTTCTGTTCTTGTCACTAACATCGGATCTCTCAAGAAACGTTACTTTCTTCTTCTGCATACAGAAATCTCGATTCATACTCTTCAAATCTGAAAGCATACCCTTTGACTCAAGAATATGCATCTCCTTCTTATTCATGTGACCAAGCCTATTAAGCCACATCTTCGAATCTACAGCTAAAGTAGATAACCCAGAAAGAGAATCAGTAATACAAGTAGATAGATAAAGCGTACCTACTTTCTTACCTCTTGCTACAACAAGTGCACCCTTGGTAACCTTCCAAGAGTCCACTGTGAGAGTTACTGTGCAACCTTCATCACCCAAAATTATTACAAAAATCAAATTCCACTCCAGAACTGGGACATGCATGACCTCCTTCAACACCCATGTGTTACCTGTCTACAATTTCAGCTTCACTTTCCCATTTCTAACCATCTGACAAGGCTTACCATCCCCTACACAAATTTCTCCAAAGTCTCCTTGGACATACTCATGAAAAAATTCCCTATTTGGGGATGCATGAAAAGAGGCACCAGAATCTAAAACCCAAGATTCTACTTTATCTAAGGAACATACCAGTGCATCCTGTGTAATGTAATCTGCAACATCTGGTTCTTCATGTCTTTCGTGCTGATCTTCATTCACCCATCAATCTCTCTTTATGTGCCCTTGCTTTCCACACTTCTAGCAGGTTATTCTACCATACCTAGACTTGGATCTCCTGCCTATCCTTGACCTTGATCTCCCATGCTCCATCTTCTCTCTTTGCCTTCCTCTGCCTTCAACACTCAAAGCATTCCCTTATGATTCACCAGTGATTTTTCTGCGTATCTCTTAATTCAAGATCACACTCACAACATCATCCACTTTTAATATTTTTGAAGCAGACGCAATATTGCTAACTACTATTACCAAACTCTCTCAGCTTTCAGGTAATGAGCACAAGATTAAGAGAGCCTTAATTTCATCATCAAAATCAATATTGGCTGAACTTAATTGGTTTACCAAACCATGGAAATCACTAAGATGGCTATGTACAGATCCACTATCCAACATTTGAAAATTAAATAATCGCTTCATAAGAAATACCTTATTCGAAGCTGAGGGATTTTCATATAAATTTGCCAAAGATTCCATCAACTCTACCGTTGTCTTGGCCTGTGACAAGTTAGAAATCACAGATGATGCAAGACTCAACCTTATAGATCCTAGAGCCTTCCGATAAATAACCTCCCATTCTTCATCCTTCATATTTGTGGGCTTGCAATCAACCCCACCCAATGGTAAGTACAAATCTTTCTGATACAAATAATCTTCTATCTGCATCCTCCATAATTAGTAGTTCTTGCCATTAAACTTCTCCATTCATAGTCTACTTTCATCTGCCATTGCTATACTCCCACTCCAACAGAAACCCCTATGAGTAACCTGTAATCAACACACACTAACCAGACCTGAACCAACCTGTTAGTAAATCCAACCAAAAGCTCTGATACCAATTTGTTAGGGTGGGCACCAAGAACAACAAACATGCACTGATGCCCAACTGTTAGGATCTTGCTCCTCACAAATGAGAGCACAATATGATTACCTTGTATTAGCAACTAAACACAAAATTATACTAGAATGAATAAGTAACTAGAATTCACACATAGCACAGAATATAAGAGACAATACACTATCTTGTATTAATACTTGTACAAAAAAGAATACAATAAGGAGCCGCCACACTCTTCCACCTTACAGAGGCTTCCCACACCTCAAGTGTACATTAATTCTTCTTCAAAAATACTCTCCTACCAAAAACAGTCCCAACACACAACTCACACACAGAATTGGTGTTCACCTCTCCAACCAGTTAGTAATAACCCTGCCAGTACACCAAGCACTCTATAGTACTTCAAGTGGATCTCCCATGAACCTGCAACTTGCAATTCAGCAAACCATACTTACACATGTAGATCTCTAATGAGCTTGCAACAACCTGTAACTCAATGATCTTACAATGGAAGGATCTTCCTTGCCTTCCTTTTCAGCTCATAATACAATACATGCCAATGGGTGTATAAATAGATCCCAGACTTAAATAATAACTTAGACTCTTAATTTAGAATAATTATCCACATAGCTCAAGACTCGTAATAGCCGTTACATGCAAACACTCAATTCAAATAACTAATTGTTCGTGCAACGAACAGTTCTGGAACACACAAGCAATCGACGTCGGTCCCTGTCTAACTGGTGCTGACCGATGTCGGCCAACTCCCTACTGACGCCGGTTGCCTTCTGCATTCATCATGACCGACGTCGGTCATACTACTGATGCCGATACTTTTGAAACTCAGCAACCTTCTCTTTTTTATCTGCATAGTTGAAGCTTTTAGCTCCACAACCTAACATGATTGGACTTGAAAATCTTAATTGTTGGATTGCTTGTAGTTTCTTGATAATGGCTTCCAAGAAGACTATGGATGTTGGACAATGGCTTTATGAGTGGTTAAATGTCTTGATGAGAGGATGTGATTCACTTGTGTATGTATTCATTCATTAGTCTTGAGAGTGGAGGGATGGTTTAATTTTATAGGCATATGGAGGGAAGATCTATGGTCCAAATTTAAATTTGGGCTTGAGGAATTTCTATGGAATTTTTAATTTTATGGAAATCTCTAGAATAGGAAAATTCTAGAGAATGGAGATTAAATTGGAGAGATTTATAGATTCCTCCAATTCTAGAAATCTTCCAATAGGGTTTAGCAGTTTAGAAAAGGCTAGCATAGGGTGGTAGGTGGGTAGTTAGAATATTTTTGAATTTAAAATTGGCTAGTGGGTTTAGGGGGTAGGTTAGTAGGTAATAAGATCTATTAGAGATTTTAGTGAGGGGATTAATTGATTTTAGGATGGGATGAAAGTGTTGTGGGATGTAAGAATAAGGTATTGGTATTAGGCCAGGGTTTAGTATAGCTAGGAAATACGAGATTTAGGCTAAATTAGTGGGGAAAGCATGTTTTAATGCATACATTTTGCCTCTCTCTGAAAGGGTGTTATGAGTGAAAGGAGTAATGGTATTTCAAATAAAAACCATGGTGTGGATGATGTTAGTTGATAGTAGGATACAATTTCAAAATGTGCCCCAAAATATGGGATTCTTGCAATATTATCAAATGACAATAAAACACCCAAAATCTAATGACACCAATAGAAAAGGATAGAGAAAGTAAATCAAAATCAATAGAGTATTTTTACTATCATATTTACCTTTTCATAGCTCCATTCCAAGATTCTAACTTGTTTGATTGGACTTAAAAATCTTGATTGTAGTTGTTTGACAATCGCTTCCAAGAAGACTATGGGTGTTGGACAATGGTTTTATGATTGATTGAATGGCTTGATGAGAGGATGTGATTCACTTTTCCATACATTCATTCATTAGTATTGAGAATGGATGGATGTTTTAGTTTTATAGGCATATGGGGGGAAGATCTATGGTCTAAATTTGAATTTGGGCCATCAAGTTCTATGGTTGAGGAATTTTTATAGAATTTTTAATTCCATGGAAATCTCTAGAATAGAAAAATTATAGAAGGGGACTAAATTAGAGAGATTTCTAGAAAATCTCTAATTTTAGAAATCTCCTCATAGGGTTTAGGGGTTTAGGGAAGGCTAGTGTAGGGTTGTAGATGGGTAGTTAGAATATTTTTGAAATTAAAATTGGCTAGTGGGTTTAGGGGGTAGGTTAGTAGGTAATAGGATCTATTAGAGGTTTTAATAATGGGATTAATTGATTATAGGATGGGATAAAGGTTGTGTGGGATGTAGGAATAAGGTATGGGTATTAGGTCAATGGTTAGTATAGCTAGGAAATATGAGATTTAGGTTAATTGTCAAAGAATTATTAAAATTAATGGGGTAAGCATATTTTAATGCATATATTTTACCTCTCTTTGAAAGGGTGTTATGAGTGTAAGGAGTAATGGTATTTAAAAAAAAAATCATGATGTGGATGATGTTATTTGTTAGTAGGATACAACACCTCCTTAAGGGAGTATGTGGGGAGATAAACCGACCCAGATAGTCACTTGATCATAAATCCTTGGGAGGGGATAAAACGATAATGCTAATAGTGTGTAGGATCCCCCAAAGTAGATCAAATAGATGCCCTAGTATCGATAAAGAAATGGCTCAAGTGATGGGTTTATATAATAGACTTTTTGGTTAAGTGATTTTGAAAATATGATGAGTTCGAGCTGATGATGGGTCCAGTAGCAAGGATACATGCTACATGAAGCTTGAAGAGGGATAATAGAGGTTTTGGTAGATTGAAAATGATTAAGAACCACTTTCCATAAAATGTGGGATGTTAAATAAGTGAATAATAAATATACTTATGAGATGGTGATAAGGGATAAATAACCATCAAATGATTAATGATGCTTATGAGGTCTAAAGAGGGCTCAGGATGGTATGATTGGAGATACAGGAGGTCAAAGATTTAATAGAGACTGGCATGCTATGTCCTAATATGTTAGTGTTAGGTTTGATAGAATTGGTAGAATTAACTATCAGGGACAAATGGTCAGGGTATCAATGGGGGTTGGGTAGGTGGAGGAGGGGGGTTTGATATAGACCAAAGGGGCTATGAGGAGGCTCATTTGCACCCTTTACTATTATATAGTGGAACTTTGGAGACAAAAATGGACCAAATACCATGAGCTTCTCATCATGGTGAAAGGGTACGAGAGTACCAGAGAGTGGTTGAGGCTAGACCTCTGATGAGTAAACAACCCTTATCTTTGTAATTTTTGCAATTTTGTGTAATTTTTGTAAAATTTAAGCTAGATTTGATAGAAAAATATGTTGATCATTACAACCAAGCAATCTCATGACTGGGAATTGTTCCCATAGTTATGGGGTTGTCAATGCAACTGGTATAATTATTAGGGGCAATAACATGATGGCAAGAATATGATCCTCCTATAGGGGAATCATGGGATTACAATCATGCTACTGGGGAATAGAGGTATTCCAATCCTACTATGAGGGAATAGTGGGATTACAATCTTGCTATTAGGGAATCATGAGATTATAGATAGGTATTTGGATGATGTTAAGGGGAATTTAGGTAGTGGATAGGATAGGGAATTAGATGAGGGGGGTGGTTAGTTAGAAATGAAATATAGATTTAATATAGTTAGATAAGAGGTTTGTTTAGATAGGTTGGGACATGGGGATTTGGTCTTATGATAGTTAAATAGTGGGTTAGTGGATGGTTGGGGATAATGAAAGAGTAAGGATCAAGTGGGTTGTGATAAAGTAAGTGAGTGATGAGGATAAAGTGTTGGGTAATGTTAATAATAACAAGTAATTATTTTGTTTGGTATAGGATCATTTAGGGATATTGGTGTCATGATCACAGTATCCTTAGATATTGCATGAGATGTGGTGAGTGATTCCTAATAAGTACGGGGTGCTTGAGTTGGTGGGCCTACATGGCATGGATATGATGCTACCAATCTGTAAAGGCCGATCATTGATCATAGTGTTAGTGGAGAGATGGCACTTGAAGATGAGTACTTTTAATTTTTTGATGGGTGAGATGATTGTGACCCTAGAGGATGTCTATAGCATCTTCCATTTTTTGATGAGGGGAGATAGGATCTACTAAAGGTCATGGACACTGATGCAGACCTTATAGTGGTTGGGCAATAGTTTGTAGATGGGGGTATATGAGGGAAGTATTGATTTGGATTGATGCCAGTGGGAGGGTACTTTGGATTGACTAACTTTGGTGATGATGACTCTTGTATCTCGCATCCTATTACTAGACAAAAATAGGTGATGGTTTCACTTAGGCTTGGGGGATGTTGTGGTAGATATCATTCATGACCATCAAGTTTTTGCTTGGGGCCTTGTAGTATTAGTGCATCTATAGAGGGAGTTGTACTTAGGTGCATACATGAGGGCACGTAGTTTTGGTCCATCACTACTACTACAAATATAGAGTTGGGAGCACATTATGATCTAGTAACCATTGGGTACTTTGGCAGGTTTAGATCCTAGATAGTAGATGGTATTTAGATGAAGGGTAGTTGTAGGGGTATCACTAGGCCATATAGGAGATATGTTATACTATAGAGAGGCATTTGATGGTTTACACCCTAACCACATTACTTGGATGCCTTATTAAGGGATCATATTCAGCTGGGCAGATGAGGGATGGCCCCTGTTTATGTTGAATGCATGCTACATTAATGGCCATAGGGATTACATCATTAAGAGATATAGACTAGATTGAGTACAATGATAGTTTGGTTTCATATAGGATGTGCTAGCACTGGAGCACATATTTACATGTAGTGGGTGTGAAAAACCTCATTGGGGAAGGCTCATAGTGAAATTGAATGTGATTTTTGGTTATGATTAGGTAGCACCATAATAGTGGGATTATTATACATAGATGCTTGATTTAGGAGTGATAACTGTGTATACCACATGGTGGCAGGTGCAGGCACCTAGGCATTTGACTTAGCCACGTGTGGTAGTGAGGGGTGTAGTACGATGGGTTCTATAGGTGTGCATAATGATTCAGTGGAGGATGTTGTAGAGGAGGGAGGTGCTAGCTTAGGATGTATAAGATGGGGGAGGAGATCAAGATGCTACAGAGGTAGATGGAGATGATGGGTAGGATGGGCAGAGATGGGGATAACAGAGAGCCTAGATGTAGGTAGTAGTATAAGTTTTACCCCAGGTGCCGATATCATAGGTACCTCTACAAGTATCTTTAAAGGCACTGTAGATATTATAGGCACCCATATAGGTCCCATAGGTATAGACAAATGATTATGTAGGTGCAAGTCCATCATGACCTCCTAAATCAATACAAGATGAGGCCTTAGTGGTCAAGTTATAGAGAGAGATTCAAGTGTGATTGGTAGATATTTTAGGTATTAGTCAAAAGAGGGATCAATTTCATGCCCATCTATAGAGTTTGAGGACTCAAGAGGATGGCTCCCTGACATAGGCATAGGGAGAGAGTGTAATTTTGTAGGGTCATATTACCTAGAGAGATTAGGAGGTGACCCAGTTCTAGGCACAAGTGATGGTTCTTCAGTCACAGGTACAAAATAGAGATACTTAGATTACTACCTTTCAATCCCAAGTTATTTAGAGAGATATAGACATTACCACTTTATATGGCGAAGTGGATGTATTCTTGGGATAAATCACATAGTTACAGTTGAGTGTTTAGGATTTATAAAGTTAGTTGGCTATATATGAGAAGGCACAAGATATAAATAATGAGGAGCTACAAGAGTAGGGTATGATGGTGATGATGAGCCATATTATGTTGCTTACTTGGGAGGATAAGTATTACCGTATACTGTATGAGGGTACCTTACCCATATAGTGACATGTAGGTTTTTTTTATGCAATCCAATCATTAGTTAGACATCCATCAAGGAGCGGAGCATCAAGACCACCTCCCTCACCACAAACATTATTGTATTTTGGGTTACTCTTTTTGTACAGTAGACTATTTGTATAATAGCTCATTCTCTCTTCATGGATAGGATCCATGCCAAAATAATATGTCCTTTTGTAGATGCATCTGTTATGTGTTTATTGCTTTTTGGACATGTATTATTATTATTATTATTATTATGTTTTGTGATGGATATTGACATGTGATGATTTAGATTTTTAGATGTTATAATGAATGTAAGTGATGTATATATATTGATGCATATATGACTCATATGGAAATGTGATGGTTAGATTTTAGATTTTATGGGGCATTGATTTTTCATGATGGTTATATTAGATGGAGTGGTTGATGGATACAATTATGTGATGACATATTGATATATCATTTTACTTATGTTTTAATTCATTAGTGATGTTTTTTGGCTATGTACGAGATGATGTATTGGTTATGATCAGATGTTCATTGTGATGTTAGGTTATTTAGATTCTCATGCATAGAAAAAGTTTAATCCCTTGGTTAGTTTAGTGATTGCCCAAAATGGGATTCCTACTGCACCATGGAGGTAGGGTGGGTAGGTTGGATGAATTAGATGTGGGCTTGGGATAAGGGTAGGAATAGGAGGGGTTAGTTTAGGATGGGTGATTAGCCTTTTTAGAAGATTGTCAAGACATAAGTTTGGGCAATCATTTTAGTATTGTATCTTGATGCATTGTGCTAAGGTCATGACAAGGCCTTGTCATCATAGCAATGATGCATGGGGGAACTCTATTTTAAGGGATGACCTTGTAAATGAACTTCCAAATGTCATATAAGATATCCTTATTCCCAAAAGAGATTATCATAATGTAAAAGATTAACATATGCAATCTAATTTAAAGGAAACACACACACATATACATTCATATGAGGCAAACACATACACATGAACACACATATTCACATAAAATAGAACATAAGTCAAAAAGAAAAGAGGATGATAATGATAACGAATAGGAATGAGGTAATAATACTGATGAGGGGATAGGATGATGAAGATAGTGGCTGAGCTATCCTTGGTCACAAAAGTGCCACCAAGTGCTTCCTATATAGTCAAAAAAAACCTTAGGCTAAAGTAATTCTGGATAATGGATAGAGAATGATGATGATGATGATGAGTAATTAGAGGATGGTTATGATGAGGACAACCAAATTAGTGGTTAGGAAAAATGATGTCATGGATGAGGAGACTTGGTAGTTATTACGAAATGATATGATCATGACTGGATATATACAAGGGTTAACCGAGGTGGGAGCTATGATACATAAGAATTATGGCCTTATTAAAACATCAAGCTAGGATACAATGAACTTAGGGGTCATGATGATACTTCAGGGGTGAGTACCACAATGATTGATAGGAACCTTTGACAAAGAATGATCTCATTTTAGGATGACATTCCATAATGAAATTGAGAAGGGGTGGACTTAAGGCTTAATGATAGAAAGGAATGACAAGATGTGTTATGATCTAGCTAAGGCTACGAAGAGACATATATATATATATATATATATATATATATATATATATATATATATATATATATATATATATAAGAGTAATTATAGAGGGAGGATAATGATACTGTGGATATGGATGGGACTTGGGGAAATAAATATTTTTTCTAAGTGTGGATAAATGACTTAAGAGGATCCCTCCAAAAAATGGTTCTTAAATAACCCTGTCTTCTCCATTTTTTAAAATGGTGATCCTATCATACTAATAATTCCCTCTTATAAATACTAAGGTTAGGGGTAACTTTACCATGGTGTTAGAGGCTAGTTTTCACCACAATACTTGCCTAAGGTGGCAACAAGTGGGTTTTCACCATTGGATGATTTTTTTTACAATTGATTGGGAGAGATTCAAAATGGAATGGGATGGATATGGGAAGTCCCATAGATGGAGGATATTGATATCAGGACTAGCCATAAAATCACTTGAGGTGTATGATATTCATGGGATCATCCAAATCTTCCCCTTCAAGAATGGCCAACTTGTAAGATCCTAAGCCAAACTTAATGACAATAACATAATGGTCAAGCCAATTAACTTTAAATTTTCCCTTATTATCTCTATCTATGTTGGTATTCTTCTAATTTTCATTGAGGACTAGGTCACCCACTTCAAATTCCTAGGTCTGAATCTTTTTGCGATACTAATTTTTGAACTTATTTTAATATGCTCGTAGGTGATTTAAAACTCATTGTCTATTTTCATCTAGGAGTTTTAATTATTTTAGGCACTCTTATTGGAGATTATAATTAGTGATTATTCCTCGTAATGAGAGATGAATAGAAGAGAGTTATACTTCCACTGGTAGGATAGCTTCAACTCTATACACTAAAGCATATGGAGTAGCTCTTATAGGTGTGCATACATTGGTGTGTTTGGACCACTAGGCTAGATATAACTAAGTGTGCCAATTACATCTAACTTGATTGATGGTTTTCTTTAAGATTTTGATCAGAGTCTTATTTTTCACTTTCACCTAACCATTGCCTTGGGGATAGTATGGAGAGGAGAAATGTTGTGTGATGTAATACTTTTGACATAAGGCCTCAATGTGTTAGTTTTAAAAAGATTTACCATTATCAAAAATTATATTAGTTGAAATACCAAAGTGGCAAATGATTTGATTGAGGATGAAATTTTATATTTTGAGGCCAGTTGTGTAAGTCAGTGGCATTGCCTCTCCCCATTTAGTAAAATATTATGTAGCCATTATGATAAACTTATGTCCATAATAGGAAGTAGGATTGATTTTTTCATTCAAATCAAGGCCCTATATAGAAAAAGTCCATGGACTCATGAAAGGTTGAAATTCTTGTGCTAGTGATTGGATGAGACTCCCATGTTTTTGACAAGACACACACTTTTGCACGTACTGACAAGCGTCTTGTTCCATGGTCATCCAATAATATCCTAATCAGAGGAGCTTGTTGGATAGGGCCATTTGACTGATGTGATCTATGCATATACCATTATAGAACTCCTTGATGGCTTGAATTTCCTCATCTAATGTTAAACATCTCAATAGGGTTGCATCGTAACCTCGTTGATAGAGAATGCTACCTAAGATGGTGTAATGGGTATTTGGATGAAGAATTTATGTTGGTGGTGGTTAAGATTTGGGAGAAGGAAATTGTCATGGAGGTACCAATATTTATCATGGTACCATGGAAGACTGGGATTATCAATTTCACAAATTTAAATAAGAGTCAATGATGTATAGGGTGGGATAATGAGGTGCTCAATAAAAAAAACACCCTCTAAGACATCTTTAAGAAGGTCAATGGGATAACCTAAATTGGCCATAGAGTTAATTGGCTTATTACTTCCATGTTGTGGCATTTATCGATGAGCTAAGAAATGAATCACCTGATGACCTAAAACTTGCCCTGAATATTGTAGAGTAGTTTGAGAGTATATGGAGGTGGAATTTTGGTTATGGCTCGTAATTTTGTTAGATCCACTTCAATACCTCTTATTGAAATAATGAACCCTAGAAACTTTCTAGATGTTACCCTAAATACACACTTTTTAGTGTTCAACCATACATCTTATTCTCATAATCTTTCAAAAATTCTTCTAAGGACTATAGGGTGTTTAGATTTTAAGTGAGACTTTCTTAAATTGTCATTGACATAATCTTCTACTATATCATGCATCACATCATGGAAAATAATGGTCATTGCTCATTGATAAGTTTAAATAGAATTTTTTAGGCCAAAAGGCATGACTTAATAGTAGAAGGTACCCCATGGAGTGGTGAATGTTGTTTTATGCTGGTCTTTAGGATCAATCTTGATTTGATTGTATCCTAAGAAACCATCCATGAGGGATAGCATCTCATAGCCAGCGATGAAATCTAAAATCATATCGATGTTTAGAAGTGGGAAGTCATCTTTTGGACATGATTTATTGATTTCCCAAAAGTTGGTACATATCTAGATTCTACCTTGATGTTTGGTAATAGGAACAATATTTGATATCCAATCTGAATAGTCAATGGGGTGGATGAACTCGAATTCCAAAAATTTATATAATTCTTCTTTAATAAGTAATGCCACCTTTGGATGCATCTTATATTATTTTTTCTTGATGGGTTTGGCATTTGGATGTACCACAAGGTGGTGGACTACTAGTGAAAGATCCAAGCTTGGCATGTCGACATAGCTCCATGCAAAGATATCAACAAACTATTTGAGAAACTCAATGAGTATTTCTTGCTCTCACATAGTGAGAGATGCCCCAATTTTACTATCTTAGATTTTTCCCCTGTTTTGATATTTACTTCTATCACATTATTAATGAGCAAGGGTTATTGATCTTTTAGATAAGGGGGTAAATTTATTTGAGATATATCAGAGGTAAAACTATTTGGAAACTTGATATCAATATCCAAGTTTTCTCCTAATATAAAGGGGCTAGATGGAATTTTGTCCAGTTCTTTAGAGGGTTCTTCTTCTAAATGTTCATCTTCCTCTTTGACATGAGATTGTCCTTCCTCAAAGTATGTTTATTCACATAAATTGATGGAAAATCCTTTCTTATGATCTCAAGATAGCATAAAATCTCTTATCCTAATGTATCCAATGATGGCCTCATCATTATAAAATGTATGAAAAGTAGGCTCCTATTTAGAATCCCAGTCAGTGAGGGAAGGGTAATGAAGGGAGGTGTTGATGGTAGATATAGTGGTGTAAAATAAAAGGTTTATGGTAGCCATCTCTTTGAAGTGACTACAAATAGAGCCTGTTTCGATGTCCTCATTAGGAAGAGGTTACTCATTGGTCAGGGTAGAGTCCAAAATGATATTGATCAGGTCATCATCATATATATTTTACCCTAGACCAAAGTTTGATGAGTTTTATTGAACAATAATAGGCTCCATCCGACCATGTTCCTATTTTCCTAGTTATTTTCCTTTATAGTTCATGTTCTCCATCATGCAATGGACTTTGGGATATTTTCATTTGGGCAAGATAAAGACTTCATTGTCAGAGCCAAGAATCATCTCCATATTTAATGTATTCTTTAGATAAAACCCTTGTGATTTCAAAGGTTGTAGGCCCAAATTTATATTTCAAAGGACTTTTCTTCTTTATGGTAGGGGACCCATAGCAATGGGAAGATAAAGGAAGATGGCTGATGCAGAAGGTTTTATATTCATATTCTCCACAACCAGTACATGTGATTTTTAGCTTGGTAAGATCTGATTTTGGATTAGATGTGGATTTTAATTGGTTAGGAGAAATGTATATTGCAACCATAAGATTAATGATGGTATTTTTAGTGCCATGGGATAATGTTGGAGAGATGGATTAATTCATCTGACAAATATGATTGTCAATACTTCTAAGAATGGTGACCTCCATTCTTGAATGAGGAAAATTTCAACACTGATAAAGAGTGAATGAGATGGCTTGCATTTCATGGATCCATGGCCTCCTAAGGAGCATATTGTATGGTAGGGCCACATTGACTACATGGACCAAGGTTTGTTGAACCATGGGTCCCACAATGATAGGACGGTAAATAAACCTTAATTGAGTATTGTTCATTATCATCATCATAAGCTTTTATCATTATAAGGGTGGGACCAAGTGATGATTTAGAATATCCTATCTTCTTTAAGAAGTCCACATTAAAAAAATTAAGTATTGATGCTCTATCTATAAGAACATGAGAGACACGATGATGAGTAATGATGACTTCAATATATAATGGGTAATTATGGCAAGGGCCAATGGGTGGTAAATCCTAAACATTGAAAGTGAGTTGTGGGGAGGGGGATAGGTTGGTCACTAGTGATTGGAATTGATTTGTATCAAATTCACTAGGTACTTTTAGATCATTAAACACTTGATTTAATATTTCCCTATGTAAAGAAGATGTTTTGAGGAGCTCCATTAGGGAAACTTGGATAGAGGTCTTTTCTAGTTGTTGAATAATATCATGGTATTTGTCTGACCCATTTGTAGTTTTCTTATAGGTATTACCCCTAGGTATAGTGGATGAGGTGGAAGATTGTTGAGAAGATCCTGGGGGGATGACTATTTTGTTGCGTTAGATAGTGACAACACAATCAGTTGTAGCTCTATTTATTTTTAGGATGGGAGATGGAGAGGGAGTCTACTCTTGGGTGTTATAAATTTTTAGGCTATTAATATAATGGTAGGGGACATTATTAAAGTTGGTGTTATTAGATGAGGATGCCTAACCCTAGTCATGTTATGGCATTTGATTCTTTTGATCATGTTTTGCAAGAGGATCCTTGTAGATACCAAGCTATTTATTTATTGATTGACTTGTAATGGGCTCTCCGTGTAGTTCTATATCTCCTTTTTCAATCAAATCTTGGACATAGTGCCTGAATTACATACATTTTTTGATGTCATGACCCTTTATCATGTGGTATTTGTAGTATTCATCATCATGATACCAGTCTAGTCTAGTTTGGTCATTGTCCATAGGTTGGATCTCAAGTAGAGTAATCATGTTAGAAATAATTAACTATTTTAAAATAGTTTCTATTGGGATCCCCAGACTTGTAAGAGGTCATTTTACTATACGAGGCCTTAGATTTCCTCTGGATGATTTGGACGTGTTGTGCTTATTTTTTTGAGTCTATCACCCCATCACCTACAACATTCTTGTTCTGGTTAGAGACCTTGGTCTTATCTGAAAAGGATTTACTAGTATTTGATGTGTTCTCATTATGAGAAAATAATTTGATGGTTCACTTCTCTATAAGGGCCTTTTCAATTTTCATTCCTTTTTTTATAATCTCATCTAAGATTTTGGCACATTATTATTTTAACAGATATTTTAATTTTGTGTTGAGGTTGTCTACAAAGATTTTGGCTAATTAATTTTCAAGCACACTATACCTCAACTAACTTATCAATCCTTGAAAATATTTCAAGAAGTAGACAAGGCTTTCCCCATTCCTTTGTTTTGTGTTATAGAGGTCAATAATAGATATATCATGTTCTATGTTAAAAGATAAATGTCTGACAAACTTCTCAGCTCATTCACCAAAACTTAAGATTGATTCCTTCGGTAGATGCATAAACCATTATAATTATGATCTTATCATACTCCTAGGGAATAGCCTCAAAAAATAGGCATCCTCATATGCTAATCACGATAGGCAACATCGAAGTCCTATACATGGTCCTTTTGATCACCCTTCCCTTGATATTTTTTGAATTTAAGGACCTAAAAGTGTGAGGGTAAAGGGATTTTTAGAATGTTGATATCTAAAGGTGATGAAAAAAATAATCCTATCTTTATTTGAGGGCTTGGGACTGAGGATCTACCTATTGGAGGGTTTCTTTCATCATGTTGCACTCTTAGACAAAGATGGGATCCCCAAGAGGATTGATGGTCTGATTATGAATACCTTGTGGAATGTGGGTATGGTTATTGTTATTGGTAAAATTATTTATATGGCTAAGGTTATTGGTATCATTGTTAGCATGATTGGGATCTTGGACATTGCTGGTGGTATTAGTGTTGTTGAGTCGTGGTGATGGTGGTCATTGGTTATGAAGGGGCAGGTTAATTTGTTATGTGAGTTGATCTAGGTTGTCTTTAATGGTAGCCTATTTCATATTAGCCTCAGTATGATTGTTGACAATAGGTGGTTGTTGTTCCTCTTCCTCCATAAATCCATGGTATACTTCTACTTCTTATTGAAGATTAGGATGGGCATGTTGACATGGTGATTTCGGTCTTGATGGACGTATGATATTATTCAAAAGGGTGTAGTTGAAGTTGGGTGTTAAGGTGCCCCCAATATTTATTATTCATTCTAGAAATTGATCATGGTTTTTATACACATATTAGTCCATGAAATTGTGGAAACCATCATTATGGAGAAGGTTATTTATCTCATTCTCTGTTCGATGAGTATGCATGTCACTATGATAGTCTTCATATTCCTGATTAGGATCGATTATTTGTCCGCTAGTGTTGTTGTCTTGACTAGAGCCTTTCCCTAAGTGAAGTTGATCTCAGGTTTGGATGAGCATTATGAAAGATTAAGTGGATGATATGTGATGAGGTATGAGAGAGACTTTCAAATACTTATTTTAGGCTAAAATCTAGATTAGTAGTGGTCAAAGATGAGGATGCTAATAGATGTGGTGAATAAAAATTACCAAAAGATAAAGTATTTTAACAAGTCCATCTAGCAAAGATGAAAAAGGATGATGAGATCAAATTACTTTGTCAACTAGCAAGTGGACAAGTTTGATGGGTGCTAGGGGACAAAAATACCTGACAGGGATAAATATAGTGATGGGTACTAGATTGATATCTTATAATTATATGTATAATGGTAATTTTAATTCAAGATAAGATGATGATGGATGATTTGAGAGGAATGGGTGACTAACAAAGGTATAACTTTTAGAAAAAAAACTAGTATTTAAAAGAAGGATGTGAGAGTGGATGATAATGATATGTGTAATTTGACGTGGGAGGTTAGACAAATGCTACTACTCAAGATAGACAAACTAGGGAGATGGCCAAAGATGAAATGGATTAAGGGGTGAGTATATATGGTTTATAAAAGGATGGGAATGTAAAAGTGATAAGAAAGGTATGTGAAATATTGGATTTAGAACTATTAGGATCACAATAGTAAGGAATATATACAAGTCAATCTACAGATGGATTGTGGATTGACAATCAAATCAAAGGGGAGAATGGAGAGATATCAAAAGGTGGTATAAGTAATAAATGTGGATGATGGATTATTGAAATGGTTAGATGAGGGACTATGGATAAAATAACTAAAAGGAGATGGATTATGATGATATGATTAGATGGAAGGATGAATAGATAGACAAGAGATGGTTAATTGGAAAAAATAAGTGGTTAAATAAAAACTAAATATAAGAGGTGGGCCGATATGTGATTATGATATATGGAATATAGACTATGTGGATGAGATATTTATAAGGAGGTATGGTGATACAAGGATAAAGTGGAGTGGATTACATGGAAGAGTTGGGTGGCTGGACATAAAATAAGAGAATATATGTAGATAATGTAAGTGATAGTGATGGAAGGTGGATTTATATGGATGGGGTGATATGGAGGTAAAATAAATAGACGAAAGGATAATTTTTATGAAAGATGGATTAGGAGGAATGAAAATAATTACAAGATGATTATGATGAGGCAATGACCAAATGGATGGATGAATAGACTATGTGGACATAATGATTCACAAAAGGGATAGGATGATATGTGTGGGATGTATTATATAGATAATAATAAAGATGGAAGATTATTAAGATGGTTGGAGGAAAACTATGGATAAGACTAGAATAGATGGATGAAATTTCAAGATGGGGTAAGATGATATGAGAATAATATAGATGGCATGGCTAATCTAGATGTGAGAAAGGAGTTTATATAGATATAATGAAGATGATGGATGGATGAAATTATGCTAGATGGGTTATGTGGGTTTGAGTGATATGGTAAGGTAATCACAAGATGCGAAGGAAATAGGTTGATTTGGAAACTTAGATGATGTTATGTAAGGATGAAAAGCTGAAGAATAAATGAGCTATGATGGTAAAGGAAGTAAGGAGGTGAGATGATATAAGATGGGGGATAGGTGGATAGTTGATGTAAAAGATAGGTTATGAAAATGGAAGGTAAATATTTTGTGAAGGATGAGAATATGGATGTAGACAAATATTTCATCTAATACAATGTGTATGGATTGGTGGAGGGGATGTAGGTATAAGATGGAAATACAATGGAGGATGAAGGGAAAAATGGGTAGACAATCTATGTAAGATAGTATGAGATGGACAATATAAGATGAATGGATGAAAGGTGATCAAATAGATACACAAAGATAAAAAATGGACAAGGTGTGGATAAAATGTGACCCAATATTCAACGTTATTATATAGATAAGGTGTGATCAAATAGGCAAGGATATGAGATTGATAAAATATTGGATGGATACATAAAGTGTGGATAAGGATGTGAGTGGGATGAGATATGAATATGGATAAAATGTGGAAAAATAGGCAAGGATATGGATGTCAAAACACTATGGGATGGATACTAGGTGAGATAATATGTGTGGGATTGGTGAAAGTGTGATAAGGATATGATTATAATGCGCAAGGGAGTTTGTGGAAAGATGAAGGTGTTAAGAGAGATATATTTTATGATGTGTGGATAGAATGAAGAGGTGAAAATGATATGGATAAAAGAGGATGGGGAAGTGTAATGGTCGAAAGGGAAAAAAAAGGGTAATGGATATTAATTGTCATGAGATGGGTGTATACATAAAAGGTGATATGAAATGATATGTTATGACTATGAGAATATAGGTTTATCATGGAAAAATGGATGATATTTAGGATGAGTCATGTTGGGAAGATAGGATATGGATAATCAAGATGAAATGATGATGAGATAAAAGAATAAATGATG
This sequence comes from Torreya grandis, assembly GCA_037957365.1. Classification (NCBI taxonomy): domain Eukaryota; kingdom Viridiplantae; phylum Streptophyta; class Pinopsida; order Cupressales; family Taxaceae; genus Torreya; species Torreya grandis. Next base: position 564,486 of record JARHVA010007765.1, read on the forward strand.
AAAAGATGATGGAAGGATATAAATGATCCTATAAGGTTTCTAAGGTATACATAAAAAAATTAAGGGTGTGGTCAACTGGGCTATCAAACAAAATGGGTCTTGGCACAACACATAAATAACACCCATAAACATAATCCTAAATTAGTAAACTATATAGGAGTGTAACATGATGTCCACACCATCCAATGGCTACATAAGTAAGGCTATAGGCTAGTGACCTATTATGGAATTGATCGAACCCTCTCAACCTTGCTTGTGCTTGATGGTCACTTGGGTACTATTACTAATGCCAACAGTAGAACACCTATTATGAATATAGTCTACTACTCTAAGGTATACACAAGGTGTTAGGGGAGTCCTCGATATACATGATGATATGCTGGGGCCCAAGTGAATGTAGGATGTCATCTAAGTACCTTGGGTATATGAGATTGATTTCCCCTCACTCCATAAAACCCTTTATGTGGAATTTCACGCAAGTCATAATGATATCTCTCCTTATTATTATACTCTGCTAGAACATAGAGTGTGGTTAGAGCATGGTGGTAAAATCCATAACACTAACCCCTATAGACTAAGTTGCATGCATGGTGATGAAGTCCACTTCGCATGCTATCCTAAGGGAAGGCTCAATAAATCAAGAAAACACATGATAAAATTAATTAACCAATTCTAATTACCTATTTGAACTTTTACATGATACGACAAATTATTTATAAGCAATAAAAACATGCATAATAAGTAAACAAGTATTTACAAGTAATTAAAGAAGACAATGATCTAAGTCAATAATTTTTCAAGTAAAATAGAGTATTAAAGTAAAAATAACAAAATTGGTACCCCTCCTTAGAATCACAAAGGTCAAACATCTAATAGGGGTGCCAAAATCCTCAAAATCTTTTAAGAAAGGTTAACAACTTAAGTTCTAAAACTCTATGCATATACAATGTGATCTCACAACCATAATGTACAATCCTACTACTAAGACATAATACACAAGACTATAATGGTGGGGTTGTTAACTAGCCACTATTATAACCATGATGGTCAAGTAATACTGCTATTATAAATAACAAAGTTAGCCTGAGAAACTGATCCTACTAGTGATATTAAAAGAATAAATTAAACTATCAAAGTTTGTCCTAAAAATTATATCATACTACAAATAATTACAAGGCTTTATTTTTAAATACAATTATTGATGACCAAAATACTATAAAATTCCAAAACTGATCCCAATGGTAAACTGCAATATCATGACTAGGGATGATAATCCCACTAGTTATAGGGCAATCCCATGACGAACGAAGTGGGGGTATTGTAAGATATGACTAAATCAACCTATAGGATAAGCCTTCAATAGCCTCCTTGTACTTTGTAAAAAATACTTGCAAGATAGAATATTCCTTGTAAGTGGATTTTATGAAATTAGTGAGGTGCTAGATTAACTATAGGAGGAAATGCTTGTAAGAAGATTTATTTATAAAAAAGGGAGATTTAGAAAATTTAAAATCTTTAGAACCTCAATTTCATACTAGAGAGAACTTGAATGCACTATGGGTGATAAAAAAAAGGTAACAGGGGAGGATTTTTACCAATTTTTTATGGATAAGCAATATCATGAGTGGGAACAATAATACCGCTACTTACAGGCCAATCTCTCTACTCCAAGAGTTTTGATATCGTCGAATGCCTACAAGTATTTCCTTCTAGTTTCAAGATAATTATTACTTCTATATTGCACATATTTTCAACAACAGAGGGTAAGCAACCTATATAAGCATAGGCTAACCCAAAATAGAAGATAATGTATAACCCACAACTAGTTTAAACAAAACTGCTAATGGAATCTATGTTACCACTAATAGCAAGATAATAACACTAATTAAAAAGTGGTGGGATCATATAATATTTCCAAACAACCTGGTTTATAAAGAAAAATTTACCTATCCTATACACAAAAAACAACACAACTACAGCTAGGCACACAATTAGTCAAACAAGTCTCAAAATCCAAAATTTTCTAGTAGGGTTTGCAATACCACAACTGAAATCATAACTATTTCTAGTCTCAGTTCAATCCCATTATTGATAGATTCATGGTATTGTCAAACGTAAGCCCTAATAAAACCCCTAACTTCTAATGGCTTATCCAATAATATTTCTACTCATGTTGATGATGTCACTACTACAATATCTTTACTTGTAGTGTAATTTTGCTACTTGCCTAAAATACATGAAAGGTGAAAGTTTAGGATTTATTCATTGTCCAATTAGTCCTGAAATCAACTATAATGCTCCTATCAAGATTTTTGCCCTAAATAAATGAGGTACCATCCCGTCATGGTTTCCAAAATATGCACCAAAATTTGTGATTCTTGCAATATTATCAAATGACAATAAAACACCCAAAATCTAATGATACCAATAGGAAGGGATAGAGAAAGTAAATCATAATCAATAGAAAATTCTTACCATCATCCTTACCTTCTCATAGCTACATTCTAGGATTCAAAATTGTGTGATTGGCCTTCAAAATCGTGATTGTTGAATTGCTTGTAGTTGTTTGACAATGGCTTCTAAGAAGACTATGGATGTTGGAAAATGGATTTATGAGAGGATGTGATTAAATTGTGTATTAATTAATTCATTAGTATTTATAATGGAGGGATGGTTTAGTTTTATAGGCATATCGGGGGAGGATCTATGGTCTAAGTCTAAATTTAGGCCATCAAGATCTATGGTTGAGGAATTTCCATGAAATTTTTAATTCCATGGAAAGCTCTAGAATAGGAAAATTCTAGAGGAAGGGGGATAAATTGGAGAGATTTATAGAATCCTCCAATTATAGAAGTCTCGCCATAGGGTTTAGGAGTTTAGGGAAGGCTAGTGTAGGGTGGTAGGTGGTTAGTTAGAATATTTTTGAATTTAAAATTGGCTAGTGGGTTTAGCGAGTAGGTTAGTAGTTAATAGGATCTATTAGATGTTTTAATGAGAGGATTAATTTATTTTAGGATGGGATTATATGGGATGTAATAATATGGTATGGGTATTAGACTAGGGGTTAGTATAGCTAGGAAATATGGGATTTAGGCTAAATTTTCATGAATTATTAAAATTAGCAGGGCAAGCTTATTTTAATACATAGAAGCTAATATGTTTTTTTATAAAATAAATATTCTAGTTATAAGATAAATTTGGGTAAGGTTAATAGTTTTTACCTTCACCTAATAAATATAAACCAAAGTGACCCAAACATATAAATTTATGCATTAACAAAGCCATTCTTTATACATATTATTAATACATGTATTTCTCCTTTACATAATTATTCCCAATCCATTTTCAGCTAGAAAACACCTTTGAATGGGTCACTATTCGAAAAAGGATTCCCTTAAAACATTTTGTGCACATTTATTTAATGTTGTTCAAAGTCATTGTTTTATTGGTGACTTATTCTTTATGTGAAATTTTTCCCATTTCTTCACCTTGTTGAGTGTTGGAAACTCCATGTTTTATTTTTTTACACACTCATCTCTTTAACTTTATAAAAATTCATTTTAAAAATCAATCATTTGCCTATGATCAATAAGGCCAAGTCTTATCTTATACATCAATTGTTAAATGGTTCAGTGGTTAATTATTAGAAATAAATTTATTCTAGTCAACATACTAGCACTTCAAGAGGTCAACATAGACCAAAAATGATTAGCACAGACTAGAATTGTCAGCACATACCAATAACAGTGAATCATTGACCAAAAAAATTATTTTTATTATAAATTTACCATCTATAAAGTTAAATGTTAGCATAGAAAAAACCAAGTTAATTACTTATTTAAACTAGGTTGATCTAAGCATGAAAGTATATTATCAGACCCTTAGAATTCATTGGTTGTGCTTAAGATTAGAGTGGTAAAGGTTAGGTTTGAGGGATACTGGGTTGCATATGTTGTTGCATGTTCTAAAGAAGCTATGAATATGATAAAAAATATGAGTGGTTGATATTAAATGTGATGTGTTTTTTATCACAGGCTGCCAAAATTCCATCATCAAAACTGAAATAATTCATTGAGTAAAGTGGGTGTGGAGAGCTGTTAGTAAAGGTTTTGAAAGGTAGTAAGTTATTTTCTGCTATGTATTATTATTCACCACTTTTATATGGTTGAAGTATGAAGAACAAGGGATTTAATGTTTTTTTTAAAAAAGTGTTAAGGCAAAAAGCAATATAAAATTTGTCTTTTTCAAGGCATTAAACAAGATAAATTATGGGTAACATAACACTTTAAGGTGCAAGAATGAAGACTGATTAATACTTGATTCCCATCGATAATAGTTGCTTGTGGATTTTTCAAATAAGAAACGTTTTTTAAGAGGATTTTAGTATTCACATTGCTGTGGAATAATATAAAAAAATATTTGAGACTAAAAATTGTGGTTTGTAGACATTTCATTTGAGATTTTATTTGTGAAGTTGATAATGTATCTCTTATCTTTTATTAAAATTCTTAAATTATGGCCTCTACTTCAAGTATTTTAGTCACTGCTTACAAATTAGATGGAAATAATTTTTGTCTTTAGAATTATAAGGTGAAATATGTATTACTGGTAAAGATTTATGGGAGTATGTAGAAGAAGAATGAGAATAGGAAATGCCTCTTGAAAATAGAGAGCAAATTCAAAATAGAATAAATAACAATGAAGTATTGGCTATCATTGGAATTTTTGTAGCTGATGAAATCATACCTCATAATCAAGAAATTAAAAATGCACATAAAGCTTGGGAAACATCAAACGAAATATTTAAAAAGACTACAAAAACTAGGATTTTGTACCTAAAGAAACAATTGCATAATTTAAGAATGGGAAATGATCAAGATGTCATAGAGCATCTCAAAAAATTAAAGGAGATTAAAATTCAATTAGAAGTTATGGGAGAAAAATTTAAATAGAAGTTTCTTGTTCATATAACTCTTAACAGTCTTCCTACAACATATGAAAATATAATTAAATCCCTAAAAGTTGCTAATAAGATTGAGACTCTAACATTTGAAGAATTAAGTGTTTATTTGTTGAAGGAAGAGTAAAGAGTTAGAGGAAAACTTGAGGAACCTACTTATATTAAGGGAGCCTACATTTTAAAAAGTAGATTTAGAAATAACAAAATACAAAATCATGACAAGATGACTATGGAGTCCAAGCAAAGGATGAACCAAGGGTATGGTAAGAAGAAACAATAAAAGAATAAAATCAAGTGCTACAATTACAAGAAAATAGGGCATCTTCAATTGGAAACCAATAAAAAGAAATCAAAATGTAAAATTGGCCAAGAAAGCAAACATATAATGTGTCAACTCATGGATAAAATGAAGGTAAATTGCTCATTGCATCTTTATCTACTTATAAATATTCAAGTGATGTTTGGTATTTAGATTCAGGCGCAAGTCAATATATTGCATTTAAAAAGGACATTTTCAAATCCATTAAAAAAGATAAAGAGTGTGAAAATAAAAAAGATATTACTTGGTGATTATTCTTCTTATAATATAGAAGGATATAATGATGTTCCTATTAGGATAAATGGAGAGCTAAAATGTTTTTCTAATGTGAAGTATGTTCTTGGTTTAAATAATAATATTCTTTCAGTAAGTCAAATCACAAATCTAGGTTAGAAAGTTGAGTTTTACAAAGATAATTGATTGATTAAAGATATGTTGAACTGATATGCAATGATTACATTAGGGAGATTATCTAGAGGATCATACAAATTTAATTCAAGAAGTACATGTATGCAAGATCTTGTTGCAAGTCATGACAATTTTAGTGTATTATGGCATTTCAAGGTTGGACATTTTAATTATCAAAATTTAGGTTTAATGAAAAAAATGGACATGGTTTATAGACTTAAAAATATATATCCAAATTCAAGTGTGTATGAAACTTGTTTGTATGGAAAAAAACATAGGGATATCCTTGAGAAATAAGGAGTATTTAGGGCAAAATATAAGTTTGAATTGGCGCTTAGTGATGTTTGTTAATTTCCTACTTCATCTTTGGCAGGATCAAAATCTGTGTTAACATTTATTGATGATTTTTCAATAAAATTTTGGGTTTATTGTCTAAAGTGAAAACGTGAGGTATTTGAGGAATTTAAGATATTTAAAGCCTTAGTAGAAATTAAAAGTGGGAGAAAAACAAAAATTCTTAGAACAAATAATGGAACAAAGTATATTAGAAAAGGTTTTCAATTTTTTTGTGACAATGCTAGTTTTAAAAGATAATTGATAGTGAGATACACACCTCAACAGAATTGGGTTATTGTGTTTAAAAATATAACTTTAGAAGAAAAGGCTAGGTGCATGCTTAAGTCTAAGAATTTATCTCTTTCTTTTTCAATTGAAGTAATTGTTATTGCTACCTATATACTCAATAGGTCTCTTAACAAAATCTATAAGAAACATGTTGCCTCTTGAAGCATGGTGTAGAAGTAAACCACCAGTCAAATATTTTAGAGTATTTGGATGTGATGCTTATTTTCATGTGCCTAATGGATTAAGGAATAAACTTATTATGAAAAGTATGAAATATATTTTCATTGGTTATAGTGAAATAGTCTAAAGGCTATAGGTTATATGATCATGAAACTAAGAAAGTAATTATTAGTAGGGATGTTGTATTTGATGAATGTATGCATAAGGAATCTACAACTACTTTTGAATTGGTTCTATAAATTGAGGACATGGAGAAGGAAAAAACCAATGAAAATTGACAAATCCCCTAAGGAAATTGAAAATCCTTGAAGAAATTTATTAAAAGAGTAAGCAATTTGAGGATAAAGATCATAATCTTAAATATGCCTTGATAATTAGAATAGCCAAAGTAAGTGATCCTCAGTCTTATGAAGAAGGAAAATATAAAAAAGAACGGGGAAAAACAATGAAATAAGAGTATAACTCATTGATGAAAAATAATACATGGAAATTCACAAAACTTCCTAGAGGTAAGAATATTATTCGTACTAAATAGGTATAAGACCAAGTCTAAATCCAATATATTCATTGAAAAATTCAAAGCATGTCTTGTAGCAAAGGGGTATTCTAGACAAGAATGAATTGATTTTAGTGAAACATTGTCACTTGTTACAAAAATGAATACAATAAGATTTTTTATTACTTTGGATGCTAACTTTAAATGGTAAGTTCATCAAATGGATGTAAAAACTTCTGTCCATAATGGTGATTTACAGGAGGAAATATACATGGAACAACCATAGGATTTTGTGCAAAAGGTCAAGAGCATCTTGTTTATGGGTTGAATAAGTCTCTACACAGCTTGAAGCACACACCAAGGCATTGGTATGCCAAGATTGATGAATACTTAAAACAAGAAGGTTTTGTAAAAAGTCTCTCTGACCCTAATCTTTATATAATAAAGTGTGATGATGGAATTATAGTTGTGGTACTTTATGTGGTTAACATAATAATAAAAAATAATTGTGTCATGTTCACTGATGAAACAAAGAAAAGATTAAGAAATGTGTTTGAGATAGTCAATCTTAGACTACTTCATAACTGTCTTGGTATACAAATATGGGAGTAAAATGATAGATTGAGGCTCTCTCAATCCAAATATGCACATGATTTGTTGGTCAAATTCAAAAAGGAAAAATGCAAAGTTGCCACTACAGTAGTTGAAGTAGGGATGAAATTATCAAGAAGTGATGATTCATAAAATATAGATGGCACATTGTTCATATAGTTAGTGGGGAGTCTTATCTATTTGACTATTACTAGGCCTGACATTACCTATGTAGTTAGTTTGGTTTGAAGGTTCATGTCATCTTCAAAAATACCTCATTGGAAAGCTGCTAAAAGAATATTAAAATATGTGGAAGGCTATATAAATTTTGGAATAGAATATGTGGCATGTGGTGTTGTGTCTTTGACAAGTTTTATAGATTCAGATTGGACAGGATGTGTAGATGATTCCAAGTCTACTACTGGTTTTGTATTCAACATTGGATTATGTGCTATTTCATGGTGTAGCAAAAAGCAACTAGTAATTGCATTGTCATCATCAAAGGCAGAGTATATATCAGCTTGTGTAGCTGCTCATGAAGTATTTTGGTTGAAGAGAATACTTGGTGACTTATGTTTTTCACAAAATCAACCTTCACCATTATATTGTGATAACAAAAGTGCAAACCGATTAGCAAGGAACCTTGTCCATCAAGCATAGATAAAATAGTGGACATTCACCATCATTATATTAGAGAATTGATTCAAAATGATGTCATTCAACTTATATACTACAACACTAAAGATAAAGTTATTTTTATCAAAACATTGAGTGAATATTTTATTTCAAAGTTTATAAATTAAAGGTCAACAAAGTTATGTAAAATGGTACCTAATCAGCTATAAGACCCATAGAGGTAGGTGGGACCCATATATTATGTCTTCTAATCATAAGGGTGTCTTTAAATTTTAAGATCATAGAAGTATAAATTTATTCCAATCAACATACTGGCTCCTCTAGAGGTAAACACAGATCAGGTATGGTCTGCACAGACCAACAATATTGAATCACAAACCCAAAAATTATATTTTTTTTGTTTGTTTTTCAAATATAAATAGGCATGTTAGCATGGCAAAAAGTAAGTTATTTTCATGTTTAAACTGTGTTTATGTGAGTGTGCAGATATTAAGAGATATATCGACGAGTCCCAATATTTTTATTTTTTAAATGTTATAGTTCATGGCCTGGGCGTAGTATTCAATAGAGTTCGTTAATAATAAGGCAGATTAAGAAGCCACCATTGGATTGCCTGAAAGCTTAATCTCCTGTAGATTTCATGGTGGAGACATCAATTTGATTATCTCCATTAAATATCATTTGGAGGTTTGATTTTAGTCCTCATTTCAAGGTCATTTCAAGGTCTTATATCTCCCTATTATCAATTTCGTTGTTGACAATATGTCGCGGATGGCTGATTACGTGGCACGATTAAAACTAGAATTACAGTTAGAATTCAGGAGGAAAGCTGGAATTATGGAAGAGACGGAGATGAATCCTGAGAAATGGAGCAATCTCCCAACAGAAATATTATCGTTAGTTTTAGCTAATCTGCCCACCCTAACAACTGTAAAGTTCAGGGCTGTTTGTAAACAATGGAAATGTCTTCTTGGTTCTGCATTGTTCGTCACCTGCTTTTCTCTTTGCAGGAATGTTCTTTTCATCTACAAAAAAGTCAGTAGTTGATAAGGATTTATATCTACTTCAGCTATTGCCAATTTCCAATACATATTAACTCTCATTAGATTTTTTGGCATGTGAATATTTATCTTCACCTGAATTGGTCTGCGTTGTGACTTACTGCAAGAGTATTCTATTTTGCTATTCTTTTGTGTATGGAACTCCGATTTCCTTATATCTTTGCAACCCTGTTACCAAAAAATTCAAAAAGCTGCTGAATCCAACCCAACTCAACAGATGGGATTTCATTTCAATGACATTTGACATTTTCATGAGGCGTTGCATCCTTGTGAAAGGAACTAATCAGATTGTTGAAGACAAAAATAATATGGTAATGGAGATTTATGTCTCAGATACCAATGTGTGGATACAAATGAATACAATTAACATACCGCTGTCAGTTTACCCCTGTGAGAGGTTTTATTGGATTAGTCAAATGAAAGTTCAAGCAGGGTTTTCCACAAGCTTTAGATACGATGTTGCAGTATTTAATGTGGCTCAAAGTTGTTGGGATGTTATTAGGCAACCACTGGGAGCAGATGCACCTGATTCGGAATTTTTCTCTTACTGGAAATTAACTGGGCATGATGGAAATGTTGTTCTGGTTTGCAGCAAAGATCTGTGCTTGTGGAAGTTAAATGAACATGACGAGGTCGAAGAAATTTACGGATGGTCAGAATTGCATGCATTTCCAGGAAGCATACGTGAAGAAGCAATCAGTCGTGGGAATAGTGACAATAATTTAAGTGGCTTGAGAGGTTTAGAAAGGAAGAGATTTGGATGTTTGGAGATAAAGATGCCCCCTCGAATAATAGTCAACAGTTGTGGATTTGTTTTGGTACACCTGCACAGGGAAAAGTTGGCTGTTTTTGATGCACAAGGAAGCTCAACTGAGAGCATTCAAGGCCATCCACTCAGGGCATTTGAACCATCCTGTAATATCCCCTGTTCCCTTTGAAATCTGAAACTGAATATTATTGAAATTGCTTATCTTTATTTTACCCTTTTTGATATTTTGTATGAATAAAGATACGATTTTGGAAACAAATTCAAATAGATAAATAAACCACAGTATAATCTCTTATATATTTGCTCAGATGATTACAATAGATGCCCTATGTCATGCATATAAAAAAATATTAAAATATGGTCTTAATACCCTGAGTATTCCGCAAACTGGGAATAGAAACTGGATCTGGTCCGTCTCGGCCTCTTGTGTCAAAATCACAGTCACCGATGTCGGTTATACTGCTGTTGTCAGTCTCCTGGTGGCGTAACCCTGCGGACGTCGGTATGGGGTCAGCCGATGTCGGTAGCTGTGGCTCTCTGCCTGCCGATGTCGGTCTCTGCACTTTCCGCAGATGCGAACGGATTTGCACGAAATTCATACGGCCGCCAATATGATATAGCACAATCTGTATGCTGAACACCTGCTCTCAAGATATATGGCTCTAATACAAAAAATCTCTATCTATGCAATATCTAAATTAAAACCTAATTAAATAAATCCCTGTAAATACCTGTGATAACTTCTGTGTGAAGTTATCTCTCAACCCGGCAATAAATCAGCTGATATCTCATAGCCTCTAAATCGCTCACACTGAAGAGGGCACGTTCTTCAATGCAGATAGAATACTGGAACCCTTGGCTCAGTCTTCTCAAAAAAATCCTTAGCAAAATTTGTCTTCAAAACAATAATCATAATTTTCCAACTCTCTCCCATGAGAAACCCTTATACCCTCAAAAAGTGTGTTTGCCCTAATTTTACTTTTCTTAAATTAGAATTAGGGTTTTCTTAAATTAGAATTAGGGTTTTAAAATTAGACCAAATAATTAATAATTAATAATTAATTAATATTTAATTAAAATTAGACCAACTAATTAATATTTGATTAAATCAATCAAATATTAATATCTCCCTTAATACATGCCCGAAAGAGCCCGAATGAAAGCCAACTGGAACAATTTTGATACTCAAAGCCAAGCCAAGCTCCATCAAGACCCCTTATCCATCCCATCAGCCTACGAGGGTCGCATAATAGGCTAATCATCCACTCAAAAAGATGTCAACTAGAAGGGGACATGATAGTCTGCCCCTCTTGAAATTGCTTGTCCTCAAGCAATCTCAACTCTAGATGCTATAGAATATCCTCGCTCTCCCATGTCACATCCTCCACTGGCAAATCTCTCCCCTTTACCAAATATTCGCTGATAGCCCTCCGACGCAAATGTCTCTCTCTATACTCCAGGATAGACTCAGGTACTAAAATCAACTTTCCCTCATCATCTAAGGGAGGTAAAACTATAGAAGGTATCACACGGTGTCCTAACACCTTTTTGAGGCATGATGCATGAAAAACATTGTGTACCTTACTCTCTGCCGAAAGCTCTAGCTCATAAGCCATCTCTCCAACACGCCTCAAGATCATGAAAGGACCGTAATAATGTGGCTTCAGCTTCTTCGCTCCACTCTTCCTAAGAGTAGACTGACGATAAGGCTGCAACATAAGATAGACCATGTCACCCACATCAAAAGATGTCTCTGTCCTCCACTGATCTGCATACTGCTTATGTTGATTCTATGCCTTAGCAATATTCTCCTTGAGAGTCCTCATAGTATCCTGACTCTCCTGCAATAAGTCTCCAGCACTCGGCACTCTACTGTCGCTCAGTAGCAAATATAGAAAAATCGGTGCCTCATACCCGTACAATGCCATAAAAAGAGACATTTGAATGGTCATGTGGAAAGTCATGTTATAGCAATACTCACACAAATGAATCTACTTGACCCAAGCTTTTTGCTGCCCTACAGTGTAGCTCCTAAGGTAGCCCTCCACCCATTTGTTCACTATCTCTGTCTATCCATCGGTCTGCGGGTGGTAACTGGTGCTCAATGTAAGCTTGGTCCCACAGAGTCTAAACACCTCCTACCAGAAGTGACTCAAGAACTGACTATCCCTGTCGCTTACTATGCTTTGAGGCAACCCATGCAGTCGGAATACCTCTCGGAAGAAAACCTTTTCTACATGTGTAGCTGTGTATGTGGTGGTAATCGGAAAGAAGTGGGCATACTTCGTTAACCAATCCATGACTACATATATGCAATCTCATCCTTGGGCTTTAGGTAAGCCCGTAATGAAATCCATCGACAAGCACTCCCACTTCCTGTCAGGAATTGGAAGTGGCCGCAACAATCCTACAGGGTATGTGTTCTCCTGCTTGTTCTACTGACAAACAGGGCACTCACGCACATACTGAAGAAAATCTACCTTGATTCCTTTCCATGTGAATCTCTCCCTAATCTGTCTATAGGTCTTGAAATACCCAAGATGTCCTGCAGTAGGTACATCATGAAAGGCTGGCATGAGAATGTTCTTCACCGCAGATCCTGGGATCAAATAAACCCTGTTCTTGTAAATGATCAAGTCATTCACAAGAGTATATCTGGTGTCGACCGTCGATCCCTCAACAATGCTGGATGCCCATGTATCCTTGGCATACTCTGCCACAATCATATGTCTCCAATCCTCTGTAATGTGGACCATAGTACTCAAATACGACCTGCGTGAAAGAGCTTCAGCCACTACATTCTAGGTGCCCTTGATGAAAGAGATGTCAAAGTCATATGCCTGTAATTTTCTCACCCACTTCTACTGATGATCATTGAGGTCTCGCTGCCCCAAGAAATGTCTCAAACTGTTGTGGTCTATTTTGATTCAAAATGTGCTGCCCACGAGATATTGCCTAAATTTTACCAAGTCATGCATGATAGCAAGCATCTCCTTATCATAAATGTTGTACAGTCTCTCTGGTCCTCTGAGCTTACGGCTCTCATATACTATGGGGTGCTTTCCTTGCATAAGCACCGCTCCAATGCCTTCGCCTAAAGCATCGCACTAAAGCTCAAAAGGCTTTGAAAAATTAGGTAGTGCCAATACTGGGCAAGTAGTCATCAACTCCTTAAACCTCACAAAACACTCCTGTGCTTTAGGTGTCCAACAAAAAGCACCTTTTTTCATCAAATTTGTCATAGGGGCTGCATGTTGTGAATAACCATCCATGAATCTACGATAAAACCCACACAATCCTAGAAATCCCTGTAGCTGTGTCAGGTTTGCCGGAATAGGCCAGTCTACGATAGCGCGGATCTTCTCAGGATCCATCTGCACTCCCCCTGCACTGATAATATGACCCAAATATAACAATTCGATCATCCCCAAATCACATTTGGACTCCTTGGCATACAAGGACTCCCTCTCAAAGATGCTGAGTACAGTCTCCAGATGAGCCAAATGCTCCTGCCAAGTCCTACTATATATAAGAATGTCATTAAAAAAATAAGTACAAACCTCCTCAGCAGTTAATGGAAGACTCTATTCATGGTAGACTGAAATATCACTGGTGCATTAGTGAGCCCAAATGGCATCACTACAAACTCATAGTGTCCACAATGGCAACGGAAAGCTGTCTTCTCAACGTCCTACTCACGAACCCTGATATGATGATATCCTGACCTTAAGTCTATCTTCGTGACGTAATGTGCACCGTGGAGCTCATCAATACGAGGTATTGGATACCTGTTCTTAATGGTTCTTTTATTTAGGGCTCTATAGTCAATGCACATGTGTAGGGTGCCATCCTTCTTCTTCACCAGAATAACTGAAGAAGCAAACGGTGATTTGCTACGCCGAATGTGACCCATAACAAGTAACTCCATAATTGTTTTTTCGATCTCATCCTTCAATCATTTAGGATGTCGATAAGGAGTAATCATAATGGGCTTAGCGCCCTCCTCAAGCTCAATAATATGCTCAATGCCCCTGTCTGGAGGTCTCCCTGGTGGAATATCACTAAATACCTTATCATGCTTGACTCTCAACTGCTGAATGTCAGGATGATACTCAGTCTTCTACTGTCCCTCCTGTATTGGTGCCAATGTGCACTCGGAAGCCTACTATACCATGTCGTGTCTCATGAATCTCTCCATCCGATGAAGAGAAATAGTTTTGATGTTGCCATCTCGTATTGCCTTAAGAATGTGTGTCTTCCCATCAACATCAAAACGGATCTCCATGTCCTTAAGACGAAGAGTGACTACTTCAAGGGAATGAAGCCACTTCATGCCCAAGACCAAATCTATATCCCCCATGTTTAGCACATAATAATCAGCCTTGAACTCATAGTTGTTCAAGCGCAATGGGAGATCTCTAATCATCCGCTCACACCTAAGGGTGTAACCGTTAGCCACCTTAACTCTAATGCCCTCGAACTCTTTTGTGGTGAGTCCACGCTTATCCACAAATCTAGTATCAATAAAATTATGTGTGGCTTCCGTGTCAAGAAGGGTGATGACCCTCTGTCCTGCCAAAACTCCATGAATTCTGAATGAGCCCTCCTGCTGGATGCTAGATAGGCGTGCCTCCTGAATCTGTAGCTCTAACTCTGCCTCTACCTTAGGCTCTAAAGCCTCAGCCTCTGACTCCTCAGAACTCTCCTGATGTTCAGAATCTTCTGATTTTGCATCCTCATAATAAGCCCACATCACTCGATTTGCCTTGCCCTTAGGCCTTAAAGGACAATCATGATTGGCATCATAGGGACCTTTGGAGTAGAAACAAAGCTTCTTCTTGCGTAGATCATTAAGAGCCTCTCTATCCAAAGGTGGTGCTGCAGGGTTGGCCTTTGAATCATTCTTAACACCTGATTTATCTATGTTAAAACCCAGTCTTTCTCTATTCCGGTTCAAGCCCTTATTGTCCATGAATGAAGAAGTACCTCTAGAGTTAAATTTACTGGATGGGGCTACCATCTCCATACTACGCGCCTTCTTTATAGCTACTTGTAATGAAGGAGAATCAAAGCCTTTGATCCAACCTCTCAATGGCTCTGTCAATCCCTCCATGAAAAGCACTATAAGTCACCTCTCTGAAATGTCAGGAACCATAACTGATAACTTTTGGAGGTCACCAATGTAAGACTCTAGACTACCACTCTGGCACAACTGAGCCAACTCCCTGAAATAGGATTCTGGATCCTTCCTGTCGAAATGCTCCACCAGCCTATCCACAAACTCTTGATAAGATGTGATCTGATCATGATGGAGTGTCACCATCTTGTGGTGCCACCAATCATGAGCTACTCCCTCAAGATGCAGTGTCGCATACTTGATAGCATCTCTCTCAGCCATCGGACACAATGTGAGAAAAGTGTCTAGCTTACTAATCCAAGCCTGTGCTATGACCTTACCACTTCTGCCAAACATCACTAGTGTGAGCCTACTCGTAGCATGCTTCAAATCATTATTTTGATGTCTAGGTCTCCACTCCTGTCACCCTTAGTTATGCTCTCACCTGTGTGTGATGAACCGGTCAAAACTAATCCTCTCTCTGACCTTAGGTGATAAGAACTCCCACTCCTCATTCACTGCCATAAGTGTGTCAGCAAATAGGGAATCTCCTGCCGCCTCCTCTGCTAGAGCCTCTGGTTCCTCCTGAACAAACGTAGGCCGTGTAGGCCTATCAACTATCCTGGAATGGGTTAGCTGTGGTCTCTGATTAATAGTAGCACTTCTGTTATCTGCTTGTTCCCCATTCTGTCTAACAGGTGGGTTCATCCTCTCTACCATAGTAGTGAGTGCCTGTATTGCCTGATTCATCTATTTTTGGCCTATAACCATAACTTGAAAGAATTCTTTGGTGTCTTGATCATCATTATGCCTATCACTCATGGTGATCAGCTGTTGTTCTAAACCCTAATCACCTTCAAGTAAAGCTCTACTGCATGTGAAATACTTGTGTGGTCCCAACTCTTGTGGCTGCATAAGATTGTTAAACCCTCAGGATGGCAAGATTTAGCTTTGATACCACTGTAATATCCCCTGTTCCCTTTGAAATCTGAAACTGAATATTATTGAAATTGCTTATCTTTATTTTACCCTTTTTGATATTTTGTATGAATAAAGATACAATTTTGGAAACAAATTCAAATAGATAAATAAACCATAGTATAATCTCTTATTTATTTGCTCAGATGATTACAATAGATGTCCTCTATCATGCATATAAAATAATATTAAAATACGGTCTTAATAACCTAAGTATTTTGTAAACTGGTAATAGAAACTGGATTTGGTCCGTCTCGGCCTGCTTTGTCAAAATCACAGTCACTGACGTCGGTTATACTGCCGCCGTCGGTCTCTTGGTGGCGTAAACCTACCAACATCGGTATGGGGTTGGCCGATGTCGGTCGCTGTGGCTCTCTGCCTGCCGATGTCAGTCTCTATACTTTCCACGGATGCGAATGGATTTGCACAGATCTGTACGGACTTCATACAGCCGCCAATAGGATATAGCACAATCTGTATGCTAAACACCTGCTCTCAAGATATATGGCTCTAATACGGAAAATATCTATTTGTGCAATATCTAAATTAAAACCTAATTAAATAAATCCTTGTAAATACCTTTGATAACTTCTATGTGAAGTTATCTCTCAACCCGATAATAAATCAGTTGATATCTCACAGCCTCTGAATCGCTCACACTGAAGAGGGCACATTATTCAATGCAGATAGAATACTGGAACCCTTGGCTCAGTCTTCTCAAGAAAATCCTTAGCAAAATTTGTCTTCAAAACAATAATCATAATTTTCCAACTCTCTCCCATGAGAAACCCTTATACCCTCAAAAAGTGTGCTTGCCCTAATTTTACTTTTCTTAAATTAGAATTAGGGTTTTCTTAAATTAAAATTAGGGTTTTAAAATTAGACCAAATAATTAATAATTAATTAAAATTAGACTAAATAATTAATATTTGTTTAAATCAATCAAATATTAATATCTCCCTTAATACATGCCCGAAAGAGCCCGAACGAAAGCCAACTGGAACAATTTTTCTACTCGAAGCCAAGCCAAGCTCCATCAAGACCCTCTATCCATCCCATCAGCCTACAAGGGTCACATAATAGGCTAATCATCCACTCAGAAAGATGTCAACTAGAAGGGGACATGACACATCCGAGCCAAGGCCTTATGCTTATGAAATCAACAATGTGTTGTGGCCTTAAATTTGAAGTTAGTGTGCTTTTAATATTTTCTAGTGAGCTTTACTCACCAGTTTCAAGGTAATAAATTATTCATCTCATGAAACTGTAAAAAGCAATTGTACATTACATAAGTATATTAAAGACCAAATACTATGGAAGCTTACCTAGTTGCATATTTGCTTACATATAAAAGAATGCCAGAGTAGAGTACTATTAGAGTAGCTAAGATTTATTCCCACAATATAGAGATATATATTGAAATACAATTTTACATTATGAATTTTAGTGTATGCCATGTTAATTTTTTTAGGTTAGAAATTTAAACGAATTTTTATTAATTAACAAAGTCAGATATTAAGTATAAGTGTAATAAAAACATTTATGTATATCCTTATCATAAATTTTAATTTTTGATTTTTTGTGCTCTTTTGTAGATCTATTGTAAAGGAGTACTTGATTATGGGTTTAGCATCGAAGTGAAAAAGTTAGAAATCAAAATTTATACTCATCCAAAAATATTTGCAATTTGATTCCTCTTTGAACTTTTTTTTATTTTTTATTTTTATTTATTGAAATATCATTCAAAAAAGACTAAGTCAATTGAAGGTGAACAAAATAGTAGTACTACCATATAGGTAGATGAATGCAACCAACTAGTTATATATCAAAGTTTAGCAGAAAATAAACAATATCTCAATACAAAACACCTTACATAGGAGAGGCAGCAATAGAAACAAACAAAGTAGAAAGTAAAACCAGCATGTCCAACGGATGACAAAGTCACACACAACAACTGTTAACCATTCCTATATTCATTGATTACATCAACAAAATATGGATTGTCTCTATCAGGTCCCAATTATAGTGTTGTTTTAGGTCCCTTGTAAGAATTCTCTTTTTCAACCTCTTCAGGTGGGAAACACCTACCAACTTTTTATTGTAGCGGGCTAAAATTGTCATCACAGATTAAATCCATTACTTCAATTGCTTCCTCAATACCATATGTGTCCCCTATTTTCTCCAACTTGTTAGTAAGTTTTTAAATGTTTTTGTGGAAGGTATGCCAATTTTTTTTTTCTTCAATTGGAACCAAAGCAGATTCTAAATGAGCCTTAGAAGCCTGCAGTAGGGAAGTATTATCCACCACAAGAACACCAGTCTCCGATTCCATTTATTCACTGATTGACAAGCTTTCACCAACATTGGTTTTTGTCATGCTAGAGATTTTACTAATTTCCATACATTTCTTTGAAGCTTCTATCCATCCCTTAGTGCCATTATTATTAGAGTTAGAAGAGCAATGCCAAGAAGGAATAAGATCTTTTACCTGTTCAAATTAAGACTCTTTAAAATAAGACAAATTATATTTTAGAATAAATACCTCAGCAATATTTGGATGTGAAAGACTCCAGTTAGGATGCGGGCTAAACTTTCGATAATCTTGAGTGTCTAGGATGTAATAAGAAGTGACTTTTAATAGACCATTTTGTAGGAAGCACTCTAATTTTTTTTCGTGAAATATTCAGTTTAAAATAGATTTGCACAGCCATAATTATTACAATGACTTCAACTGTGAAGTCAGTAAGTGCCCTAACTCTACCTTGAAAGATATCATAGTACCTTTGCTTGCATATAAACCAAATTATTTCATTTGGGAACACTAACAAAAAATTATAGAAAACAAGATGAATTTTCTTTTTATAAAAAACATATCCAAAGGCAATATTAAACCACTTAATTTCATAATAAAATAATAGACCAACTAAAAAGATAACATTTCCAAATCTTAACAACATAATGGCAAGAAAAAAAATGTTCAAATGACACAACATTACTACACACTATATAAAGGGAGGAAAGTCACCACATTTAGAAATCACTTTACCAATAACTAACTTATCATACAATAAAAACAATCTAAACAATGTTTTTTTGGTTCAATATAGGAAGACCAAACGACTTAAAATTTAAAATCCCAATTATGGCAAGAGCCACATACATTCCACACATGATTAAGCATTAATTAAGGGGGATGTGTTGAGGAAAGTTTAAGGTATAACATCTTGGTATAAAAATTATGAAGGGGAACCCCTTTGATCCATTTGATATTGTCCAATAATTCATTATCATTATCAATATGATTGATAGAGTTATAGTCCCTGAGAGCTTTCCTTACCATAGAATATGTTCTACATTGTGTAGTAAAAATGTGATCCTTGTGTCTAATCATGTCCCAAAAATCCCAATCCTTAGGCACAAATAATACTTTGAAGTCCCTTAGCCCTTTCTTCAACCACTCTAAAGTAGATCATCCCTTGGTAAGTTCTAAAAAATGGTTATTGAGGTGAAGGTTCCACCATATTAATCTATATACGTGCAAACAAGATTTCATCCAACTAAAAATATGTTTGGCAATTACTAGATGTTTCAACAGGTCCTATAAATTCCAAAAAGATGTAAAGATAAGAGAGCCAACTATTTTAAAAAAATATATAGAGAGAATTTTTTTAGCAATGTGCAAACCTTTCCATATGGATTTACCTTTAGGAAATCCTCTCAAAATGTTATTTATAGTCATCACTTTTAGTGGTTCATCTCCCTTAAATGCCTTGATGATCCACTTAACTACAAGGTTAACACCTTGAATACGTAGGTCTTTAAGGCCAAGACCACCAAGATTTCTTGGTTTACAACAACATTTCCTTGAAATTGCATGCCTTTTTATGTTACCCTTTCCATCTGACTAGTGAAAGTCTCTAAAATTTTTATGCAATAGATTGATTTGAGTTTTTTTGAAGAGACAACATGAAGCATAATATATAATTTATGAAGATAGAATTTTCTAACAAACCTAGATTCTACATGGGAGGGATAATAGGTGTCCATGCCATATTTTAATTTTCTTGTCAATTTTGGTGTAAACCCATTCCCACATCTATTTGAGAGAAGGATTAAAATCAAATGAAATCCCCAGCTATCTGACCAAATGATTGGGGACATTCCAGTCCCACCCAAATTCATCAATCTAGTCTGGTCGATTCTCTTCCCTACCAATTATACAAATCTTATGATATGTAATTTTAGATCCTCAGGCCAGCCATTATATATTCAATCTATATCTAAATTGTGTTAGGTTGTGCTTGGAAAGTTTATCAAACAAATTAGAATCATCAACAGATATTACATCAATCATTTCCTTTTGATTGGGAAGTTGGATACCTTTCATAGGGAGCTGATATCTTTCATTCTCAATAGATGATGTAATGCCTTAGTAACCATTAAAAAGAGGATAGGAGCAAGTACACATCCGTTCCTAATTAATATTTGAAGGGAGGGGATTGCGTAGTTTCCCAATTTACCTCTACTACTCCAGCGTCATATTTGAATAAAACTCAAATCATTCTACAGAACCTATCCTAAAATATAAAATCCCTCAACATTCTTTCAATAAATGACCATTCTATTATATTTAATTCTTTTTCAAAGTCAAGAAGAATCATTCCAATGTCTTATTGACTCTATTTCCCAATACATTCCTTCCCAACTTATAGTGATATTATAACGTATATATCTTCCTTCAACAAACCTATTATGAGTTTTAAATATTATTTGGGGTAGCAATGGGGATAGTCTCTTTGCCAAAATCTTAGACAGGATTTTATAGGAAAAATTGAACAGTGTAATTGGATGCCAGTTTTTCACAAGGGAGGAGTCCCCTTATTTTGGAATGAGTTTAGTGACCCCTTTACTAATTTTTTGGCCAAGATATCCCACCCCAATTGGTTTTTTATAAAATTCAAAGCAAACTATAAATATCTAATCTTTATTTACCTTATAAAATTCAGCAGAGAAACAATCAATACAAGGGACCTTATCAGATTTCAAGGAGTGAATCACACTCCTGAACTCATTTAATGATATTTTTCTATCCAAAAAGGCTGCTAGAATATAGGATATTTTCCTTGGAGTAGCAGTCTCACACACCATCCTGCTCTGTTCTATCTACTCATTTGTCTATTTAGTTAAAAAAAGTTATATTATAACTTGATAAGGGCTTTTTTGATAGAGTATTAGTTTTCTAAAATATTATCACTTTATTTAATGCCTATGATTTTTTGTTTTTGATGTTTGGTCTTTAGAAACTGAAATAAAAATTTGTACCCCTTATTACCCAATTTTAGCAAGTTGATCTTAGAATGAAATTGGTTACCCCTTCCAAATAAGTTTGATGTTACCTTATATCATGATTGGTAGAGGTGAACAAATTGATAAAAGTGACTTTAATTGGGTTCCTTTGAAGGTTAGCTTCTATCCTGATAAGCTACTCTTGGGTAACTTTGAAATATTTCATTTTCTTTTTTTCTTTAATTTTCCCATAAGACCTCCCAAAATTTTTAGACAGGTCCATATAATTATTCCAGGAGTTAATTATGGAGTCAGAATATGAATAAAACTTTTTCACATTCCAAAATACATAGGAGCCATCTACATATTATCTATCGTCAAGGTGAGACACATTGAGTTTATACAAGCCTTTCAAGGAGGTCTTCCCAACTTTTTCATCATTACTGAGACAAAACATTAATTCAATGGGGAGATGGTCTAAGACGGTGAACAAGCCGACTTTGATGACATTATCATTATCTACAGGAGAAGTTTCAAAGGCATATTTATTCAAGTAGAATCTATCAATTCTTTGATAAGTATTTTAGTCCCATCCTGGTTGTTACACCAAGTATACCAAATACCTTTACTTTGAGCTTTACCTTCATACAATGGGTTTACTAGTTTGTTAAATGTTTTAAATTTATACCAAAAACACAAGTCATTACCTTTCCATATATGTGTATCTCCTCCCTATTTATCCTCTCTTTATTTAATCATATTAAAGTGACCTCGAAATATCCATGAAATGCCTTTCAAATTAGATGCAAGCTAGTTCCATAGTTTTGTTCTTTCTCAATAGTCATTGGGAGTATAAATATTGTAAATCCCAAAACACTTATCCTACTTATTAATTACAAGTTAGAGCACCCTATTATAGGGAAAAACACAATGTTCTACAATATTTTCTTTTTAAGAGTGGTTAAGCATAATAGAGTCACCCTCTTTAAGTCTATTATGGTTAGTTGATAAGATAATTGCATTAGGCCAAATTAAATTGAGGGTGAAAAAGATGATTGTAATTGTAGATTTGACCTCTTGAAGAATGAGAAAGTCAAGATTAGCTCTAGAATGCTTGAATTTTCAAATAATTAGTTTCCTATCCGGGAATTCAAGCCCCCTTACATTCCAACTAACAATATGCATAAACAAGTATGGAATTACTTGGTTTTATTTGGGGACATACTTCCTCCTTTCTTCTGATACAATCTAGAAAAAATTTTAGGAACCTTATTTTACTTATTCAAAATTTTACTATTATTATCACAATCATCCAATATCCCACTTCTACTCCCTCTTCTCTTTTTAACACTAGGGCTATCTAGGGGAATATTTTCAATAAGAATAGTTTTCAATATTTTTCCTAAGCCTTTGGTGGTCCAATTATCCCATTTATCATGAATGAGGGGAGTATCTTTATTAATATCACCACTAGATAAAAAATTCTAAGCATTTTTATTAGGATAAATGTGTATTAGGTGTTATATCTACTCAAAAATATTATCAGGTGGAAACACTATTTCATTGTACACACTATCCTCTAATTCATTCCCATGAACGGTCAAAGTGTCTTTCAAAGTAACCAAGGGTTCCACCTTGGAAAGGGGTTTGAAATATATAATTACATATTAAAAAAGGACCAGATTATTTCCTGAATCAGAGGGAATCCTATCTTGTTCTGCTAAATCAACCTATTTACCAACTTCCTCAATAACCATTACATTAGGAGTGATGGGTATAGGATTACAATTTGGTTTAGGATATCCACTAAAAATCATGTGGGAAATGGATCCAATATCACCACATTTTAATCCATATTAAAAATCATGTTTATTATTAGGGGATCTTCTACCATCATCAAATTTAGAGTTAAACACATGATTTTCTATGATTTTTAGTTCCTCCATTCGAGGCAGGAAGGGATTAAAAAGAAGATCTTTACTTTCAAGTTTAGGGGCCTTGCTCTTATAAAGTATCATTATTTTTATTGGCAGAAAGAAGAGGTTAGTTATTTCTCATGTGACCATCCTTTTTACAAAAAAATAAGCATTTAAACCACCCAAACCTTGAATACAACATATATAAAAATTACCATTGAATTCAAAAACAAAGGAATTCAGGAAATTGATCCAAAGGATCTAAATAGATTAAAACCCTTGAATTCATATGGTATAGAGATCGCCTAGTGTTTTCAACCCTATTTGCTTCACCAAGAGGATGAAGTGGTTGAGGGAGGAAATTACATAATTGAAGGGGAGAATTTTCAATATCAACCCACCTAGAGGCTGTTTTGAACACCAAATCTTGACTTTCAAAATTAGACATATACAGTTTGGTTTGAAGAAAAATGGTTTTATCAAAACTAGAGTACTTACCTTTTTGTCCCTGACTACCAATTCCAACTCCATCCTAAGGTGCACTTCTTGAGCTAGCAATGAACTCTATACCTTGTGAATGGATTACAAACTCCTCTTGTCATAAAACTTCACTTAAATGCTTCCTATTTTCATTGATTTTTCTATTATTCTTCTTAATATGATTCTACTTATAATATAGAAGGATATGGATATGTTAATGTTAAGATTAATGATGGAGATATAAGATGTCTTTCTAATGTGAAGTATGTTCTTGGTTTAAAGATGAATCTTCTTTCATTAAGTCAAATCATAAATCAAGGTTACAAATTTGAGTTTTACAAAGATAATTGCTTGATCAAAGATATGATGAATGGATATAAAGTGATTTCATTAGGAACATTCACTAGAGGAGTATTTAAATTTAATTTAGGAAGTACAAGTATTGAAGCTCTTGTTTTAAGTCATGAAAATTCTAGTATATTATGGCATTTCAGGTTTGGGCATCTTAATTATCAAAGTTTGGGTTTAATGAAAAAATTGGACATGGTTTACAGACATACATAAATAATTCAAGGTTGAATTGTATGTGAAGCTTGTTTGTATGGAAAATAACACAGGGATAGATTTGAGAAAGAATGAGCATTTAGGGCAAAAGAGAAGTTTTAATTGGTGTATAGTGATGTTTGTGAATTTCCTACTTCATCTTTGGTAGGATCAAAATATGTGTTAACCTTTATTGATTATTTTTTAAGAAAATTTTGGTTTTATTGTCTAAAAACAAAAGTGAGGTATTTGAGAAATTTAAGATATTCAAAGCCCTAGTGTAAAATGAAAGTGGGAGAAAAATTAAAATTCCTAGAACAGATAATGGAATAGATTATATCAAAAAATGATTTCAATTTTTTAGTGACATTTATAGTAGTATAAGGTAATTAATAGTGAGATACACACCTTAGCAAAATGGGGTTACCGAGTGAAAAAATAGAACTCTAGAAGAAATGGATAGGTACATGCTTAAGTCTAAGAATTTATCTCATTATTTTTGGGTTGAAGCAATAGTTAATGCCTCCTATATACTCAATAGGTCATGCATAAAATCTATAAAAACATGATGCCTCATGAATCATCATGCAGAAGTAAACCATCAATAAAATATATTAGAGTATTTGGATGTTATGCTTATTTTCATAAGCCTAATTAATTAAGGAATAAACTTGATAAGAAAATATAAAATGTATCTTCATTGGTTATAGTGAATAGTCTAAGGGCTATAGGTTATATGATCATAAAACTAAGAAAGTAACTATTAGTCAGGATGTTGTACTTGATGAAGGTATGCATAAGGAATCTGCAACTACTTTTGAATTAGTTACAAAAATTTAGGACATGCAAAAGGAAAAAACCAATGAAAATGTACAAAGCTCCCAAAGGTTAATGAAAAGCCTTGAAGAAAATTATCAAAAGAGTAAGAAATTTGAAGATAAAGATCATAATATTAACTATGCCTTGATGACTAAGATAGCCAATGTAAGTGATCCTCAGTCTTACAAAGAAGAAAAAGATAAAATAGAATGGGAAGAAGCAATAAAAGAACAGTGTAACACATTGATGAAAAATAATACATGGGAATTGCCAAAACATCATAAAGGTAAGAATATTATTCGTACTAAATTGGTCTATAAGACCAAGTTTAGATTCGATAGATGCATTGAAAAATTTAAAGCACATCCTGTAACAAAAGAGTACTCTCAACAAGGAGTTTATTTTACTAAAACATTTGCTCCTATTGAAAAAATGAATAAAATAAACTTTTTATTACTTTGGATATTAACTATAACTTGTAGGTTCATCCAATAGATGTAAAAATTACTTTCTTTAATGGTGATTTATAGGAGGAATTCTACAAGGAACAACCATAGGGTGATGTGGCCTCAAACCATGACTCACACATCTCACTTAAAAATTCTCATAAACATATGAATTAAATTCTTATAAATAATAAATCTCTCATGAATATTCACTCTCAATTACATATCTTTCTCAACAAATCATTAGAAACTCAAAGGCCATGTCAATAATGCATGCAATCAACAAGCTTAAACAAGCTATCTTCCCAACACACATTACTAACTTGGTATCATCACCAAGGAGGCTACCCAAGCTTCTCACCAAGATTAAAAATTCTAACTCTATCCTAACTAAATAAGTAAAGGACACAAGAAATTATAGAATGTGCATAAGGAAGAAAAACAAATGGGGGCTCAAGTTGGTGCCAACTCTTCACATGGGGGAGTCTCCCATCAACCACACTCAAAATCACCAAGAAATCCACACCACATTATCCATTTGGATGATAATTGGAAATGGATATAGTCTCCACCAAGGAAAAATGTGTGACCTTCATGAAATGATAAATCTGGAATAATAAGATGCCAATCAAGAATAGTAGAACTTGTCTCCCACTATCACAAGCTTCTAAAAGAAGGTGGATTCTCTTTTTGACTAATCTCCTCCTTTGTCTTCATATGAAATTCATCCCACACTCATAAAAGAAGACAATATCAAGTCTCCACA
Source organism: Torreya grandis (assembly GCA_037957365.1). Classification (NCBI taxonomy): domain Eukaryota; kingdom Viridiplantae; phylum Streptophyta; class Pinopsida; order Cupressales; family Taxaceae; genus Torreya; species Torreya grandis. The sequence goes on from JARHVA010007765.1 coordinate 590,880, forward strand.
TGAGTTATAATGGAAGGTAGAACCCCTTGCCACATATGCAATCTAGAATAGTGATTAGATGCTAATCATGAATATTGCCAATTAGGTATTAATGTCAATTAGGAATAGTGCCAAATAGTAGCAAATAATAACATCAAGAATAGTTTCCTTGACACATCACCAATATCACTAGTGCTTCCACATCATCAAGAAGCCTCATCACCATCCTCCATCATCATTTTCCATGTCATCATGAATAGTACACATGAATAGTGTTGTCTGAATAGTGTATCATAAATAGTGTTTTCCTACCACATCATTCCCCTCTAGTTAAAAATAACTTAGATCCCACGAGTTTCCATGATTATATCCAAGCAATTTATTTTGAAAAAAATAAGAAAATAGACGACTTTGTTTTTGGGTGATGCAAGATTGCCTAATCCCTTGGATGATCCTACATATGACATCCATGGTAAATAATGTGATCTCATGATCATATAGATGGGGTGAGTGGTATAATCACCTTTTTTTATCACCCAACATAATGACCTTGGTATCCCCTTCCAATACACCATGTGTACCCAAAGAGTTTTCATTTCTTTCTTCTCTTCTTCCAACATCTATGTATTGATCTCAAAACCATCCTCCACTAATATCTTATCCATATACCAATGGATGCATATGTAGGTTCTAACCCAACACAAGCAATTGTGGTATTTCACCCACATTAAACCAAATTCATAAGATTTTAACTCACATCTGAAGCTGAACTCTTCCACCAGGATGATTTATCATGCATCTTTTCTATCCATGCGAGCTCTAGCCCACCACTGATCATCTACCCACTCGAAAAGCCTAAATAACTTTCTTATTTCACCATCCAACAACCTATTGGATTATCCACAACATCACAAATCAAAATCACTTTTAGATATTTTCTCATGGATATAATAATATCCTCTGTACTATCGTCACATACACCCACATCAAGGAAAACAAAGATCCCCTCAAAAAATACTTTACCATGATCCAAAGACATTTTATCCATCTCCTCTTCCATTATTGCATGCTTCACATGCTCTTCAATTTAATTATTTACTGAAAATGACACATCCAAACCAAACCCAATGGTTGTTTCCTCATCCTCTACAACTCTAGTTTCAGCTCCTACACATGGCTACAACTCCACCAAAATATTCTCTTTCGAATTTTCCTGTACAACTTTTTCTCTTTAAAAATCTTCAAGGCCGAAATTTGTTTCAATGTGCCATACCACATGGTTGTAATATTTATCATGTGAACATATTTGCACATCACCTTCCTCAACATCTTCCTCCAAATAAGCTTACAACTATATGTGGCTAAAACTTTCATTCATCTTCTCTTCATCTCTCACAAGGATATATTAAATAATGGGCTTCTCATGAGCCTCTTCTTCTTCTCTAATTGTAAAATCAGACTTGTTCTCCTTACATGATAAATTCACCCTTTTGTTGTCCTCTATGACAACGTTATTCTTCTCATTATTTTTCTTCTCCTTCACTTGTAACTCTTCATGGTTTCAGTCTTCAATCTTCCATGTGGATATGTCTATATTCATTGAAGCCACTAATTTTAGGGAGTATCTCACCTCACACACCATATCTTCTTCATCTCATTTCATATTCTTCAAATCTTTGCAATAACAATTATGATAATCTGTCCCAAGTTTTCAACTTCTTCATCCATTCTTTCTATATTGGAAGTCTTCCACTCTTCTTCTCCATCTTCATACCTAAAAAAATACACAAAAAAATTCACTTTCTTCAATTTTTCAAGGCTTCTCTCATGCCTTCATTAAATTATCACACACTCTTTCCTCAAAGAATCAAAACTTTCTCTAATACCAGTTGATGTGGCCTCAAACCACAAATAACACTTCTCACATAAACATTCTCATAAACACATGAATTCAATTCTCAAACACAGTAAATCTCTTATTAATACTCACTTTAAATTATATAACTTTCTCAATAAAAAATTACAAACTCAAAGGCCATGTCAAAAATGCATGCCATTAACAAGCCTAAACAAGATATCTTCCAACTCACATTACTAACTTGGTATCATCACTAATGAGGCTACCCAATATTCACACCAAGCTTAAACATTCTAACTCTAGACTAACTAAATAAATGAAATATACATGTACTTATAGAATGTGAATGAGAAAAATAAAAAATGGGTCCCAAGCTGGTACCAACCCTTCACATGGGGAAGTCTTCCATCAACCACACATTAAATCACCAAGAAATCCATGCAACATTATCCACTTGTATGATAATTACAAAAGGACAAAGTCTCTACCAAGGAAAAATGTGCCACCTTCATGAAATGACAAATATGGAATAGTAAGATGTCATTTGTGAATAGTAGAACTTGTCTCCCACTATCACGAGCTTTCAAAAGAAGGTGGATTCTCTTTTTGATTAATCTCCTTCTTTATCCTTACATAAAATTCATTACACATACATGAAATAAGACAAAATAAAGTTGTCAATTCAGTTATAATAGAATGTGGCGATTCATGCCACATACGCAATCTAGAGTAGTGATTAGATTCTAATCATGAATAGTGTAGTTAGGAATAGTACCATATAATAATGAATAGTAACATAAAGAATAATGTCCTTGACACCTCATCAATATTACTAGTGCCTCCACATCATAAATAATCCTTATCACCATCCTGCATCATCACCCACCACATCATCATGAATAGTACCCATTAATAGTGTATAAGGAATAGTGTCTTGTTACCCCATCATAGGGGTTTGTGAAAAAAGGTTAGGAACATCTTGTTTGTAGGTTGAAAAAGTCTGTATATGGCTTGTAAACACCAAGGGTGTTATATGCTAATATTGATGAATACTTCAAACAAGAAGGTTTTTTAAATGGTCCAACCTTAATATTTATATAATAAAGTGTTATGATGGAATTATAGTTGTGGTACTTTATGTGGATGACATAATAATCACAAATAATTGTGTCATTTTGATTGATTAAACAAAGAAGACATTAAGAAATGTGTTTGAGATGGTTGATATTAGATTACTTCATTAATGTCTTGGTGTATAAGTGTGGAAGAAAAATGACTAGATTATTATCTCTCAATCCAAATATGCACATGATTTTTTGGTCAAATTCAAAATGAAAAAAATAAAATTTGCCACTACACCAGTTGAAGTAGGGATAAAATTATAAAAAAATGATGATTTAGAAAATATAGATGGCACATTATTGAGACATTTAGTGGGGAGTCTGATCTATTTGACTATAAATAGGCTTGACATTGATTATGTTGTTAGTTTAGTGTCAAGGTCAATGTCATCTTCAAAAATACCTCATTGGAGAGTTTCTAAAAGAATATTAAAATATGTGAAGGACACTATAAATTTTGGAGTAGAATATGTGGCATGTGGTGTTGTGTCTTTAATAGGTTTAATAGATTTAGATTAGGTAGAGGTTGTAGATGATTGAAAGTCTACTACTGGGTTTGTATTCAACATTGGATTAGGTGTTATTTCATGGTGTAGCAAAAAGAAACCAATGATTGCATTGTCATCAATAGATACAGAGTATATATTATCTTGTGAAGTTATTTGTGAACCAGTTTGGTTGAGGAGAATACTTTGTCATTTATATTTTTCAAAAATCATACCTTCAACATTATATTGTGATAACGAAAGTGCAATCCAATTGGTAAAGAACCCTGTCTGTCTTGAACGAACAAAATATGTGGAGATTCACCATCACTATGTTAGATAATTGATTCAAAATGATGTCATTCAACTTGTATACGACAACATTGAAGATCAAATTATAGATATTTTTACCAAAACATTGAGTGAAAGAAATTTTTTAATGTTTAGAGATAAATTAAAGATCAAGAAAGTTATGTAAATGAGTACATAAACAACTATAAGACCCATAGAGGTACATGGGACCCATATGTTATGTATTATAGTCATAAGGGTGTCCTTAAGTCTTATGGTCATAAAAATAAAACTATGGGAGGTGTTAAAAATCTAATGAGAATTTATATGTATTTGAAATTAGGTAGTTACTAAAGTAGATATAAATCGCTATCAATAACAAATTTTTTTGTAGATGAAAAGCAGAGCATTCCTACAAAGTGAAAAGTAGGTGACGAACAAGATAGAACCATGAAGATATTTGTTTGTAGATGGGTTCATATGATAGAAGACATTTCTATCATTTACAAATAGCCCTAAACTTTACAGTTGTTAGGGTGGGCAGATTAGCTAAAACTAATGATAATAATTATTTTTAGGAGGTTGCTCCATATCTCAGGATTCATCTCCATCTCTTCCATGATTCCATCTTTCTTCCTGAATTCTAACCTTAATTCTAGTTTTAATCATGCCACGTAATCAGCCATCCATGACATATTGTCAATAATGAAATTTATAATATGGAGATAAAAGACCTTGAAATCACCTTGAAATAAGGACCCAAATCAAAACTCGAAATGATATTTAATGGAGAGAATCAAATTGATGTCTCTTCCATGAAATCTATGGGAGATTAAGCTTTCGGGCAATCCAATTATGGCTTCTTAATCTACCTTATTATTACCAAACTCTATTGAATACTAGGCCTAGGGAATGAACTATAACATTTAAAAAAAAATAGTGGAACTCATCGATATATCTATTATTATCTACACACTCACATAAACACAGTTTAAACATGAAAATAACTTACTTTTTGATATGCTAACATTCATATTTATAAATGGTAAATTTACAATTAAAAAAAACAATTTTTTTGGTCAGTGATTCATTATTGTTGGTTTGTGCTGACCATTCCTGGTTTGTGTTGACCTTTAGAAGTATCATCATTGTCAAAGGAAAAAATTAGATCATTGAAGACAAAAGTAGCATGGTGATGGAGATGTATGATTCATATACTAATGTGTGGACGCAACTGAATAGAATTAGCATGCCACTGTTAGTTTACCCCTCTAGAAATGGATTATACTCTGGAGGGAAGTTTTATTGGATTAATGAAATAAAGGTTCAAGCAGGGTTTTCCACAAGCTTTAGATATGATGTTGCAGTATTTAATGTGTGTCAAAGTAGTTGGGATGTTATTAGGCAACCACTTTGACCAGATGCACTTGATTCATATTTTTACTGTTACTAGAAATTAATAAAGTATGATGAAAATGTTGTTCTAGTTTACAGCAAAGATCTGTGCTTGTGGAAGTTAAATTAAGATGAGGAGGTCGAAGAAAATTATAGATGGTCAAAATTGTAGGCATTTCCAGGAAGCATACGTGAAGAAGCATTCAATCGTGGGAATAGTGATAATAATTTAAGTGGCTTGAGAAGTTTAGAAAGGAAGAGATTTGGATGTTTGGAGATAAATATGCCCCCTCAAATAATAGTTAACAATTGTGGATTTGTTTTGGTACACCTACATAGGGAAAAGTTGGTTGTTTTGGATGCACAAGGAAGATTACTTGAGAGTATTCAAGGCCATCCACTCAAGACTTTTGAACTATTAGAGCCAAGGCCATATGCTTATGAAATCAACAATGTGTTATGGCCTTAAATTTTAAGTTTGTGTGCTTTACATATTTTCTAGTGAGATTTAATCACCAGTTTAAAGGTAATGAATTATTCATCTCATGAAGCTGTAAAAATTAATTGTACATTACATAAGTATGTTAAAAGACCAAATAATATAGAAGCTTACCTAGTTTCGTATTTGCTTACATAGAAAAGAATACCATAATAGAGTACTATTAGAGTAGCCAAGTTTTTTTCCCACAATATAGAGATATATATTGAAATACAACTTCATATTGTGAATTTTAGTCTGCCATTTTAATTTTTTTACGTTAGAAATTTAAATGATTTTTTTTATTAATTAACAAATTTAGATATTAATTATAATTGTAATACATAAATATTTTTATCATAAATTTTATTTTTTACTTTTGTGTGTTCTTTTCTAGACTTATCATAAAGGAGTACTTAATTATCGGTGTAGTGTCAAAATGAAAAAATTAGAAATCAAAATCTATAGTCATCCAAAAATATTTTCTATTTGATTCCTCTTTGAAATTCTTTTTATTTTTTATTTTTTATATTTAAATATTGTTCAACAAATACTAAGTCATCCAAAGGTGAACAAAATGGTAGTACTACCATATAGATAGATGAATACAACCAACCACTTATATATCAGTGTTTAGCAAAAAATAAATGATATGTCAATATAAAAACACCTTTCGTAGGAGAGGAATAAATTGAAATGAACAAAGCAGAAAGTAAAACCAACATGTCCAATAGATGACAAAGTCACCCACAAAAACCATTAACCATTCAAGTATTCATTGATTACATCAATGGAATATGGATTGTCTCTATCAGGTCCCACCAGTAGTGTTGTTACAGGGCCCTTCTAAGAATGCTCTTTTGTAACTTCTTCAGGAAAGAAATAACTATCAAATTTTTCTAGTAGCAGGCCAAAATTTTCATCACAGATGGAATTCATTACTTTAATGGCTTCCTCAATAGCATTTCTGTCCACTATTTTCTCCAATTTGTTAGTATGTTCTTGAAAGTTTCTGTGGAAGGTATGCCAAATGTGTTTTTATTATTTAATTATAACCAAAGGGGATTCCAAACAAACCTTAAAATCCTACTATAGGAAGTATTGTCCACCACAAGAAAACTAGTGTCCGATACCATTTCTTCACTGATTGACAAGTTATCACAAACATTGGATTTTGTCATGTCAGAGCTTTGAATCTATTTCCATATATTCCTTTGAAGCTTCTATCCATCCCTTAGTGTCATTCTTATCAGAGTCAAAAGAGTAAAGCCAAGAATGAATATGATCTTTTTCTATTCAAAGTAGGACTCTTTAAAATTGGACCAATCATATTTAAGAATAATTACCTAAGCAACAGTTGGATGTGAAAGACTACAGTCATTATGTGGGCTAAGATTTTGATAACCTTAAGTGTCTAGGATGTAAGAAGAAGTGACTTTTAACAGACCATTCTATAGGAGGTGATCTAATTATTGTTGTGGAATCTACAGTTGAATATAGATCTGTACAACCACAATTATTATAATGACTTCAATTGTGAAGTTAGTGAGTACCTTAACTCTACCTTGAAATATATCATATTTCCTATGCTTCCATATAAACCAAAGTATTTCATTTGAGAACGCTAACCAAAATTTATGGAAAAAATAAGAATTTTCTTTTTAAAACAAACATATCCAAAGGCAATATTAAACCACTTAATTTCACAATAAAAAATAATAGACCAACTAAAAAGACAACATTTCCAAATCTTAATAGCATATTGACAAGAAAAGAAAAGATGTTCAATTGACTCAACATCACTGTACAATAGATAAATGGAGGAAAGTCACCAGATTTAGCAAGCACTTTACCAACAACTAACTTATCATACAAAAACAACCATTTAAAAGCAATTTTTTTTGGCTTAATACAGGAAGACCAGATCATTTAAAATCTAAAATCCCAACTACTATAGGATCACATACATTCCATAAATGATTAAGCATTAATTAAGGGGTATGGGTTGAGGAATGTTTAAGTTATATCATCTTGGTCTAAAAATTATGAATGGAAACCCCTTTTATCCATTTTATATTGTCCCATAGTTCATTATCATTATCAAGATGATTCATAGAGTTAGAGTCCCTAAGAGATTTCCTTACCATAGAATATGTCCTACCTTGTGTACTAGGAATGCGATACATGTGTCTATTCATGTCCTAAAAATCCCAATCCTTAGACACAAATAATACTTTGAAGTCCCTCAATCCTTTCTTGAACCACTCTAAAGTAGAGAATCCCCTAATAAGGGCCAATATATGGTTATTGAGGTGAAGGTTCCACCATACTAATCTATATCCTTAGAAACAAGATCTCATCTAACTAATAACATGTTTTGAGGTTACCCGATATTTCACCAGGTCCTAGAACTTTGAAAAAGATGCAAAGATAGGAGAATCAACTACTTTAAAAGAATATGGAGAGAGCAAAATATCAACATTATACAAACCTTTCCAGTAGGATTTGCCTTTACGAAATCCACTCAAAATGTTATTTATAGCCAACATTTTTCATGGTTCATCTTCCTTAAATGCCTTTATTATCCACTTAATTGCAATGGTAATACCTTGAATACATAGGTCTTTCAAGCTAAGATGACCAAGATTTCTTAGTTTACAACAATATTTCCTTGAAACTACATACCTTTTTATTTTACCCTTTCCATCTAACCATAGAAAATCTATAACAATTTTACACAATAAATTGATTTGAGTTTTGTTGAAGAGCCAACATGAGGCATAATATAGGCTATATGAAGAGATAATTTTCTGACAAACCTAGATTCTATCTAGGAGGGATAATAGGTATCCAAGCCATTTTTTAATTTTCATGTCAATTTTAGTGTATCCCATTCCCACATCTATTTGAGGGAAGGATTAAAATCAAATGGAATCCCTAGATATCTGACTAAATGATTGGGGCCTTTCTATTCCCACCTACATTCATCAATCCAATCTAGTCAGTTTTCCTCCCAACCAATTATATAAGACCTATGATATGTAGTTTTTGATCTCGAGGCTAGCCAATATATATTCAATCTATCTCTAAACTTATGTTAGGTTATCCTTGGAAAGTTTATCAAACAAATTAGAATCAAGAGTGAATAAAATATCAATCATTTCCTTTTGATTTTGAAGTTGGATACCTTTTATAGGGGGCCAATATCTTTCATTATCAATAGATGATGTAATGCCTTAATAACCAAGATAAAGAGGAAAGGAGCAAGTGGACATCCTTGACTAGTTAATATTTGAAGGGAAGGGATTATATAATTTTCCCATTTACCTCTATGATTGTAGAAGAATGTTTGAATAAAATTGAAATCATTCTAGAGAACTTGCCCTAAAATCCAATATCCCTCAACATTATTTCAATAAAGGGCCATTCTATTATATCAAATCCTTTTTCAAAGTCAATGAGAATCATTCCAATGTCTTATTGATTCTCTTTCCCAATACATTCCCTCTCATCTTGTAATTATATTATTAAGTATATATCTTCCTTCAATAAACCTAGTATGAGTTTGAGATATCATGTGGGGTAGCAATGGGGATAGTTTCTTTGCCAAAATTTTAGCTAAGATTTTATAGGAAACATTAAGCAGTGTAATTGGATGTCAATTTTTCACAAGGGATGGATCCCATTATTTTGTAATGATTTTAATGAACCCTTTACTAATTTCTAGGCCAAGAGAGTCCACCCCAATTGGTCTTTCATACAATTCCAAGCAATCTACAAAGATCTAATATTTATTTACTTTATAGAACTCAGTGGAAAAACCATCAATACCAGGGGCCTTGTCAAATGTCAAGGATTAAATCACACCTTAACCTCATTTAATGAGATTTTGTTATCCAAAAAACATTTCTTGAACAAAGGAGTGTTTGCTTGGAGTAGTGTTCTCACATAACATCCTGCTCTATTCTATCTTCTCATTCATCCTCTTAGTTAAAAACAATTTAGAGTAAAACTTATAAAAGCCTTTTTTGATAGAATATTTGTCTTTTAAAATCTTATCACTCTATTTAATGCCTATGATTTTTTGTTTTTGATGTTTGGACTTTAGAAACTAAAAGAAAAATTCATACCCCTTATTACCCAATTTGAGCCAGTTAAGCTTGGAATGAACTTGGGCACCCCTTTCGAAATAAGTTTGATGTTACCTTAGATCATGCTTGGTAGAGGGGAAAAAAATTAAGCAAAGCAACATTACTTGGGTCCCTTTTAAGGTGAGCTTCTAACCTAATAATCTACTCTTAGGCAACTCTGAATGATTCTATTTTATGTTTTTCTTTAATTTTCCCATTAAACCTCTTAAACATTTTTGACTGGTCTATAGAATTATTCTAGGTGTCAATTATGGAGTTAGAATATGAAGAAAAATTTCTCATATTCCAAAATATACAAGATCCATCTACACATAATCTATCATCAAGTTGAGACACATTGAGTTTATACAAGCCTTTTAAGGAGGTCTTCTCATCTTTTTCATTATTTCTGAGACATAACTTTTATTCAATAGGGTGATGGTCTAAGATGGTGAACAAGCATAACTTGACAACATTATCATTATCTACATGGAAAGTCTCAAAGGCATATTTATTCAAATAGAATCTATCAAGTCTTGAATACAGTATTTTAATCCCAGCCTAGTTATTACACGAAGTATTCCAAATACCTTTGCTTTGAGCTTTACCTTTATACAATGCATCTGACAATTTGTGAAATTTTTTAAATTTGTACCAAAAAAAACAAATCATTACCTTTCTATATATGTGTATCTCCTCCCCATTTATCCTCTCTTTCTTCAATCATATTAAATTCACCTCTAAATATCCACAAAATGTCATTTAAATTAGATACAAGCCAGTTCGATAGTTCTATTATTTCTCTAAAGTCATTGAGAGCATAAATATTAGAAATCCCCAAAAAATTGTCTTGCTTGTTGATTACAAGATAGACCAACCTATTATAGGGAGAAACACCATGTTCTAAAATATTTTCCTTTCAAAATTGGTTAATTAGAATAGAGGCACCCCCTTTACCTCTATTGTCATTAGTTGAGAAGATAATTGCATTAGGCCATATAAAATTGAGGGTGAAAAGGGGACTGTGCCTATAGATTTAACCTCATAAATAATGAGAAATTCAAGATTAGCTCTGGAATGCTTGAATTGTCTAATAATTGGTTTCTTATCTAGGGATTCAAGCCCCCTTACACTCCAACTAACAATCTGCATAAACAAGTACACAATTACTTATTTTTATTTAGGGACTCACTTCCTCATTTATTATAAACAATATAGAAAAACATTTAGGAACCTTATTTTGCTTCTTAATTTATTTAATGTTATTAACACAATCATCCAATATCCTACTTCTACCCCCTCTTCCCTTTATGACAATAGGACCATTTGGGGGAATATTTTTAGTAATAATAGTTTTCAATATTTTTCGTGAGCATTTGGGGGTCCAATTATCCCATTTATCATGAATTGGTGGAGTAGCTTTATAAATATCACCACTAGACAAAACATTATAAGCATTTTTATTAGGAGAATGTCCATTAGGTGTTCTATCTACTCAAAAATATTATCAGATGGAAACAGTATTTCATTATAGACCCCATCCTCAAATTCATTCCTATGAATAGTCAAAGTGTCTTTAAAAGTATCTAAGGGTTCCCCTTTGGAAAGGGGATAAAAATCTATAGTAACCTCATAAAAACTGACTAGATTATTTCCTGAATCAGTGGGAATCTTGTCTTGTTCTGCCAACTCAATGTGTTTACCAACTTCCTCAATAACCATTACATTAGGAGTGATGGGTATAGGATTAAAATTTGGTATAGGATATCCACTAATAATCACATGGGAAATGGAACCACTCTCACCACTTTGAAAACCATGGTCATTATTAGGGAATGTTCTGCAATCCTCAAATTCAGAGTTAAACACATGATTTTCTATGATTTTTAGTTCCTCTATTTGAGGAAGGAAGGGATTAAAAAAAAACATCTTTACTACTAAGTTTAAGGCCTTTCTTGGAAAAAGTATCACTATTTTTATTGGCATGAAGAAAAGGTTAGTTATTCCTCATGCGACCATCTTTTTTACAAAAAATCAATCATTTAAACTACCCAAAGGTTAAATATGACATATACAAAAATTCTCTTTGAATTCAAAAATAAGGGATTTTAGAAATTGATCCAAAGGATATAACTATATTAAAACCCTCACATTCACATGGTATAGAGATTGCCTAGTGTATTCAACCCTAAGTAGTTCACCAAGAAGACAAAGTGCTTTAGGAAGGAAATTCCACAATTGAAGGGGGGAATTTTCATTATTGACCCACCTAAAGGTCATTTTGAACACTAGATCTTGACTTTCCAAATTAAGGTTCCAAAGGACCACCTCAAATAGTGATTTCCCAACATTCCAAAGGGATTTATTTATGACTCTTCTCTACATATTTGAACTTTTAAACAAAACCAAGAAATCTCCTTTTTGAAACTTTCTACAAATATTGACAAAAGTACCCATTTCCTTTCCCCAAACTGAAATAAGCTAGTTATCAAAAAAAATTCTTGAGTGGAGAGAGTTTCCATTTAGATAGATAAAGAAAATCTTCTCTAGCCAAATTTTTTTCCATAGATAGATTGGGTTTAGCAAAATAGGTTTTACCAAAACTAGGGTACTTAACATTTTATCCCTCACTACCAATTCTGACTCGATCCTTAGGTGCACTACTTGAGTTAGAAATGAATGTTGTACCATGTGAATGGATTACAAACTCCTCTTGTCATAAAACTTCACTAAAAAGCTTCCTATTTTCATCGATTTTTCTATCGGTTTTCTTAATATGATTCTACTTATAATATAGAAGGATATGGTTATGTTCCTATTAAGATGCATGATGGAGATATAAAATGTTTTTCTAATATGATGTATGTTCTTGGTTTAAAGATGAATCTTCTTTCACTAAGTTAAATCACAAATCAAGGTTACAAAGTTGAGTTTTACAAAGACAATTGCTTGATCAAAGATATACTGAATGTATATAAAGCTATTGCATCAGGGATATTCACTGGAGGAGTATATAAATTTAATATAGGAATTACTAGTGTGCAAGCTCTTGTTGCAAGTCTTGACAATTCTAGTGTATTATGGCATTTCATGTTTTTGCATCTTAATTATCAAAGTTTGGGTTTAGTGAATTTTTTTTACATGGTTTATGGACATCCAAAAATATATTCAAGGTTTAAGTGTGTGTGAAGCTTGTTTGTATGTAAAACAACATAGGGATAGATTTAAGCAAGAATGAGCATTTTGGGCAAAAGAGAAGTTTCAATTGGTGTATAGTGATATTTGTCAATTTCATACTTCATCTTCGATAGGATCAAAGTATGTGTTAACCTTTATTGACAATTTTTCAAGAAAATTTTAGGTCATGTGCCTAATGAATTAATGAATAAACTTGATAATAAAATTATAAAATCTGTCTTCATTGGCTATAGTGAATAGTCTAAAGGCTATAGGTTATATGATCATGAAACAAATAAAGTAATTATTAGTCAAGATGTTATATTTCATGAAGGTATGCATAAGGAATCTGCAACTACTTTTAAATTAATTCATAAAATTGAGGACATAGAGAAGGAAAAAATTAATTAAAATGTGCAAAGCCTCCCATGGATAATGAAGATACTTGGAGAAAATTATCAAAAGAGAAAGCAATTTGTGGATAAAAATGATAATATTAACTATGCCTTGATTACTAGAATAGCCATTGTAAGTGATCCTCAATTTTATGAATAAGTAAAAAGTAAAATAGAATGGGAAGAAGAAATGAAAGAAAATTATAACTCATTGATGAAAAATAATACATGGGAATTGATAAAAAATTCATAAAGGTAAAAATATTACTTGTACTAAATGGGTCTATAAGACCACATTTAGATCCAATATATGCATTGAAAAATTCAAAGCATGTCTTGTAGAAAAGGAGCATTCTCAACAAGAAGGAATTTATTTTAGTGAAACATTTTCTCCTATTGCAAAAATAAATACAATAAGACTTGTTATTACTTTGGATGCTAACTTTAAATGCTAGGTTTATCAAATAGAAGTAAACATTGCTTTACTTAATGGTGATTTATAGGAGGAAATCTACATGGAAAAACCGTAGGGTGATGTGGCCTCAAACCACAACTCACATCTCTCACATAAACATTCTCATAAACACATGAATTCAATTCTCAAACAAAATAAATATCTCATTATTATTCACTCTTAATTACATAGCTTTCTCAACAAAGCATTACAAGATCAAAGGCCATGCCAAAAATTCATGTCATTAACAAGATTAAACAAGCTATCTTCCCAACCCACATTATGAAATCGATCTCCTCACCATGGAGGATACCCAAGCTTCTCACCAAGGTTAAACATTCTAATTATATCTTAACTAAACAAAAAAAAGGATACAAGCACTTATAGAATGTGCATGAGAAAAGTAACAAATGGGGGCCCAAGTTGGTGCAACCCTTCACATGGGAGAGTATCCCATTAACCACACATGAAATCACCAATAAATCCAATCCACATTCTCCATTTGGATGATAATTGCAAAGGGACAAAGTCTCCACCAAGGAAAAATGCACCACCTTCATGAAATGATAAATCTAGAATACTAAGATGCCAATCAAGAATAGTAGAACTTGTCTCACACTATCACAAGATTCTAAAAGATGGTAGATTCTATTTTTGACTAATATCACTCTTTTTAATCATATGAAATTAATCTCACATGCATGAAAGAAGAAAAAATCAAGTCCCCACATGAGTTATAATGGAATGTGGTACCCCATACCACATATGAAATCTAGAATAGTGATTAGACGCCAATCATAAATAGTGCCAATAAAGACTAATGCCAATCATGCATATTTACAAATAGTAACATAAATAATAGTGTCATTAACACTTCACTAATGTGATTAGTACCTCCACATCATCAATAAGTGTCATCACCATCTTGCATCATCACCTGCCATGTCATTATGAATAATACCCATGAATATTGTTTCATGAATAGTGTTTTCCTACCACATCATTCTCCTCTAGTTGAAAAATAATTAGATCCCATGATTTACCATGATCATATCTATTCTATTTATTTAAAAAAGGAGAAGAAAATACAGAACTCTATTTTTGTGTTATGCAAGATTACTCGATCCCTTGGATGCTCTTGCATCAGACATTCGAGGTAAATAATTTGATTTCATGATGAAATAGATGGGGTGAGTGGTATAACCACCCTTTTGGTCACATAACATAATGACCTTGATATCCCATTCTAATAGACCACATGCCCCCAAAGAGTTTTAATTTATTTCTTATCCTCTTTCAACATCTATGTACTAATCCCAAAACCATCCTCCTCTAATATCTTATCCACATACCAATGGATGCATATGTTAGGCTATGGAGATAAAAGCTTCACTAATGCAAACAGGGGAGGAGGTTGCTGAGTGTCACAGTCACCGATGTCGGCCAGTGGTGGACAAGAAGCAACCGACATCGGTCAGAAGTCGGGCGAAGTCGGTCACTTCCAGGCAGATAGGGACAGACGTCGATCGTCTGTGCGGTTTTAGAACTGTCAGTTGCACGAATAGTTAGTAAATGAACTAGTTGTTTGCATGTAAAAGGCCAATTATAGTCTTGAAGCTATGGATATAATTATTGTAATTGGATGTCTAATTATTGTTTGCATGGGATCTATATAATAGACTCATGGGCTGTATTGTAAAAGTGTACTAGAGAGTAAGAGAGCAAAAATTAGCTCCTTCAGAGTGAAGAGAGCAAGGTGTGTTCCTCCTAGTGCCACAGTGCCAAGTGTGGGTGCTGGTTTGGAGAATCAGAAGGATTCTTCATGTATGTATGATCTCGGTCAACAAATGTGCAAGGCCAGGTTTGGAGATCTACATGGTAAGTTAGATCATTGATCTGCAGGTGTTTGTGTGTGTTTGATCTAGGTTTTCAGGTGTTCCAAAACCAAGTTGATTTGTAGGTGGAAGCAAGATCAGTGAGATCACAACACAATAGGTAGCAAGATCAAGAGGGATCTACTTGGAGTACAGTGTGTACTCGGTCGTGATGTACATGGAGTACATGTGTAAGTAAGATCATTTGAGTTGCAGGTTGTTACAAGTTCATGGGAGATCTACTTGAAGTACGTGGAGTACTTGTGTACTGGCAGTAGTGATACTGACTAGTGGTACTGACAGTAGTGGATACTGACTGGTTGGAGGTGAACACCAACTCTGTGTTTGAGTTGTGTGTTGGGACCGTAATTGAGAGAGATAACTCTTGAAGGTGAATTACAATACACTTGGTGTGGGAAGCCTGTAAGGTGTGGAAGAGTGTGGCATCTCTTCATTTGTAATTCTTTTTTGGAAGAGTATTAATATAAGTTTGTGTATTGTCTCTCATATTCTGTGTTATTTCTGAATTATAGTTACTTGTGCATTCTAGTTAAATTCCACATTTAGTTGCTTATACAAAGGTATTCAATTGTGTGCTTCCAGATCTTGACAAAGTGGTATCAGAGCTAAGGTTGTAGGGAGCAGGTTTGTGCTTGATTATAGGTCACTCTCAGGGCTTTCTGATTGAGTGGGAGTATAGTAATGGCAGAAGAAAGTAAGCTAAGAATGGAGGAATTGAAAAGCATGAATGGTCAATTATGGTGTGATGAAAAGAAAGAGCAAGTAAAGAAAGATTGCTGGTTGGTTGAAGATCAACATGAAGGAACTGTAGAAGCAGATGTTGCAGGTGTTGTTGCACAGGATGCTCTGGTATGTTCCTTGGATAAAGTAGAATCTTATTTTATTAGATTCTGTTGCCTCTTTCCATGCAGCCTGAAATAGAGTATTTTTCCATGTTAAGGTCCTTGGAGACTTTGGAAAGATTTATTTAGGGGCTGGTGTGCCTTGTCAAAGAATTGGCAAAGGGGAAGTGAAGCTAAAATTGTAGGTAGCCAACACATGGGTGTTGAAGGAGGTCATGCAGGTCTCAATTTTGAAGATGTGGCTAATTTCTTCAAGAAAGTTGGGTGATGAGAGATGCACAAGAACTCTCACAGCGGATGCACTTGAATTAGCTAGTGGTAAGAAAGTAGGTATCCTTTATCTATTTAATTATATTACTGATTCTTCTTCTATTGTGAAGACGTGGCTTTGTAGGCTTGGTCACATGAGTAAGAAGGAGATGCATGTTTTTAACAAGAAGTTAGATGTCTTTGACATACTTAAGAACTGGCAAGCCTTGGTGTTTATGGAGGAGATGATGGACAGAGATCAGTGGAAAAGGCTGAGTAACTCTGAGCAGAGTAGTTTGGATAGGGTTTTGAACCAAAGAGAAGCTCATGGGTAAAAAGTCATCACTCATAGGAGAACACAGGTACCAGCGTGGGTCAGGAGGGAAATCAACGTCACACAGACAGGTACTGATGTCGGTCAATATGCAGGACTAGAGCCGGTGGTGTCAGGCAGGGTAAGACTGATGTCGATCAGAAGGACCGCTGTCGGCAATAGTAAGACCGACGTCTGTCAAGAGACCGATGTTGGTGACAAGTAGACATCGACGTCAGTCAAGAAAATTAGCATCGGTAGTCAGGACAGTTGCATGGAACTGACGTCAATCGGATGCAGACTGTGTAGTGACTGAGGTCGGTCACTGGAACGGATTTTGGGCAAATAGCAGGCTGTCAAGGAGTCTCAAACCCCCATATGGAGGACTGAAATGGTAAGTAAGCCACAAATTCATTGTTCCTCTTCTTTATACTCATTGCTCACTATAGAGTAGGAAGGATACAAGAAACAGTGAGAGCATGGTATGAATGAAGATACAGAACCAAATGAGAGATTTGGTAAGGTTGCCGGCTGGAAGAAAGCACTGAGAGACGAATGGACTCCTTAGTTAAAGAATAGAGTGAATGGATACGTGAGATGGAAGGCCAGGTCATATGGTCTTGAGGAAGCTCCACGATAGTGGGTACAGGTTTAACAGGTGGATGACAAAGCATGGTTGTAGTCCAATGTCATTATAGCTACTGTGGTTTCTTTACCAGGTTGGGTGATGATTGCAACATCATCCTGTTACTGTATGTTGTGTGTTTGCTTGATGCAGGTTTACACATACAGGGTTTTTATGAGCTAAAGGTAAAGTTAGTTTAGAGGTGTGTCATGAAGAATTTGAAGGAGAAAAATTCTTTGGCATAAGTGTGTTCTAAAGACATGGAAGATCACAGGTTAATTTTGTCTCCGGATGATTGTGTGAAACTGGTTAGCACACCGATGGGTTGGACAGTTCTATGAATAGTGTCCTGAGTTCACATGATGAGGTTAAGTACATGTGTACTGGACCTGGGTTTGCCCACGCAGTGGGAGCTGTCAAAAAGTTTGGAGCTGATCTAGGAAAGAAGCACTGGAGGGCAGTTCAGTGGATTCTCAAGTATTTGAGAGGGGACCAAGCAGCAAGTCGACATGCTATCCAGGGTCAAGTTCTTTTCTACATGGGTTTGTAGATGTGGATGCAACATGTTACTTGGATGATAGGAGGTGCACCACAGGTTTTGTGGTGGTTGGTTCTTCAAGGTTGAGCTTAAAGAGGGGATACAAGCTAGGAAACAAATTAGATGGGGTACAAGTACAGGTACAGTGGCAACTATTTATCTCCAAGTGGGAGATTATTAGGTTGTGGAGCTAAAAGCTTCACTGATGCAAATATGGGAGGAGGTTGCTGAGTGTCACAGTCATCGACGTCGGTTAGGCTAACCGACGTCGGCCACTGGTGGACAGGAAGCAACTGACATCGGTCAGGAGTCGGTCCACGTCAGTCACCTCCAGGCAGACAGGGACTGACGTCGGTCGCCTGTACAGTTTTGAAACTATTAGTTACACGAATAGTTAGTTTAACGAACTGGTTGTTTGCATGTAAAAGGCCAATTATGGTCTTGAAGCTGTGGATCTAATTATTGTAATTGGATGTCTAATTATTGTTTGCATGGGATCTATATAAGACACTCATGGGCTGTATTGTAAAAGTGTGCTAGAGAGTAAGAGAGCAAAAATTAGCTCCTTCAGAGTGAAGAGAGCAAGGTGTGTTCCTCCTAGTGCCACAGTGCCAAGTGTGGGTGCTGGTTTGGAGAATCAGAAGGATTCTTCATGTATGTATGATCTCGGTCAACAGGTGTGCAAGGCCAAGTTTGGAGATCTACATGGTAAGTAAGATCATTGATCTGTAGGTGTTTGTGTGTGTTTGATCTAGGTTTGCAGGTGTTGCAAAACCAAGTTGATTTGTAGGTGGCAGCAAGATCAGTGAGATCACAACACAATAGGTAGCAAGATCAGGAGGGATCTACTTGGAGTATGGTGTGTACTCGTTCATGATGTACGTGGAGTACATGTGTAAGTAAGATCATTTGAGTTGCAGGTTGTTGCAAGTTCATGGAAGATCTACTTGAAGTACGTGGAGTACTTGTGTACTGGCAGTAGTGATACTGACTAGTGGTACTGGCAGCAGTGGATATTGACTGGTTGGAGGTGAACACCAACTCTGTGTTTGAGTTTTGTGTTGGGACCGTAATTGAGAGAGATAACTCTTGAAGGTGAATTACTGTACACTTGGTGTGGGAAGCCTGTAAGGTTGTGGAAGAGTGTGGCATCTCTTCATTTGTAATTCTTATTTGGAAGAGTATTAATACAAGTTGTGTATTGTCTCTCATATTCTGTGTTATTTCTGAATTCTAGTTACTTGTGCATTCTGGTTAAATTCTGCATTTAGTTGCTTATACAAAGGTAATCAATTGTGTGCTTTCGGATCCTGATAGCATACATGGGTTCTAACCCACCACAAGCATGTATGGGATCACAACCACCATAAACCAAACTTATGGGATTAAAACTCCCATCTGAAGCTGACCTCATCGACCAAGTTTTCTCTATCATGCATCTTATCTGTCCACATGAGCTCTAGCTCACCATTGACCATCTACCCCCACCAAAATCCCAATTAAATTTATTCTCTCACCATTCAATAACCTATTGGATTATAAACTACCTCACAAATCAATATCACTTACAGCTCTTTTCCTCATGTCTACAATAAAATCCTCCACACTATCATCACGTGCACCTGCCTTAGTGAAAATAAATATCCCCTCAACAACTACTTTTCCATGATCCAAAGGCATGTTATCCATCTCCTATTCCATGCTTGCATGATCCAAATGATCTTAAATTTCATTATATGATGAAAAATGGCCCATCCAAAATAAGCCCAATGGTTTTTTCCTCATCCTCTACAACCTCCGATTTCAACCCCTACACATGGCTACAACTCCACCACAATATTATCTTGTGCATTTTATAGTATAATTTTTTCTCTTTACAACTCTTCAAGGCTGAAATTTCTCTTCAATGTGTCATACCACAATGGATGCAATCTTTATCATGTGAACATTCTTGCACATCACCTTCCTCAACAGCTTCCTCTAAATAAGCTTGCAACTCTATATGGCTACACTTTTTGTTCTCAAGCAAATCTACATGTCTGCAACTTTCTTTCATCTTCTCTTCATCCTTCACAACGATGTATTAAATAATGGGATTATCAAGAGCCTCTTCTTATTCTCTAATTTTTAAAATCCGATTTATTATCCTTACATGAGAAACTCACTCTCTTATTGTCCTCCATGACAACATTCTTCTTCTCATTAATTTTCTTCTCCTTCACCTTCAACTCTTCATGGTTTCAATATTCAATATTTTATGTGGCTATCTCTCTATTCATTTACTCGACCTTAATTTTATAGATTCTATCACCTCACACACCATATATTCTTCTTCTTGAGTTTCACATTCTTCAAACCTTTTCATCAACAATTATGATAATCTATCCCAAGTCTTCAACTTATTCATCCATTTTCTCTATGGTGGAATTATTCCACTCTTCATATCCATATTTATATTGGCTAAAACACAAACAAATTCACTCTCTCAACTCTTGCAAGGATTCTCTCATGCCTAAATTAAACTCTCACACACTCTTTCCCCAAGGAGTCAAAACATGCTCTAATACCATTTGATGTGGATATGATACCACTTGATGTGGCCTCAAACTACAACTCACACTTCTCACATAAACATTCTGATAAACACAATAATTCAATTCTCAAACACAATAAATATCTCATTAATCTTCACTTTCAATTACATATCTTTCTCAACAAAGCATTATGAACTCATAGACCATGTCAACAATACATGCAATTAACAAGGTTAAACAAGCTATATTGCCAACCCACATTTATAACTTTGTCTCAACACCAATGAGGCTACCCAAGCTTCTCACCAACCTTAAACATTCTAACTGTAGCTTAACTAAATAAGAAATGATGCAAAAACTTATAGAATTTGCATGAGGAAAACAACAAATTGGTGCTCAAGTTGGTGCCAACCCTTGACATCAGGGAGTCTCCCATCAACCACACATGAAATCA